>VZZY01024275.1:0-37919 GCA_013400335.1 Eurystomus gularis
CAGCTCCTCCTGTTTGTCACCCATGCTACGCGCATTAGTGTAGATCAGGGGTCCTCAAACTTTTTAAATAGGGGGCTGGTTCACTGTCCCTCAGACACTGTTGGGGGCCGGACTATAGTTTGGAAAAAAATGAATGAATTCCTATGCACACTGCACATATTTTATTTGTAGTAGCGCACAAAAAAACAGGAAAAAGAATGCTGTACCCGGCCCGCAGGCCGTAGTTTGAGGACACCTGGTGTAGATGCAGTTGAGCCGGGCTAGTGACTTCATGCCAAACAACGGCCTTCATAATCCCCTTCATAACTGACCCAATGAGCAAATTATAAGTGCTACTCATAAACACACTCACTGAAACTCACAGGGACACCATCTTTTTGTATTGGATGGGTAGGCAACACCCGTTTACTATGTGTGGCTGGAGATAAGGCCAGAATTTAGCCTTAATCTGCCTTTGCTGGCTATATTTCTGACTCCCTTATGCCACTTCATTCTGCTGTCTTAATTTCTATGCACGCTTTCAGATATTCTGTGCTTACTGATATACAACCTGCTTAATCATCCTCCAATTTAGCTTTTAGTATCATCAGTGTCTCACCTCTGTGCAGATCACTCGTTTCAATTTCCCAGTGTGCTTTTAGTAATCAGGTATACATTCGTTTCATCTACTGCTTACCGAAACATTAATGCATCTGTCTCTCAATCTCTACAAGAGACCTCTCAGGGGATATTTCAACTTATTTATTTATTTGGTGAGTGTAAGGCTTGTTTAAAGGTACTGAAATGGGAGAACTGGGAACACAAGACTTCTAGTATTATGCTTGGCAGGTGCCAGACACAATCTTCTTCAGATTCCTTCTCTCTGAACATTTACTGCATGAAATTTGCACTGTTGTTACATATGTCAGAATCATGGCAGGTAGGAGTAGAATTGTAACCTGGCAATAGAGGACAATTTATTTGCTCTTCTTTTAAACATCTGGCATTGAATTTCCAGGTTAACTTGCAGCTGGAAGCAAAGTGGCATTCCTCATGAACAGAAGCAAAGGAATAATGGTGCTAACCAATGAGGCAGATAAACTGGAACATAAGCTGAAACACAGGAAGTTCTACCTCAACATGAGGAGAAACTTCTTTACTGCGAGTGTGACAGAGCACTGGAACAGGCTGCCCAGGGAGGTTGTGGAGTCTCCTTCTCTGGAGACTTTCAAGACCCATCTGGACGTGTTCCTGTGTGACCTTGCCTAGATGAATCTGCTTTGGCAAGAGTGTTGGACTAGATGATCTCTAGAGGTCCCTTTCAACCCCTACCATTCTGTGATTCTGTGATTCTGAGATCATGCTTCTACTAGAGCTCCTTATGACTGAAGTGTAGCAGAGCTTGAGAGGTTGTGCTGGCTTAACTGCCCACCCAGGAATTGGCATAGGGGCCACAGACAACACAGAAATTGTTTAATGTTGATGTGAGAAACAATACAATAGGTAAAAGTTTTAAGTGAATGCAGATCAGAGAGAGAACGTGTGGGACATGTAATACAATTTAGGAAGAAGCTTCAGCAAAAAACAAAAAACAGCTTGCAAATTGAAACAATTAGAGACATAATTTTGGTGTTAACATTTCCATTTCTAATATCAGGTTTCTAAAATAAACTTGGTCCTGCCCAACTAAAAATTAATTGACCTTTGCTTTATCTACATGTAAGATTTCTATTACTTCTCATGGGTGTTCTCCATTCTTCATATATGTTAATTATGCTCAGCGCACCCTGCTGATCTTCGCAATGAAATGTGACCCTTCTACATCTCTTTTTGTAAATTCCTGAAAATACCTTGGTGTGTATTTGCTGCAAAGCCTTGGCAGATGGGATTTGGGGAACTTTGAGATTCATGCAAATTTTTCAGCACAGCCATGAGTCTAAATAGTCACTGTCTTTCCACAGATACTGTTTTCAGGTGTATGGGCATGATTAGCAAAGGGATCAAATCTTACAGACATGGCTATTTGTGAATAACATCCATATAAACCCTAGTTATATAAAAGTAATGTGGCTAAATACAGAGGGAGACTGTTGTTACTGTAAGAGCTTGTCTATATCAGATAATAATGAAAGAACACTTCTGCTAACATTGGTTTCCATGCCACTTTCTTTATCAGACGTACTACTTTTCTTAGAAGTTAAACTGAAGCAATTTGTAAAGTAGTAAGTTTTTAATGATATTCTGAGTACAGCTTTCAGCACATTCTTCAGCATGACTTGACACTTGTTTGGGTAGTGCATGACTATCTTTTGAGTTAAAAGCAACAGAAGTAAAATGAAAAAAATCAAAGTTTAAATAGAACTGAGTACTTGAAAGACACTATTTAAGAAGAAAGAACATATTTGCACCATGTTATCTTCTCATGTAAGACAGAGACATCTAAGAAAAGTGTAAACTTGCTTGGTTTCAGCGGTTCTTTAGACTGTAATGGACTTTCTCCTCTTTGAAGTTACAGAAGAGGGCAGGATGGTGTCCTCCCCAAGCAGCCCTGATGAGACAGAAGGCAAAGCCCTTCTACTTTCCTTCAGGAATGAACTGTTTTTTCTCTGATGCCTTTTTAAATAGGGAACTTGTTTACAGAAAATATAATGCTAGCAGAAACTCCTTGACAGCACTGTATCCACAATGCTTATGCCAGTTTCCTGTTAACGATACAGGTATACCTTTTTCTTTTGCTCAAAAGCACACTGAAATCTGTCAGGATATATTCTGTTACCTCATTTTAATAAAAGATAAAACCCCAGTATTTTATGTTACTGAAACTGAGCCTGATTACCTATCTTGAGAAGCTGAGATATTGCCACACTGAGGACTAGGAAATGGTGTTTATCAAACCGAGCAGAACTAAAATTGGAAGAAAATTTCTGGGCATTGTTTGAACAATAGTTCCTTTCCCTTCAAATCTCAGGACAAAGTAAATATAGGTTACTCATAAACATTTTTTTGCCTACCAGTTTTATTCATGTCTTAAAGGTCTCCTGGTAGCTTATTTCTTGCAGAATGTATGCCTGAAACTGCACACATGAAGGGTAAATACCCTTCATGAATCACAATTACAACTATGGACTTTTATGCTCTTGTTTCCAAAATAAATCATAAGAAAATTACTGGTTGGCTGCTGTTTCCCATCACCCTTCACAGCACCCTTAGTTGTCTTCACATTAACATTAACAAACATTAACAAATATCTGAGTAAGAAAAAAATGAAATTGCTTTTGCAATTAAAAGTTACTAAGAATATTTTGTGGAGAAGGATATTCACAAGTCTATATTTTAGACCATATTTTCTGAATGAACATTTCAACTATTAAGATCTCCAAAGATATGACATCAGGCTCTAAAATAGAGTTATGTCTTCCAAAAACACTGTGCAAAACGTTTCTATTCAGATTTTTTTTATTATTTAAATAAAACAAAACAAATCATAACTCATAAAGTTATACTAATCCAGACAAAACTACATTCAACATAAAAGTACTAAATGTCTTGTTGTGTGATGTACAATCTCATCATAGAACAAGCTTTGCAATATGTAGCTTCTTCATTCTTATTATCTATTCATGAAATGTTAGAGGCATGCAGAAGAAGCCTACAGATAGATATTTTATAATAATTTAATAATTCTCCCATAAAAGAAGAATATTACATATTATTTGAAAATGTACAAAGCAAAAGATGACTTCTATGCTTCAAGCTAATATTTTGCGAAGTTCAGTTGTTAAGTTTATTTGCTAAGTTCCATTTTCAGTTCATGTACATGCAAATGTGTGTCAAGTAAGCCCTTCTATATCCATAGTCCCAAATCTAGCATATTTTAGGTACATGTTGAAATTTAATAATACCCCTGCAATTTTGTAGACAACAATATTTTGCATATGCGAGTGTTTTGTGTTCACAAGAAGCAACCACTTCAATGGATTCTAGCTACTGAAAATGTAGCAATTGCTCTAAGAGTTTTTGCAGAAAAGAGTCTGAGTTTGTGGTGCTATGACTTACTATAGTATCATTTTCAGTGCAAGATAATGGTAACTTTTTTAAAAAAACGTAAGATGCATCACAGATCTTACTCACATTAGTAAACTTCCAAATGAAGGAAAAAGAACAGAATAGACCATAGAATCTGATCACACTATGTAAATTATTTGTGTTTCCAAGTGTATCAAACACAGCAGAGACTTGTTTTTTTCAGAAATATTTCTAATGCTTCCTTATTCTTCCCTTGATTAACTATACTGTGATTTTAGTGTGCTCTCTGGAGTCTCCAAATTGTAAATTGTTGTTACTGCCTAAATTTCCTGATCTATGTCCTGATCTGATTTCTGCACAGGCCTTTTTTGGGCACCATTTGGATAAGCACTACAGATTGTGCTAATGCTTTTATAATTTTTTTTTGCTTTGTTCCAGTTGTGATTTCACAGATTTCCATTTATCTGTATTACAATGACTGTATGAATATCAAGTCCTACCATTTAAAGAATAACCAATACACAAGAATCCTTACAGAGAGTTGCCACAGGATTTCTCTGCGGACAGAGAAAGTCATAGTGAAGAACACAATTATTACGTGTTACAAGGCTTATAGAAATATCTGTAATCCAATAAATAAATCTCAAAATGGAGCTGAGAATGCCTAAAGGAATGCATAAAGGTATGCAGATGCTGTTGCTTTTGGAATAAGGGGTTAGGAGATGTTCCAGAGCCAGATCTCTAGAAACCAGACAAGAAAGTCTATAATAAAAGTTTACATAGAAACAGAGGTTAAAATAAGTTATGTTTTAATTCAAGGCTTTACGTTTTTAACCAGCATGAGTTAGCATAGCAAACTGACATTAGTGGATCTCTATATCTTTATTCCATATGAAGCTTTGGTTAAATTTAACACTGGATTACTTGATGATGTAATATATTTATGTGAGCTTTCATATAGTGAAGTGCTAGGGCCTGAGCAATAGGCCCTGAATTGAAGCTGACATATGGATGAATCTCACAACCAGATAGCATGGCTGAAACCAGCAGAGGATTTTTCTCTGCTGGGAAATTATCCGTGGGAACAGACACACAGCTATCCTGAGAGACGGACCAAAGGAGATAGAGGTGCCTCCTCATCGTTGGGTTTCTTCCCAGGCTTGGCCAACCTTGGAGGGAACCCAAAGGGGAGGAAAAAATAGCAGGTGTCCCGCTATTGAAGATATGAAATCTGGCCTCGCTGGCAGAGAGCTTGGGAAGCTCACCTGCGGGTGGACGCACTACACAAGGTTTTCCCTGTTACCGAAAAGGCCTCCCAACTATTTGCTGCAACCAGGACTTCCCAGCAATAGCTGGACAGAACAAGTGTATTAGACAAGATGAGTGTAAGAGAGTTCATAGGAATACAGGTAATGGATTTAATTGTTTATCCTTTTGGTATCTGTCATAGTTTATGCATGTACCTTTGTGGAATGTATCACGTACTGCTGGTACACCTCTCTGGCATTTGCCAGTGTGGTTTGTGCATGGCTATGGTGATATTCAGGGTATGGTTGGTCTACTCCTCGATTGTTGAGGTGATCGCCTAGTTCCTTTTCCGTTCCATTATTAAGTTTACAGTTAAGTTCTTTTTTCCTTCTGTTACATCACCCGCGGTGAGTGCATTCATCTCTTCTGTTACTGGCCATGTAATATCATTTCTGCACCCCATTGGGATAGACAATAATATTTATATCCGTTTGTGCATCTGTCTTCTGCTGATGGTTGCATTCTTTTTGCTAAGCCAGGTAATTGGCAGAACATTTAGATAAGCTTATATATATATTTTGTATGACTGCACTACACCAGAGTGATGGTACAATGCCAGTCACAGAATCATAGAATCATTTCAGTTGGAAGGGATCTCTAGGATCATCAAGTCCAACCTTCATCGAATGTGTCCCTAACCACTGCACCAAGTCTGAAAGCGCCATGTCTACTTGTCTTTTTAACACCTCCAGGGATGGTGACTCCACCACTTCCCTGGGCAGCCTGTTCCAATGCCTAACCACTCCTTCAGTAAAGAACTTCTTCCTAATATCCAATCTAAACCTCACCTGGCACAACTTGATGTCATTACCTCTTGTCCTGTCATTAGTTACTTGGGAGAAGAGACCAGCACCAGCCTCACTACAACCTCCTTTTAGGTAGTTGTAGAGAGCAATGAGGTCTCTTCTCAGCTTCCTCTTCTCCAAACTCAACAACCCCAGTTCCCTCAGGTACTCCTCATATGACATATTCTCCAGACCCCTCACCAGCTTCGTTGCTCTTCTCTGCACCTGCTCCAGCACCTCAATGTCCTTCTTATGCTGTGGCACCCAAAACTGGACACAGTACTCAAGGTGCAGTCTCACAAGTGCCAAGTAGAGGAGCATAGTCACCTCCTTACTCCTGCTGGTCACATCGTTGCTGATACAGGCCAGGATGCTGTTAGCCTTCTTGGCCACCTGGGCACACTGCTGGGTCATGGTCAGATGTCTGTTCACCAGCACCCCCAGGTCCTTTTCCACCAGGCAGCTTTCCAGCCACACATCCAGCCCAGTCCAAGGGCTGCTTTCCATCTTCAGAGCGGCATAAAGGAGAAAGGTTAAGTCAAGTGTACCCTTGAAAGCGGTGCAACTTGCTTCACTTTGTCATTCCGGAGTTTCTCTAAACATGGACATATATACAACAAAGACGTCTTGAACTGTCCTTCTGAAAATTCTTCACAGGAGATAACATAGTTTGATTCCGTAAGTGTAAGTTTAATACTAACTTTAGAGACATTAAACACAGGACCTATGCATTGAGAGCTTTTATTTTTTGTGTACAGTCTAAATTATTCCAAAACTTTTTACAATAACAAACTCCTGACAAAGTTAGACCAAGAGTATTTTAGCTATGTTAATGGAAAATTACAGCAGCTAAGATATTATGCAATTGCTATGCATTTTTTCATCCATGTTAACTTTCAATATCTTTCTAAAGTAAAACAAGGTAGCTTTATTACAACCATTGCAGAAGCTTCCAAGGACTGCTGGGCTCTGAAACACTGCTTAGTTGCAGGGATTTTATATGGGTGAGCAAGACAAAGGCTTTTACATGGCACATGTATTCTGTAGCTATATCCAGCTTATCCAACATGACATATGTTGTTGAAGGACAGCCAGGTTTCTGCATTTGAAATTAGTTATGTAAATATGACTAAATTACTCATTTAAACAAAGTTTTAATGTTATACCAATGTTACACAAACCAGAATTTTGCCTGGAGTCTGTTTTTTTAAACATCTGGAATCCAGGGAATAATTAACTTAATTAAGATGTATGAAGAGTTGCTATCTATTTGGTATTTGTATATTTAGCAATTTCAGAAATGCCTGTTCATTAGCGGATGAATACTCCATTACTTGCTGACTGACTATTGTGACACATAGCTTATATTTTTTGTCTGAGTGTCTTTTAAAATGCAAATAAAATGGTCTTAGACTGAATAAAGACGAAAGTTATGTCTTGTCAACTTCTATGGTGAAAAACAGGGATAAAAAAAGAGGCTCAGGGAGAAGGAAAAAAAATAAAGTACACCTTGGTGAAAAATCTCATTGATGACTGTTGCCAGCTTCAGGATAGTGTCATGATTTTTCCTTCAGGAAAGCAGAGATTCATCTGAAAGGGAAAACATTTAAAATCACAGCTGTGGATATGAAACTAATCCTCTTTTCTAAAAGCTACCCCTTACAAAGTCTGCAAGGACCTTTTCACAGAAGTTCACTATGAATTTTTCAAATAATGTTTAAATAAAAACAATTTAATTCAACACAAAACACATATAACTGTGAGCAGTCTCATACATTAACCTCTAAATAGCTTGATTTAAAGATTTCATAGCATTCTAAGGCAACACTGTGGTGTATGGAATAGTAAAATGAATGACAGTCTGTTTCTTGGAGGTGGTTGACTCTGGTTATGAGAAGTTAAATTTACTTTGTCTTTTGATATGACTATGCAGAAATCCAATGATGTCCTAATGTGTTGTGTTGTCTTCTTTCTAGAGATAATGTTGTTAAGCTAAATCTTTCAAAAATTAATAAAGGAAAGAGGCTTCATTTTTCTTTACACTAATGAAATGCACTTTATCAGGAGTTTTAAGGGACAAATCCAGACACATTTTAGAGCATAAGAAATAAAAGACTGGACTGGTCAAAGAAATGATAGCACAGGTTAACTTCCCTGGGAAGTTTTTTTGCACCTTTCCATGCTGTGTTGAACAACACAAGTCTTTGTTGAGCCAAGTCAAGTGCTGACTGGTTTTACTTCAAGTAGGCAGTGAAAGCAGAAAACTCTGTACCTGACCACTCCCAGAGATTTGTTTCCCAAACAATTCCTGTGCTGAGCTCAAGAATTATACTTTAGGGTGTTAATGAGGTATGAATTTGTACAGTAGTTGGTAATTTGGGGTGCAGTAACTTGTACTTTTCGTGATGCTTGGAGGAATATTAGTGAAACAATGTAAAGGATTACCTCCCCATACTTTGTCTTTTATTCTTGGAAGTCACTTCCCAAAGGCCACATCTCCTTGCTTTTTAATCAGATGGTATTTCACACTTGCATGAAACAAAGCTATCAACCAGTAAGATGTGTTGCATTTACTAGAAAAGACAGATGTATTTGCCTTCATCAACTTTTCTTAAAATAAACACTGACAACACTAATCTTACCAATGTTGTTTGTTCATGAGGCCTTTTTTTTCAAGCAATCTGTGAAACAAAATATATGTTCAGTTTCACTCATAATTGCTAATTACGTTTATTACTAATTAACTTTTCCTTTACAGATGGCTTATGAGGAAGAACTTCAGGTCAAAATACATTTCCAAGTCTTATTTTTCACTGATGTGTCTTTAACTAACTCTTCCTCCCATCTGCAACTCAAATAAGCATGTTTTCTTTGTCATTTAATTAGAAATACTCAATTTTAATCTCAAGTATATCTCAATATAACTTGTATCTCTGTAGGCACCCAGCATGTAATAATCTGTAGTGTAGCTTTCATGTCAAACCTGAAAAGTAAAGGGAATTTCTACATGTACTATCAGAAGCTGACACACAGAGAGGCTCAGGCCTTGCTTTAAGAAAAGATTTGGGATCAGACATTCAGAGTTCCTTACCGCTGAAGGAAAACCAGGACCAAAAGGCAGCAGCTACCCAGACTTCCTATACAAGGACTTTCTATATATGGATAAAGATTTCTGTAATTTTTAGGCATTTCTAGGGCTAGATGGTTCACTGTAGACAGAAGAAATAAAGATATACAAAAAATAATCCATTTTTAGACTGAAGAAACTAACCACTGGTTGTCAAATATTATGTGATTGGGTCCTTGCAAGGCTACTAATTGCAGTTCAAGATATAATTCACATAACCTAGTGCACAGTCATTATTTTGATGTGTTGGCTGCTATACATTGACTAGTACAACATTGTATTTTATAAAATATCTATTTGAAAATTAATGTAAACCTTAAATTAGTCTTCAGGGGAATAAAAATAAAAATAAAAAATAAAGCAAAATAACACGAGGCTCAATGCTTTGAAATAAGTTAAATTCTGTTATAACAAAGCATAACTTTTCTCTTAAATAACAAACAATGAATTTTTTGTGGTACATTGCTCTAAAATTGCATGATAGATATAATTCTTTAATATTTCAAAGCAAAAAGCATTCTGGATTGGCTATCTTTCTGTTATCCCTAAAAATATGTATTTTAGTTCATGATGTCAAGGAAAGGCTACACAATTATCAGAAGCCTTCAGCCAGGACAAGATGATTTAAAAGGCATTCTGATTATGGTAAAAACTTCCCTGAGGTGTGGACAGTCCTTCGTGGTCTTCAATCAGTCAAACTGCATATGGAAGGCCTGTCCACCTACCTTCTTGGGAATCACGCAGAGGGAGGTTCAGCGGTTCCATGAGCATTGGGTTTTTGAAGGTAGTTGTTAGACTGCTGTAAAGAAAGGGTTCCTCATCCCTAAGAAATATCTCCCTTGAGCTGAAGATTCTGGAAGTGAAATATAACAAAGCACAAATATTCAGGCTGAGGTGATTTTTACTCTTTTCTTCTGTGACTGATAACAACACCATCTGCTTGAGGATTTTCTGAAAGCAGGCTAAATTCATTGAATAAATTGTTCACTCCAGATTGTTTGCTTCGCTCTAATTAGCAATCTACAATTGTTAATTAATTAAAGTGCACAGTTCCCCAGTGAGAAAGGTATGTACTGTTATTCCAGATGGGGAAACCAAGGCACAGAGAGTTTATCTGAAGTGTGAAAATTGGCTGGAGAATTCAGTTTTAAATAGTAGATAACTGGAGCAGCTTTTCCACATCATTACATAGCAGTTTGAAATATTAGAATCACAGAATCATTTTGGTTGGAAAAGACCTCCAGGATCATCAAGTCCAACCTTTGTCCAACATCTCCCTGACCACTAGACCATGTCTCAAAGTGCCATGTCTACTTGTCTTTTTAACACCTCCAGGGATGGTGACTCCACCACTTCCCTGGGCAGCCTGTTCCAATGCCTAACCACTCCTTCAGTAAAGAACTTCTTCCTAATATCCAATCTAAACCTCACCTGGCACAACTTGATGTCATTACCTCTTGTCCTGTCATTAGTTACTTGGGAGAAGAGACCAGCACCAGCCTCACTACAACCTCCTTTTAGGTAGTTGTAGAGAGCAATGAGGTCTCTTCTCAGCTTCCTCTTCTCCAAACTCAACAACCCCAGTTCCCTCAGGTACTCCTCATATGACATATTCTCCAGACCCCTCACCAGCTTTGTTGCTCTTCTCTGCACCTGCTCCAGCACCTCAATGTCCTTCTTATGCTGTGGCACCCAAAACTGGACACAGTACTCAAGGTGCAGTCTCACAAGTGCCAAGTAGAGGAGCATAGTCACCTCCTTACTCCTGCTGGTCACATCGTTGCTGATACAGGCCGGGATGCTGTTGGCCTTCTTGGCCACCTGGGCACACTGCTGGATCATGGTCAGATGGTTGTCCACCAGCACCCCCAGGTCCTTTCCCGCCAGGCAGCTTTCCAGCCACACTTCCCCAAGCCCGTAGTGTTGTCGGGCGTTGTGGTGACCAAAGTGCAGGATTTGGCACTTGGCTTTGTTAAAGCTCATACAATTGGCTTCAGCCCATCCATCCAGCCTGTCCAGACGCCTTTGCAGAGTCTTCCTACCCTCAAGCAGATAGACACTCCCACTTAATTTCCTGTCATCTGCAAATTTACTGAGGGAGCACTCAATTCCCTCATCCAGGTCATCAGTAAAGATATTATACAAGAGTGGCTCCAGAACTGAGCCTTAGGGGATCCTGCTTGTGACCAGCTGCCAACTGCATTTAACTCCATTTACCACAACCCTCTGGGCTCAGCCATGCAGCCAGTTTTTAACCCAGCAAAGGGTCCACCTGTCCACGTTGTGAGCCGCCAGCTTGTTCAACAGGATGCTGTGTGACACGGTGTCAAATATACTACTGAAGTCCAGGTAGACAACACCAACCCCCTTACCTGTCATGTGCTTTCTTTTTACTATTTTTTTGAGCAGTGAGAGTTTGGGGAGTGAACTCTAGTAAAAGGTCATTTCATGTACCTTTAGAATCAGGTACAACTGCTATTAATAAATAATGAAAAGTGTACATTGCCATCTGATGTCAGACTGCTTTGCCCTGAAATTTTCTAGGTCAGGGTTTTCTTTGACTGAATGAGTTTCAAAGTAGAAAATCATAGCTGGATTTTGCAAACACATACCAGGTGATTCTGACTATTACATTGATCTTTCTGCCTGGAAATTAGTTAAATAAATATGTGTTTGATGTTAAAACTGTACATTCCTCACTCCTCAAAATAAAAAGCGTAGCTGAAACAAGGATTAAAAGGGTTAAGTGATTAACTGGTGCCTGCCCAACAGGATTGTAAACCAGTAGTCGATTTTTTACGTATGCAGAAAAACTATATAGGCTAACAAATGAAATTTGAAGACAATCCAGGAGGCTCACAAAATGAAGACAAATATACCTTCTTGCCTCAGAAGAACTAGAAAATAATTGCAGACTTTTTATTTACAGATTATTCATATAGAAATATTTGTTTTCATGCTCTCAGTGCAGTTTGTGCATGTACAGCTCTGTAAACTGCATTTAGGTTAGTATGGATGAATTAGCATATATGAAATTTAAAAAAGAGTGAAGGTTCTAATCACCACACCCCTAAGGTTACACTGTAGTTTGAAAAAGGATGGTTGTATGGCAGTATTTCAGGAAGGAAGAGGTATTATTGAGAAGAAGCTTTGAGACTTGAGAGAGTTAGGAAGAAAAGAGCAGGTTCTTGGCACTGAAAAAGCAAGTCTCACAGCATGGCTGAGTTTTGCAGAGTGTCCGCAATCAGGAGAAGATGCACAGTAGAGCATGTGCTGGCTCCTGTTGGTTTTGGTGGGAATCTTGCTGTCACTCTGTGACCATGAGTTGTTGCTAATGGGAAAGGAGCTCAGATGAGAAAGAAACACCAGCATAGGAAACAGAAACTCAAATGATCTCTCTCATGCATTAGCAACAAAATGATGGTTGGATGAGATGGGGGCATAACAACATCTCCATGAGAAACTATCATTTGATTCTAACTACATCAGCTTTGGATAGACAAACTTAGAGATAAACTGATAAACAACTCAGGCAATGGGTGTGTTTGAATTGTGACTTCCAAATTCAGGATAATCACTAACAAATTAAGAAGAAAACTGTACAACATACCTGAGCAAAGAGAGGAGAATCAAAGAGGATTATTTTGGAAGTTTGCCACAGGCCTTTGCAGCAATGTTATTTTCTGCATTGCTTTAGCTACCCATGACATATGATATTAACTGATATTAATTGATTATATTATCTTTTCATGATTCATAGACAG
Organism: Eurystomus gularis; assembly: GCA_013400335.1. Classification (NCBI taxonomy): domain Eukaryota; kingdom Metazoa; phylum Chordata; class Aves; order Coraciiformes; family Coraciidae; genus Eurystomus; species Eurystomus gularis. The sequence goes on from VZZY01024275.1 coordinate 12,990, forward strand.
TTACAGCTCTGACAAGTTAATTCTGCATTAACTGGGTTTTTTATTTTAGCATTTTCTTCTATAACAAAGACTAAATTATTCTCTGCTTTAGTACTAAATTTAAAATGTCCTATTCATCTCACATCAAGAAAATTATCACTTCTTGCATCAGCAATTTCAACTGGCCTCTGCTGCATGAAAATTGATGCTCACAACTGGTAAAACGCCAAGTAAACCAAATGGTACTTGCTGTGTTGTTTTCACATTGTAATAGCCTGTCCCCAAATGTACAATACCCTTGACAACTAAAGTATGTCAGGCTAAATTCTGATCAAACTGATTCTGGTGCATATCCAAGCTGAATTACTTTAATGAGCTGAAGAGCAAATTTTCCTTCCACCAAACATGTAGGTTACTGGCTACATTCCGTATAAGATGCTAATATTGGTTGGTGAGGCTATCATTTGTGGGAAAAACTGTGAAGAGCTAAGTTAAAATAGTTCATGGTTGGTCTGAGATGCTGCGAAGAAAATAGTAATAATGAGAATACTTTTTATATTAAAGCAGAAAGCATGATGGAGATATGAATTACCTAAAATGTAGAAAGACCTTAGTGGTAACAGTATGTTTTGTGCAGCTGTAACATTTTCAGAGCCCAGAGTCCTGCTGAGTTTAGTGACAGTCTAATAAAGAAAATCAAGTTCCTGTTCCAAAGATTTTGCAGTCCAAGTAGTTGAGAAAGAGGTGAATACAATGAGGAAAGAGATGAACTGAAATAGTAATGAATGCTTCATTTCTAAGTAACAAAATCAACAGTGTTTTCTGCTAAATAGAACTGCTAAGAACTCCTTCATGATAGATTTCCATTAATCATGGAAGAAGGGATATACATTTAAAAAAAAAAAAGAAAGGACACTCTGCATGGCACTTTCTCCTTTATTACATGTATGAAGCCAAGAAATTCACAAGGTGAAATATACTTAGTTTATTCTGCAAGACAGAGATGGACCATTTAAAAAATCTAACACTTGGAAATGGGTGCACACATACACACACTCTTTGTTCAGAGAACACAACTTCATTTTTCACACCGTGTGTTCCCTCCATAGCATTTTATTCTTCCCTTTGTGCTGTCTCATCAATCCAGGATTTAGTCTTTTTCTTGTAAGTAGTCCCATTACTTTTTGCTTATAAAGTGTTGCAATTTCCATGCAGTAAAACGTTTTGTACAGCTCTGTGTTGTTACCCTGATGTTTCACTGTAAGCTGTTGACAGAAATCCTAGCTTCTTGTATATATACAATGAAAGCCTTAAATATTTTTGAAATATCTATCTGAAATATATTACTTCTAATTAAAAAATACCCTGCAGACTTACTATTGAGACAAACAATGTGAAAAATAAAGACATCTTTCTTAGCGCTTCAGTAGTCTAGGCAGTTGGCCAATCTGATGTGTATGATATATCCACTCCGACTTATCTTTTTAAGTGTGGGGCAGTTTTTAAAGTGATACTAGAGACAATAAGTTTTCCCTCAGGTGGTTTATTGATAGTGGCATCATCTTGTACTGTACTTATCTTCTAGCTGCTCACTATGTTTCTGTGCCTGTAACTTCAGTCTCGTGCTGGATTAAATACCTTGAATCATCATATGCAGTGGAGCGTGGTTCTTCATTGGGTCTTACAGGATTGCAATGACTTAATGAGGGTATAGTACAGCAGAACAACCATTTTCTTTGTATTCCTAATATCTGCTGGGGACTGCAATGTAAATCTGGACAAAGAGGGCATAATTGCCCACATCGTTCCATTTAGATAAAATGATATAACATCAACATACTAAAAAAAGGGGGGGAAGGGGTGAGAGTTTTATTTACCAAATGCACAGAAGGAAGGAATTGACTGAGAGGAACAGACCCATTCCCTGCTCTTGCTTTGTGATAGAAACACTAAAGAGTAAAGTCAAATTTCCAGCTCCACTGGCTGGGTAATGAACAGAAACTCTGATTTGCAGTCTTGATGTATTCATGGGTACTTTACACACTTTTGGTTTCATGCCAACATTGTACAGTGGTTCAGGTTTGGTTTTTTCTCTTTGTTGTTTTCCTTCCTTGTGTATCCTTGGAGAGCTGACTTATCTCCTCTGACAGTGATGTGCTCAGCTGCCCAAGTCTGGCTCTCTTGGGCTTCTCTTACAAAATATTCTCCATTCCTCCAACCTTTCTTGTAGTTCATCTCTGCACCTGATACTACCTGAACTTACTTCCTAGCCTAAAATCCTGAGTCATTAGCAATATCACTGTTCCTTTACAGCTATTTCAGCTATTAGGCTCTTTGGTAGTCATTCTCAGCGTCTTCCACACAGATACTGTACTGCAAGGGAACAAATGTTCAATGCTTCCATTCCATTATTAGAACCCATATGAATCTTTTTTCTCATTCCTGTCTGACACAAAACCTTATGCCTTTTTTAATGAATTGATAATGAACCTTCTCATTACCGAGTGTCTTGGGTTCAGCTAGGGTGGGGTTAATTTTCAGGAGCTGGGAGGTTGGGATTGCTGAATTGAACCAGTCAATGAGATACTTGATACCATACTGATATAACACCTAATATGTAAGGGGAGGGCTGGGGGGGGTTGGTGGGGGAAAGGTGGGTAATTTGGGTGATCTGCAGCCAGGATAGGGAGAGGAGTCTGGGACAGTAAGCTGTTGCATTGTATATCACTTGTTTTATGTATTATTTAATTAGTATTTTTGTTATTATTGTTGTTTCTTCTCTCTTTGTGTTGCTCTGTTAAACTTTCCTTAACTTACAGGGTTTTACCTTTTTCTCACGATTCTCCTTCCCCTCCCACTGGAAGGGGTGGCGGAGGAATGAGCAAGCAGCTCCATGGCACATAGCTGCTGGCTGGGCCTAAACCACGACCCTGAGGCTCTGTATCTTGTAATCTGCTGAAGCTGTTTTCGTAAACTGGTTCCTGGATACTGAAAACATTAATTAAAGCAGTAGGCCCATGACTATTGAAAATAAGACATTTCTAGATTCAGGGTGCTATTTTTCCGAGGTCTTGTGGATATTCATAAGTGATCAAGACTGAAGGAGGCCAAGAAACTGTGAAGATTTTACTCTTCATGTTTTCCCCAACTATTTAGATAAAGAAAAGCAAATTCTTCCTTTATATAGAAATGACAGAAAATAGTGGCACTACTCTCAAACACCTTAATACAAAATGGAATGGAGACGCAGCTAATATCTGTTAATGAACAGCTTGTAATTATCCACAGTGCAGTGCAATCACTAACATTAATAGTGTGGATGAGAGGAACTGTGGGAAAATGGAAGCTATTCACTTCTAATTTTAGCACTATAATGAATACCTAACTCTTCAAATATACTGAATAAATGAACTTACCCACTCTGTATTTATCATTACCACTCATTAAAATGGTGTTAATTAACTCTATGTTAAGTTTCACAGTCTGAGGCACTATAATAATTTATATATTAACAGGTTTTATATGGTCATTATTCATGCTAGTGCGTTCAGCTTAAGAATGTTGCCTGATTGTTTTATAAAACTGAAAGTGCCACTTCACTGGTCAACAGTCAAGTTTCAAATTTCTCAACCATATAACTTGCAGAATAGCTGGGAGATGTCTGTTGTGAATGTAAGTAGTCCAAAATGTGCTGTAGAATTTGTTTCTTCATTCTTTTCCCTTGGTGTCAGTATGTTTCTCCTTCCTTTGACCTCTTTATTTTCTTCTGTTCCAAAGCAGTCTCACCTTTCTTATTTTTGCCATATTTATTCATTCCGTTGAAGAGAAGAATTTTCCACACCTCTCCTTTTCTTAAAAAATGCTTTATTTAAAAAAAATAAAAGTATGTTAGTTACTACCAATGTTTTCTATTGTCTTTTGTCAGAAACTGTTGGATTATAATTTTTCTTCAGAAGTTTAAAATAGCATGCTGAGAAAACTGTCATATGACTGCCTTCTCTGTCTAAGGTCCACTAGATTTTGACATTTCTCAGGGGTATCAGAGCTTTGCGGAAGTGACAAACAGCAATGGAGTAATATGAAGAAGATTCAAAAGTTCAGCTGATTCAAATCTCACCCTGTTAGACCTCAAGTAAGTTACCCTGCTGACAACTAGCAAAGGTCTGAGACAGATGTTATTCTGATTTGTGTAAATCCAATGTAAATTTTGGTGCTCAGACTTTTATTTCAGCCTCTCAAAAGACAGCATCTGCAAGTTCTCGATTTATACTGGAAGTTCCCTGTATTTTTCAGGATATGTAGATGAGGAATACATTAGCATAGCTTCTAGACATAACCTAACTCCTAATGAGATAGCAGATGCTTTCACTTTTGATGAAAAATGATGCCACTCCTTCTAGAGTATGAACATAATCTTTTCAGGCTTGCTTTGAAATTTTCAGCTTTTCAGAGGAAAAACCAAACCAGACCGCCAAAGGTTCAATAATAAGTTTAGGACTTAACTGTGTTAAGAAACAGTTTAATCATGCTTTACAAGGTCATCCATTCAGGTAACTAGTATCTGAACTCTCTTTATAGGCCAAGAAATGCCAAGTTCCTCCCTGACAGAGCCGTGTGGGGCTCATGGTCTACACTGCATCACAGTATATGTTATTAAACTTAGGTCCATAAAAGACAATAAAGCACAAGCCATCTACTTATACTTTGAATAATGCATCCTCATGACATTTCCAAAAGTTCTATTTTCCTGAATGTTTGTGGTGGTTTGGCTAAACCCGTAATTTTCTGTATTTACCTTTTGACAAATTTTCAACAAATTCAACTGTAAAATTTAGATAAGGGTATAAGAGACTGCTGGGATGGGGCAATGCACTCTCTTCCTATATTTATATGTTCTGCAGAAAAGCTGGCATTTCCAACATGCGCAACAGGACACAATCACCTGTTTCTTCTCTGTTGTCTTCTCCCTCTATCTGACAGTACCCAAAGCATCTACAGAGTGGAAATAATCTATTATGTGAATAGAAAGGCACATAAAATTGGAAAGAGATGTAAAAGAAGATGCTTAGATTTTTATCAGTCTCAGAACAGGGTTAATTCCATTCTCAATTTTTCTCAGCCCCTCACTGAATACAAATGTGGAAAATGAAGAAAAGCATAAAATAACCCTTGGGGAGCATAGGGTTAAATACTGCAACCACAGGCAAGATAGTGATGACACTGTTGTCTTCTCAGAAAATGTATTCTATATTTGGGATAATTAAATCAAAGATAATTTCTTAATCGGGTAAGATTTCAAAAGCTTTCTTCATTCTCCCAGAAGAAACAAGAAAACAACTTTTGACCCAGCTACTATTCCTGACTCCTGTTCTTATAAAGCTTGATAAAACAGGTTTATCTTGATTCCTCACTCAGTGAATATACCACAGAGACACTTCTAGCATTATTTTCAATGAGTAATTCCAGTGACAGAGGCCTATTAAAAAAAAAAAACAAACAACCAAAACAACAAACAAACAGCTTCTTATTCATCAGATGATATCTTGATAATGTTTTTTAACATGTCCCAGTTGACTTGGCTGAAGATATTAATGTTATTTCTGTTAACACTTAATAGAGAATGCATCTCTGGGAAAAAGCTATTTTAGTTCCCAAAACATTAATTAGAGCCTGAGAGTCTCCAAATAGGCTAAATGAATTAGACATACAAGTCTTACAGAAATTTGGGGAGGTGGATATCAAAGTACTGAGGTGCTATTTTAAGCTCCCATTGCACTGTCTCTTTGGTTCCTGAGCCTGGAAGGATGAATGATGGCTTTCAGATTCCAGGCCAATTTCCAGGCATCATCCTTACAAATAATAACTGCCACCTACTTCTTTGTAAATGGGCTAGATTTGCCTAGAAGTTCTTAAAAGGATAAGCAGAGTATTTCTAATACCATATTTTGTTGTCACTTTTCAGAATAGAATATGTATGAAATACAATTATTTTGAGGATCAGTACTTTTCTTTCTAAACTGCCTAACATCATCAGAAAAGGAAAGTGAAAAGCATGTTTATTAAGCTCCAGTCTATTAGTGCCACAAAATTATGCACTTGAAAAAACCTTTGTCAATCTATAATGTCATCATGGTCAACAGATTGAGAATCATAAATTAGAATAGAAATAGGCCCCAGTGCTATTGTGAAGGAAACCATAAAAGGGGGGGAGGAATTTTTATATATTACAGTGATTGTGTTCAATCATGAAGTGCATTGCATTCACTTAAACAAAGAAAAGGAGAAAATAGAGAGGAAAACCCCATCAAGACATGCAACAGCTGGCCTTACACAATACAGGTTTTTCGCTGTGTGTCGACTGAAATCTGTAATCACAGACTTTTCTTTTTTTTTTTTTAATGAAGAGTTCCTGTTTGTGTGCTAACAAGAAGGTAAATGTGAAAAAAAGGGTCTTGGCATTTTGATAATATAATTGATTCATTTTTATTTTCATGCGCATTCTGTAGATTCAGAGCAATGAGTGTTATTCAGTAAATAAAAATAAATAGTAAATATTTTAGAAATATTTTGGATTTATAGGATTTCCTTTTTTCAGAAACACAAAAAGTTGACAGGAATCAACTTCAGACCCACTTTCTAGCTCTGAGCATAATGCTGAAGGAAGCAGGTGGAAGCAAAAATAGCAAGCATGTACTGCAAATGTTTGTGGTGTGAATATATGACTGGAATTATGCCAGTGCAGCTAGAATTTCACAATATTTTGTAAGTTTGACCCTTACACTGCCTGTATCAATATAAGGGGTAGATTTAGATTAGACATTAGGAAGAAGCTCTTTACTATGAGGGTGGTTGATCGCTGGAACAGGTTGTCCATAGAAGTGGTGAAGGCCCCATCCCTGGAGATGTTCAAGGTCAGGCTTGATGGAAGCTCCGAGCAACCTGATCTAGTAAGAGACGTAATTGCAGATGCAGGGGGCTTGGACTAGATGACCTTGGAAGGTCCCTTCCAACTCAAACATTCTATGATTCTATGGTTCTATGAATACAACTTTTTTGTCTGTATCCCATGAAGTTAATCCTAGTGCTGTGGGATGAGAAGTAGTGGTCTGCAAAGTGCCTTTATGGCCCAGACACATGCTTCTCAGTCACATGCACAGCACAGGGTCGGTTAAATTCTGAGCTGTCATTTAGGGTATAAGGGATTTAGAGCACGAGCAACTAATTGAGTAACATAAAAAATATATAAAGGTAGATAGTGGCATCTGTTATCAGAGACGAGACCTGGTAAATACACCCGATGAACAGAAAGGAAAGGCAATTAATCAGTATCAAGCACCATATTTGAAGGTAATAGAGAGAAAACAATAACAGTATGTGGTGCAGTTCTTAGTGAGAATCCTAAACAAGTATGAATTTATTTTGTCACAAATTCAGCCCAAAAGAAATCCAGACAAGGTCATAGGTAAATTCCCTCAAAGCCCATTTAAGCACAAATGATGTGATAATGGTTAGTCCACTCTCCAGTAGGATGTGATTTTACTGCATATTCTCATTGGACACATAGAGGAAAATTCAAGGCTAATATAAAGAACTTTCCTGTCAGGATATAACTGAATAGCTGGGAACCATCTGTCAGGCGTACCAATAAGTTCAGTATAAGCTTCCCACTTTTTTTTTTCCCCCAAAATACCATTATCAGCTTTTTTTAGACAAAACTGATAGCAGCTTATTCATAAAGTCAAGTAGATAAACAGTACTTGACTAAACAAGTCAAGTTTAGTACTTGACTAGCTAAACAGTATAAAGGATACTATGTGTTTTATAACCTACTGTGGTTTTTTAGCATAATTTGGTTTTCCACCTTCTTACAACAATGTGTTTAATACTTAAAAGCAGGCCAATGGGATATATGTCTTTGTGTACATTAATATTGCATTGCAAAAAACCCATTCTAGAAGACACAGAAGAAATTCTCTACCTTGCATGCCTTTTCATTAATAGAAAAGACTTTATAAAGCTTTTGCCTCCTACAAAAAGACCTTCCCTTAGAGGCAGGATTACCTTTATCATAGATATTTAGCATCCTTATTAAAACTCTACTACTCCTGGCTGAGTTCATCAGTCTCTACTATCATAAATATTGGTTATTAGAGCTTGGATTGCTTTACAGAATTTTTAAAGTTCGACTTACCCATTAATACCCTTACCAAAAATCATATATGAGTGGTATTACTACTTAAGATGCAGACAAACTGAGCACGTTGATCTAAAATAATGTAATAGCTTTAGAAAGGTTCAAACTATCCTTCCTTTATATGTAAAGTCTATGGACTTCCTAAAATGATACTCTTAAGGCTGTGTTATGGTTGATCTTAGTCCTCCAGCTCTGCAATGGACATCAGGGGTCTACCATCAGATGTGATTGTAGAAATGCTAATGCTGGTGTACTCTGTGAGCAATGCAGGTCTTGGGTCAGCATTTGACCTTTAATAGTTATTAAGTTTTCCTTGCTGAAAATCAACCCCATATCACTGTCAGTGCCATACTCAGTGGGCACATCATAGGGTTTAGGTATGTTCAGCAGCAGCTTACTCTGGTTCTAAGCTTTGTGGCAATACAATCTTGCACAGAGACACACCTAAATGCTAATTCCCTGTAGGAAACACAGTATATTAATTTTTTCTCTTACCAAAACAGAGAAGGTTTCTCACCTGTTTCACAACAGCCTAGAGGCTTTGGATGCAAATTTCTCTCACCATAGAGGAATGCTACATTGTCCAAGCTATAGGGGAATGACATATAAAATGATAGTGAAACTAGATAAAAATACATAGTGAAAAATGGAGTCAGAAAAAAAGCCCATCTTCTTTCCTGTTCAAAGACCTGACCAAAAGGTAGAGATGTACATCTTCTTGTCTGGCTCCTTCTAGCCTTTTGGTTCTTGTACTACTGCTTGTTTGTGCACCATCACAGCCTGATAGTTACACTATCTACTTGGGATGAAGGAACTGGGAGGAAGACTCTCAATGGGATGAGACAGCGTCCCCATTACATACCACCATACACTGGCCATTGCTTGACTACTGAAATTAGGTATCAATTGCTGCCTTCTCCTTTCTTAAGTACCTGGTTGCAGACCTCATCACCTAATATCTGGGAATGCACAAGGGTACTTAATTTTTAGCTTGGTACATCATGGACTTACTGTGTATGAACAGAAGACCTAGTCATTTTCTACTCCAGACCTTAAACTTCCTTTACTATGCAGCAGAAGTGCCTCGTTTTTGCCACAAATACTGGCATCTAATTCAGCTGGTCTGTGGCACTCTGCTGCTGAAATAGTTGTATTATTTTTAAATGTTGAAGTCTACCACAGGTGTCTGTCTTCACCAGCTGGAAATTGACCCAGAGATGTTTAATTTAAGACATTGAGAGCCGGCAGAAAGGAAGAGTGCTTCAGCTTTGGAAACAGGAGCTCTTAATTCACAGTAGCTGGGGAGAGCCTCCATGAAAATAAACCACATTCCAAATTAAACTGCCACCATGAGCCAGAGGCATGACAGCCCAAATAAACAAAACCAGAACTATTTCTGCATAAACTCTGTTAGTAGGCTGAGTCTGAGTTGAAGACCACTATGGACTCTACAGATGAAAAATTTATCCCAGAATGATCTTTTTTCCAGTCCACACTGTCCTTATGCAGCCTCTTTCTAGCTCCTCTCCCACTGCAGCTCAATTGCTTGTCTCTGTCCACAGCCCAGCCCTAGTACTGGGCCGGTCCTGAGTGCAAACCCAGGAATTTTGAAAGAAAAAAAAAAAGTTGTGATTTTGACAGCCATTTAGCTAACTTTCCTTCAAATATATGTGTTAGTGGAAGAAAGAACTAACCAAGTGTCCTGGTTCGGCCAGGACAGGGTTAATTTGGTGCAGCCAGGCTATTCTATACCATGCTGACATCATGTCCCGGGGCCAGTTCTGGTTCCGGGGGGGTGAGGGGAGGGAGGTGGGGGGTGGGGGTGGAGACTCTCACGTGTGCAATTCTGTCTGCTCTGCACCCTCTCTTTGTCCACGGTATTGCTTATTTTTGTGCATTGCTTTTCTTACTGTTGTTATTGCTGTTGTTACTGCGATTGTTTCTTATGTGTTTCTGTATTAAACTCTCCTTATCTCAACTCAAAAAGGCATTTTAAAACAATAAAGTATATCTATACCTGGAAGAAGAGAAGATTTCAAAATAGTCAATCTTGCAGCACCTCTCTTTACTTCAGTGAAGTTCTACCAAGAGATGAATTTTGATTCTTTAAACACTAGACAACTTTTCTATAACAAAACCATGAAAAGCATAAAACAAAGGTAGAATTATCATAGTCATATAATAATAGAAACAATGTGGAAATTAATTAAATTTGTTAATTTTTCTTTAAATCATTGCAATATCTTAGTTCTCTAGTTATCACTGAAATTTTTATCTGGAGAAGTATCATCATACTAGTAGACAAAAAATTCCATGCAATATCTACTATTCAAGAAAATTTTCTGTATTGCAACATAATTATCTCAGATGACATACTGACTGACTCCTAATTACAAAAGATATAGCTAATTACTTTGGTTCATCCTGTAAATAGCTCAGCATGTATCTTTATGAGAATTCAGTAATGACACATTGCTCAGTGGGAATGTGTATGCAAATAGGTTCTCAAGTTTTTTTATGCATAAAGTTCTTGGTTTTCAGTATCTGTATAACTTTGCCTTCAAACTTCTTAGAAACTTAATGGTGGTGAATAGAAGAATACTCAGGGGAACTCAATTGATACAAATTGGTACAGCTAAGATTTGTCTTTTCTTCTGCAGTATAAATGGAAATACTTGTAAACAAGAGCTGTTATCCACTTGGTCCTAGAAAAATTCAAATCGTTTTACTTATTTATAGTGCATTATTCCAAATGCCCTGCCAAATTCACATCCTAGTGTGTATTCTGCTTTTCTTGTGGTGGACTGAACACAGCCCTTACTTTTTGTCTAAGTTCTGCTACCTACTGCATAAAGGTGTTTTATATCTCCAGAGACATCTGTATTTCTATTGCAAAAAAAGTAATGTAATTTGTAAAATGCTTTATACTCCATTAGGGCAAATAGCAATATATAAGTTGAAGACATTTTGAAACAGTTTACCAGGTTGTACACATGATGAGGTTGGTTCAGAAAATTATGGAGACAAGTGGTATAAATCTGCAAGCACCAGCCTCAGTATAACCTCTTAGCTTGAGGATTGTTTCTGTTTCACTGAAAATGGGGAAAATAACAACCTTGATAGAGAACCTGGAAAAAAAGACTTACTCTGCCTAAATTAGAATTCTATTTTTGTAATTGCCCACTCCTCTCTCTCATTAATTAGACCATTAAAGAAGTTATCTCACATTTGGAGGCACACAGCTGTGGCTTCAAAGCATTTATAAAAACAGAAATGGTGCAAGCTTTTAAATCCCGCTGCACACTTTCCTATGTGTCTTCGTATTCATATAGACCTATATAAAATTTTTGTTACATAGCTTTTAAAGAAAAAATAGCACTTATCGCTCAGGAATTTCTTGATCACCGTTTGCTTGATTTGGAAAATATTCTGAGAAACTGCAATAAATGAATACACATACACACATTGTTACTCTGCTTTTCCTGTCAGAGACATCATTGCAGTCTGGCAGTTGCAATGTTCTTTGCATTTGGTTGATTATTTTGTGACACAGATATTCAAAGTTGGAGCAAAATATGTTTCCTGGGGTACTCCTACAATATCAGCATTGAGTATTGTAGTATGTCTCATTCTTTACTTCATTAAACACTACATTCTTGTCAATTAAAACACAAATTGCCACAGGTGGCATCTGCTGTGGCAGCTTGAAGCAGTGCTTCCCAAATTTTTTGACCATTGATAATCTTCAAAAATTTATCAAAATCCATTCTGTAGAATTCAAATAAAAGTTTAAGAAACGTGGGCTTGTTGGTATCTTGGAGATTGTTTACCATGCTTCTGGTTCAGATTTCTACAGAATGTTTGTGATTTAACATTTGGTTTCTGAACAGCAAATTGCCAAGGATCAAGTCTCAACATGACAGGAACATAAAAAGGAATTAGCACTCATGGAAGACTGAACTACAAAAATCTAGAAATGATAGATCATACTAAATTTAGAATATGGAGTGCCAAATGAATCATTAGATCAGTAGGGTTAAAATCAACACTCTATGGTTTCTTCGGAAAATCTCACCTCACCTTTTGTTACTCCACTTATAAAATGTCAGCTCATTAAGATTACTATCTCCGAGTCTTACCTTACTTTACAAGGTATTTTTCATGTGTTGAGGTATCATTAAAAAGAATGCTTTTATGGTTTGATTTATTCATGTAAAATTAATGATGCTAAACACTCACATTGAAAAATTATGTTTACAGAAAGACTGTGATGCTAGCACATAAGAAATACATTTTTAAAAGCATAGAAAAGGGTTAGAATTCATTGAAATGCAGCACCAGCGTTGAAGCACAGAAACAAATACAGATGGAAATTAATATTGGACAGCCAGATATGAGTAAGAATTAAGATTAGGATATTTCCAGGTTTCTGGTGGAAGTTTGTTACAGAAGAAATATTTTTTCCATTAAAATTGGTGACAGGATAATGTTGATCTCTGAAATGGTTTTACTTTAATATTTATGATGACATTTTGTTTTAATTTATAATTTCTAATTATTTCAGAATAGCACACAAAAAGGAAAAAATAAGGCATGTACAACATTCTTTTTTAGGAAGTAATCAATTACTGACTGATAGAAATTGACAGGCAGATTGCTAGCAAATTATTTTAATTATCAATAATTATAACTATTTTAGAGACTTACATCACCAGAGGGTTGCCTGTGACTTTTGTAATAGGAGAAACTATCAGGATTTTCTGTCGTATGGCAAAATTTTCTCAATGTGGAAAAAAAAGTCATGCAAATTAGTTATGATAAGGATCATCTTAATTTCTCTCTATTCTATTTTTGATATATTGTGCATTTCAACCAGTTGTTAGACTTCTTGCATGTTCTGGCAGCTACAATGTTCATCTTAATGCTTATTTATTTCTCTTACCAATACCTCTATATGATCTTGTCAGTATTAATACCTCTTTGTAGAAATTAAGGAAGTAAAAAAGGAAAGAAACAAAACAACCTGAACAACGCATTCAGAATTACAAAGATTTTTCTTATATTATTGTAGGTTTTAAAAGTGTTTATGACAGCTGGCATGCTTTTTAGAGCTTCCCTGGAGAACCAGTCTCTGACTGTAGTGCTCTAGACAGGGTTCAGCAACTATTACTGATGCCAGTGAATCAATCAGGGATATGATGTGCTGTATGAAGAGTTTGGAGAATTTTGTTTTACAGTAATGATCCTTAAGACAATTAAATAAAGAGAGGATATAAACAAGAATTAAACTTAAGTTAAAAAAAATGGTCTGGATTTCAAAAGTACAGTATCCTCCTGGAGTGTTGCTCCCAAGGGAAAGACAAAAGAGGTTTAGGAAGAGGCAGCCAAGTGATTTTCCAATTTAGCATTATGAAGGTGCCTTGGTTATGACATAGTATTTACACGTGGTTTCCACATCTGTCTTACAAGATTTTCTAGTAATCAAATTTAATCCTGCTGTTTCTACTTCTATGTGCTATGTTGTTATTTCAAAGAGGTCACCATCAGGTAGGAAACAGTTGTCAGGTCCATCAGACCACACAGTGTAGCTTGTCTAGTGAGGCTGCCATCAAGTGAAATGCAGATATCCATGCTGCAGATACTTCTACGTAGGTAGCAGATTGAGAACCTTTGTTCATTCCCTCTGACACAGGCTACTCAGTCAATATTAGAGTAAGGTGCAGAACTAGACAAATCTTTCTCTCTGATTGCAGAAAGTCCCCAAAGGAGACCAACTTTCTCTTGTGTATTTATCACATAAATTTAGTCATTAATTTCAGTAGGTGATGCTACAAATCACCCACAAAAAAAATCTAACCTGACCCTGAAAAGAACACAGTGTGTATAATACACAAAGTTCCTTTTTCTTGCTTGTGTCAATGTAAAGTATAATTCAAAGTAATATCTACACTCATGAATTTGCATTTTACTTATGTCTGTTGTCTGGTATTGAAGTATTTGCAAAGAGGCAAAATAATCTTCTCTCATGTCAAAATGTCTTAGCCTTCCTCCTAGATGCTTGATATTGCAATAACACTGTATTCTCATTGATATCTATTTCTGGTAAGGGCAAGATTTTACTTTGCAGTTGGTTTCAAGAAAAAGAAAAAAGGCAGGGAGGGAATGGAGAGATGGAGAGTAAACATTTATTGCTGATCACCATTAACCAGCAAAAAAATTCATTCAAGGTGTAATTGGGAGTATTAAGTATAAAATGTAATGGGGTCCTTTGAGACGTGATATGGGTGATTTATTTAAAGTAAGTTAGCAGGAAAGCCTGACAAATATATATTGCTTTATGATTACTTCTGCCTTTGTTCCCCATTTGTCCTTCTCTACTACTTCTTATCCTCTGTTGAGATCTTTTTCTAATATTTCAGTCCACACTAAGATCCGAAATGTTTATAAACACCTAAGATTAACCTCAGCCGTGCTTTGGGTATCCTCTTTAGAAAAGCAAATCCAGAGAAAGCCTTCAGCTGAAGTGATAGTAGTCTGGTAATGAGTCATCCCCCAGGAAAACAGAATTAACAATGAGTAATGGATCTGTACTCATCAACCAGCTAGTCCATCAGAGGTAGCCAGAAAAGGACAGAAGATGGAGATGAAACAGCTGAAAAGATATCCTCTATCTTTAAGAGGTGGCTGAATTAAAAACACATCTGGTCCTTAACTCAGTGAGAAATCCTAAGCAAGTACGCTGAAGTCTTTTGCATTAATCCTTCAAATTCTAATTTAAATCTGTATCGTCCTCTTCAAACATGTTTTGCTTTTGTACTTTCCTTTGACCAACGATAGACCAAGTTTACTTTCATACGTACACTGACATTAACCTAGGTATAGAATACTCATGTACATTTTCTCCTTTAGCCACCAATCTATTAAGCACTGTCCCTGGAACAGAATACAAGTTCTGCTATAAAGTGTCATGAAATATCGGCAGATCTGGTGTAATTGACTCACAATGACCACTTTTAGCCAGCCAAATTAACTTCTGCTTAAGGTGTCACGGGAATAGAAATGTGTAAAGTATGGAGCTGCAGGAAACTGCATTCATGTGCATTACCAAAATGAATCATATATATTGAATTGTTTGTCCAATAAGTCTGGATCTTTGTAAAGTATTTATTTTTCATCTGTGCTCAAGAAGGAACATTGCTTAAGTGCCAAATGTTTATAGAAATATTAGGCTTTTGCAAAAAGTCTCTCTGTAAGATCTACCTTGCTGTAAATGCTTAGGGACATTCTCCCCCCTAGTATTTTTGCTACGCTGAAGGAAATCCACTTGTTGCTGACTTTTCCTTCCCTTTGGCCTCTGGTGACAAAAGTTTAAAAGCCACCCAAGTTCATGAAGAGATCAAGGGCCTGCAGAGACAAGGAGGCTGAAAGCCTAATGAATTCCCACATGTGAACACATCACATGACGCCAGAACTGGGTGCGACATACTGGCTAGAACTCTTCAGCAGCCACGGTAAGTCTTCTCACTGGTCTCACCAGCACATTAAAGTTTTCAAACAATTTGAAAGCATTAAGAAACAGTCTGACTTTTTTTATACCCCCATAAGCATACCTCCAGACCTTCATTTGCACTGCCATTCACAGATGAGCTCAAACACTACAGCAGGACACCTCCCTCACTGTCAGATGTCAGGGACACTGAAGGCATACCCCAGACTATTTTAAGAAAAGTATGTCTTTCTGCAAGCTGTAATGTAACATATCCCATCCTTCATCATGCCTTGTAAACCATGAAAAGTCAGAACACATTTGAGCTGCACTGGATGTTTTCCTTTGACACATTTTGGGAAAAGATAATTTTAGAAGGAAAAAGATAAATAATTTGTTTTTATGGGGAAAGCTTCCTAGTGTGATGTAACTATAATTTTCATACTTTTTCATATATAGTTATTGAAGGAAGCCAAACTGTTTGATAAAAGGAGATGGAGGATGAGGGAACAGAGCCCAATTTCCCTTCAAGTCTTCACATTTTGTGAAAGACTCTTTTATTTCACTTAAAAAAAAAACAACTTTGTGAAAAGTCTAAATAATAGTAGTGAAGGGCAGAAAAAGTCTCATTTCTAAGCTTCCTGGGGAATTTGCTTCTTTCAGGAACAAAAAATATCTAATAGGATTTGGCAAAAAACTCAACTGTCAGCTTTAATCATCAGTAAGGTTAGTAGGAATTGCTCTTCAGCAACAAAATTCTATTATGCCACACCTCAGCATTTTGATAGTAAAATAATTTGAGTTTAGTTATTTGAAACCAGTCTTTCACTAGACATACAACTGATAACATGATTTACTTTAGACAATGCTAGCAGGTAGAAATAATATTTTGATTCGGGTTTCCATACATTTAAGTGCCTGCAAGGCAGATAGAAACATCTTCATTATTTCCAACAAAAATGTATCATACAAGGTAATTTAGGCGTCTCTCATTTCTGTTTCAAGATATGCTCAGGCCAGCTTTGAACAAGTTCTAACCATTAAAGTACAGCATTTTCAGAACACTTGAAAACAATCATAAATAAAATATTTCTGATTAAAGACCATGTGATTTTTTATCTCACATCAGTTTATGTGAATCCTAGGACTATAAAAAGAA
The DNA here is from genome assembly GCA_013400335.1 of Eurystomus gularis. Classification (NCBI taxonomy): domain Eukaryota; kingdom Metazoa; phylum Chordata; class Aves; order Coraciiformes; family Coraciidae; genus Eurystomus; species Eurystomus gularis. Next base: position 29,808 of record VZZY01024275.1, read on the forward strand.
GAAAATTATTGCAGCCATTATTTTGCAATCTTTTGGTTTTACATTGCTCCAGATTCCTTCAATACACCTCATTAATGGTTAAATGTTTAATAAGCACAACATATTAAATGAACAGCAGTAAAAAGGACATTAAGCAGCTTTATTTTCAATGAGCTAACCCTCCCAAATGATTTCACTACGTTCTGAAACCAGAGCAACTCATTTGAAATCAGTGGAAACCATGCTGTCAGAGAGAAAACTACTGTTCATGGGAGAAACTTGCTTTTTTTTCCTGAATACATGAGTGCACTTGGAGATCTTGGGAGAAGAGAATAATGAAACAACTTTCTACTGCTAACCAGAACAGGTTATTCACAGAATCTCAATGTACTGAAATATCCTACTGCAAACAAGTGGGTATGCCAGTTGGCATCTACTACATTATTAGAAGTATTTCTTGTCCAATACACATAAAAATATGACATTACCTGGTATTAGAAACTCAGTGAATAAAAATATACACAATTCTAAAACAATGAAAAGTCTTACTAAGATTCATGAAGCAAATAAACAAATACCAACTGAAAACATGGACTACTGTCAATCTAAAGTGCAGTGCAAACTGTGGTACTGGGCAACCAACCTGATTTCTCATCCCCATTGTGCTCTTTACTTCCTGTTTTCTTTCAGTAAAATTGGTTCATTTCTCTGACTCAAGTTCTTACAACCATTACCCATCCTTCTTTCTGTATTAGACCTACAGACTGACTGCTTTGTAGATGAGAGCTATAAAAGTTCATCCGAGATGAAAATTTGAAAGCACAAAAGTTGAGCTATCTAAAACTGTTATTTTCTCTGGAAATCTTGGAGCAGGTCTCATGTAATCACCTCCACAGATTTAAAAAATGTTTTTCTGTTTTTCAGAGTGAAGTGTCATGCTGGAGTCTCTTAATGTCAAGATAAACAGGCCAAAGGGAAAAATGATTAAAGTGGTTTTGATAGTTTTCCCTTGAAACTCAACATTTTAATATGTCTGAAACTTTTAAAAAGAGAGTTCAGATGTTATATTTAAATGCAAAATTACATTGTATGCTTAGATCTCCACGTTTCAGAACATTTCATTGAAATCAACAGGACTATTCACAGGGCCAAAATTGAATTTACAGGGAAACCTTGGTAAACTTAGGTCTTTAAATAAAGGCAAAAAAACTTCTTTGTGACTGTATTAGTCTCTTACCCTTTTTCCAGTTTTCTCCTTTTCAGAATTCCTATTTAGCCTATTTAGGCTGTTTCAGACCTGACCAGGTAGAGCCCTATGGGACATCGTTCAAGTAGAGTAGGGAGATTTCTTTTCACAACTGTCAAAACCAGAAAAGTATATTTAGTCATTGAAACTATTTTTACAAGATTTTATATTTATTACCGAAGTCTTCTATCTCCAAGGCAATCCCACTAACCACTGGACCAGAACAAAACACAAGTAAAATCAATCACAACTAAAAGAATTCAATGCTTCTATATTACTGCTGTAGTTTTATTCCTTAGGCTCTCCAGAGTGATGAACTACAACTACAACATAGTAAACAACTTGTATCAGTGTAGTTGCTGGATAACTTTCTGGAATAGTTTTATAGCCAGAATCTGCCCCAGACATATGTTGAGTGGTCTCCCACTGAGCTATATCACTTAAAAAAAGATAATTCAATTTTCTTGTGCTCATGTCATACTAATATTCATGTTACAAGCTACAAACCTATATCCACAAGCTAAATTAGCTAACCACAAATTTTAAAAGCATTATATTTTTAATTAAAGAAAGACTTTACATCAGATCCCATTCAGAGAATTTACTTTCTTACTTTGACCCAGGCTAGATGATGAGATTAAAAATGATGGTAACTGAAATAATTTAAATGTTCCCGTCTCTTAAGTTATCAATATGGCTTTAAAAGGTGCAATTTGTTAGTTAACTCTTAAAAAAAATCTTTTGGGTTGTATCCAGCTAAGGCAGTGCCCTACTGATGGAGTCTAGACCCCAGTATCTGAGCCAGTGGGAAGAGTCAGGTGCTGGCAAAAAGTTCCATTGACAACCTCAAGCACTGAAAGAGAATGAACTATGACCAAGGTCCAACAAAGAACAATAGAAGACTAAGATGGAAATGAGGCTGGAGACAAGGCTATTACAGATATCTAAGGGGTCTCTCCAGGACAGGAGATATGACATGGGTCTGAGGTCCATCCAGAGGCAAGACCAGGAGCCAGCACTCCTATAACACACCTTATAGAAGAAACAAATCCCAGACCTAGGATTAAAAGGAACCCTGGGGCTGTAGGTGTGGATGGGGGTCCCAGGTGAAGCTGATTAGGGCTATGAAGGCCAAGCCAGGTCCTGACAGTATCATTCTTTTCTGAATTCTACTGCAGAAGAATATATGGGCTCAAACAAAGTTATCATAGCAAAAGAATATATCTAATTAAACTCATCCTCTCTGTTCCAGTATCATTCAAAAAATGTGATTATACCACAAACTATGCTGGGCATAAATACTTGCTGGTGATATGTTTGGTCCAAAATGTTTATATTAATTGTATATGCCTGCTTCTTGCAAATATTAGGAGGGTGAAATTTTATTTCCAGGAAAATTTCCAGCAAGCATATTTCATTGTGGTACAAAAAGCTGAAAAAAATGTTTTAGAGAAGATGAAATAGAGCAAGAAAACATTGCTGCTTAAACTACTAACTAGAGATTTTAAAAGCCCCCAAATTTAACTGCTTTCTTTGCAGAAAGGTCTGAGTTGGTCTATAACCAATTAAAGATGTTAGTAAGTATGTTTCTTAAATATGCTACTAACATTTAAGTGATTAATACTCCTACTTCATTTGATCTGCAGGCATACCTGTGGCACATACGGAAGTGACTGAAAGTGCTTACTTAGTTCTTTACTAATATAAGGACTTCTTACATTATTGATTAAAGGGCTGGGTCTTTCTTTCAATAAAGTTAATAGAAAACTTACGTGAGTGATGGAAAATATTAATCTTCCAGAACTGTAGTCAGAAAACCAACCTGCAAAGATATTTTTTTTCAGATGTTATTCAAGATCAAAATCTGAAATAATGCCAGTGCTCTTTTTGTGCATACACTAAGATAGATGTGTAAGAACACCCCCTGCTATCTGTGAGTTATATCCTTTTCAAAATGTTCCAGTGTTGCAGTAGTTTTGAAACACCTCTAGCTATTATAGCAAGAATTATATTCCTAATCAATACAAGGTAGTTATTGATAGAGCTTCTTACTGGGGAAACAGCAGACTCACAGACTCACAAAAACTAGGTTGTGAGTAGAGCTGATATTTAAGCTAATAGGAAAAAAAAAATAAAACCAGGTTAGGTTAGGATGGGTTATTCTATTGATTGTGCTAGGTTCTTAAAACCCACTGATATAGAGTAGAAGTTTGGTCTATAGACTAGCTTATGTTCATTTGAAAATTATGTTGTTGCTGGTCTAAGTAAACCAACAGTCTTAGTTAGCTTAACAAAATCTAAAAGCCCTGTGGCATTAACATGGAAATAGCCAAGAAGAACTACATGAATCCAGGATACCAAACTTAAACTTTATGCTACTGCAAACCCAAAAGAATTCTTTCCAATATCCGTATTGATTTTTCCTTTTTTCTTTAAGGGTATTGTCAAACTTTTGGAGCCGTCACTATAGTATTTCAAAGATGACCAGCCTAGACTTTATGTGAAAAAGTTTTTCACGGTATTATGCTCCAATCCTCTCATTATTTGCTGGCCAAAGCTTCTGGTAAAATTTCTCTGTCTCTTTAGGATATAAAAATCCTTGTCAACTTCTTAGTCTATCTGTTCAATAGGAAGAATAATTTTTCCCATTAAATTCAAATTTCCTTGGAAATGTGTTTGGTGGCAAAAAAAAACAACACCCGAACAAACTCCTTTTTTATTTTTCTGACTTTGGGTATTTTTGGTTGCTATTTTACTTCAGAGGCTGCAAGCCAGAATAACTCTTAATGCTAGCCTAGCTTTTTTTTCCTCCTGTCTGCCTAAGCTGTTTACACGCTAGCAGCCCAACTAGCTGTCACTTCAGTTTAACAACAAAGACACCTGCACAAAGTGTATTTTAACTAAGCCATGCTTCCCTCCTTCTCTAGCTGCTCTTGAGTCCCACAGCACATTCTTTCACTCAGGTCTTCTGCCTTATAAGTCAGACTTTAATTGGCAAGTTGGAGATTCAAACACAGAACTGAAAAAATTAGTTGCCAAGACAATATCTGATGTTTTTTCTGTTTCATACTGCAGGTTAGAGCCATCCTAATGTATTTAGCATAGTCTTAACAAGAAGAAAACCTTGAAGAAATCAAAATGAAACATTTGTGAAAGAAGAAACAGATGACAAAGCAAAGCATGTTCTGCTGACAATTGGCTTGTGTAGCTTTAGTAAGAGACATTATTGATAGGAACTATCACAAAGAGGGGAAGGTACTGAGGCTTTCTTAAGAGGGACCAGCAAAGTCTACCAGTCATTGTGTGGTGGAAGGGAAATTTGCATTGAAGAAAGTGTGAAAATAGCACAAACTGCTCCCAAAAGCTAACTAGTTCTGATAAAACATTATGGCTTGTCCTGGTCTTCTTCATGATCAGCACATGGAAGGAGGTCCTCACACGGCAGTTCACAGAGTAGACCCATTGCTACTACTGCCTCTCGTTGTAGTAGCGGCAGCTCTTTCACTGGCAGCAAAGTGCCAGCGGGACCAGAGAGCAAATAGCTGTTCACCCCTCCTGGCAGCTCAGCAGCTGTAATGAATGGGCTTTCTGGGAAGGAAGGCTGCTTCAAGATGTTCTCACTGTCAGTGAGATTTCTCTTCAGAGATATGCTAATTAAGCATTGGAAACATGCATGGAAATTAGTTTCTAACCCCCACATGATTTCTTTACTCCTGGATTATCTGAAAGAGCCCAAGAAAGGGACAGAGAGGACTGCCCTCCTTTTCACCTACCATGGAAAATGTGGGTTTGTGTCCTTACTGAAAGCAAAGAGCCAGTGCTCTCTAGACCCACCGCTTTTTAAAAACCTTGTCATATGAAGCAGTGTCTTCATAAAAAAAGGAAGCAGAACCAGAATGGCAGGTTGAAACAATTCTTTCATGAAGCTTCAGAGAAGCAAGAACCTCTGAGTATGCACCTTGCAATGCCTAAAACAGTACTGGAAAGCAACCACAGACAGTAATATAGGGAAGAGTAATTGTTGCTTACAATGAAGGAATCCTGGGTTCCTGGTGTCCTTTCAGTCTCAGCTACCCGAGAAGTCCATAACCCAGCATCACAGGGGCTTGGGGAATGGGGAACTAGAAAAGATAGACTTTACTATCATATTGCAACCATAATGGTCTTCCTCCAGGTCTTTGAGCAGGAAATAACAGCATATGCTCTATAGACAAAGGAGGCAAAATAGAGATTTATTAGACCATGTTGTTCTGCCAACTATATCCAGCTATTCAGCTAGTTCTTTTTAGCTGATCTGACACTTGTCAGAAGAACTGCACAATCCATGGGATCTCCACAGGAAGTTTTACTAATCACCTAAACCAGCCTTCGGAAATATGTAAAAATCAGGGATTAGTTAAGCTACTTCATGGAAAAGTACAAGCAGTCAAAATATCAGTCCAAGTGAAATATTGTTAATGACTGAAGCCACGTTGGGCTATTGAGTTTTGAACAGGGCCTTGAAAATCCTAGCTAGGGATTCTTGGGATTCAAATAAAGGCTCAGACTGGAGAATTAAAAGAAGGCAGCAAGCTAATCAAATTTATGAATAATTTAAAGGTTGGGAAATGAAACATTAAGTATATTTTAGGAAAGGAATAATAATAAGAGCTTGATAAATTGAAAAAATTAGACTGACATCAATTATGTAGTTGAATAAAGATATATTCAGACACTTAAATAGAGACAAATAATGAGATGTGAAGAAACAGTAGAAAATAGAGGATAACTATCTCAACTCCATGATCTTGGATAACAGATTAGACTTCAAAACAGGTAACAAGAAAACAAATGCAGTCTTGAATGGCATTTTTAGGAGTGTTATGTGTCAAGTGAGCAATTAGTATACTGTGCTTTACTTAATACTATTAAGGGCCCAGCTTCACCATTTTCACCACACTTCGAGAACAGAACAAAGTAGAGAGTTCACAACCTTGAATGACAGAGCATGATTAAAAGTTAGGAAAGTGAAGCTGATGACAAAAGAGCATGCATAGACTTAAGAAAAGATAACTCAAGGAAGACAATTGTCAGGAAATAACAATAAGGATGTTATAGAAAGACAGGCGTCAATTATTCTGACTTCTCAGTGAGGACAAGAACAAAATAGAATGCGCGTAACTTAAATTGCAACACAAATATTCTGTTTAAACATTAAGAAAAACAATTGTCAAATGCCAAAAAGTCAGCATAGTGCTAGATATCATGGTAAAAAAGGTCATATATATGCCCAGAGTCTTAGAAAGAAATCTAAGCAGCAAAGAAATGCTATGTGAGCGTTCTCACATGAGTCTGCTATTAACATGTCCATTACTATAGGATTCTAAATGGAAGAATGGAAATGGAATTCTTGTTGCTAAAAGAAAGAGTAATTCATCATTTAATAAGCTAACTTTTGAAGTGAAAAGTAATAACAGAGACATACTTTCTCAATAAATACTTAATATTCATTCAGAAACTATTTTAGAATTAGTCTGGATGACTAGATTATAGATTTTGATTTGATCAACCATACATGATTTTCACACAGTCTGTTCTAGGTTTCTTGGAGAGTTGGTAAGGCAAATCTTATTAAGTTCATGGACTTGGTATAGAAATCTAACTAAACAATTTCCTAATGTGAAGAAAGTCTGCACTCAAGTGTAACTTGGAAATACTTCTCAATTTTTCTGAAAAAAAGGACTGTATTTATTTTAAAGGTGACCCATGATTACATATAATTTCTGCGCATATCATTTCTGTAGGAAATGTGTTCAGTATTTTGACATAAGCTATGGCAACCTTTGCTCCCAATGCAACCTTTTATGAAACAGTTACAACACAAGCAGTCCACAGATCCCTGAACATAACTAACAAACAAGCCTGCATCATTTCTTGAGAATTTAATACTGATTTTTTTAGACATCAGTTATATCTAGTATCTTAGCTTAAAGAAATTTTGTCAAGCATCCACAAACAATTTTATTTCCATCCTCAATTCTATCTTTAGTGTTCAGATATTCTATCCTAATTCAGAAACTACATTAAACATATTTTTTGTCAATTACATGCCTATTTGAGAAGCTACTTCCCAGGTACTTGTTAGCACTGCAATGCTGCAATTTTGTGGACCGGGCTGTGCTTTCACTAATGGCACCATGACCATGTTAGGGGTGCCAGAGTAACTGGATTGTTCTTGCTTGCTTGTTTCATTTGATCCAGGGATGCTGGGATGTAGAGTACTTTCTTGCACACATGCATAGAATTCTATGATTCTATAATTCTATAATGACAAAAGCATCTGTTGAGACCATCATGATTTTGCAATGATTTCAGCTAAGAGCTTTTCATTATAAATTTTTTTGTAAACATTCAATTAATACATGTTTTTAGTTGGTAGCAGGTTTTACAAAACAGTATTAATTACTTTAGGCTAAAACAGCAGTGCTCATCAGATAGATCTGTCTTCACCTTCTTGGGTTTTTTTCCCACAAAAACATGTAATTCAGAGTAGTTTAAGCTTAAATTCTACTTAGTGTTTGAAATCCAGGATACAAACCCTGAGTGCATTAGTACAGTAAAAAATGCATGAAGCAGTAGGTGGACCAGAGGGTCTATGAAAGGTGAACTAGGCAGGATCTATGAAAGTTTTGATCTGATGTCACTTTGTAGTGTATATATCCCTATAATAAAGGGATAAAATTCTAAATTCAAATGGAATAATAATTTCATTTTAAGCAGTACTTATCTGTGCCTTCTATTTTTTAATTAAAGCTATACAAATTTCTCAGAATTCCACATTAATACCATCCTGAAATGGAGTTTAGAAGTCCTAAACACAACCAGTTCCAATATGTAAAAATACATGG
>VZZY01024276.1:0-19580 GCA_013400335.1 Eurystomus gularis
ACATTCTATGATTCTATGATATCGATACCACAAATCAGTCCCATCTCGTCTCACTCACATACATGATGATGGGTCTTCTTACCACCAGAGGAGGGCAGAGGACCCTGAAAGGACAGCCCATACTTTGTGTCAATTCCATAGATTGCTGGACAGCAAAGCTGGAAAATGCTCTGTGGAGTATGAAATCAGCAGTGGTAACTGGTATGTTCACAGAGCAGTTGATGGCGTTCCCCAACTCACACCTTCTCAGGAAGGAGAGGAAGACCCTGGTGAATGTTTAAGTACGCCATGCTGCAGTTCCACTTTTGGCTCCTTCAAATCCTCCTGTTGGCTGCTCTTCCTTCCTCAATTTTTAAATTGAATTTTTCCCTTTCCTGGGCTTCACCAGTTCCCAGGATCTTCTCACTAACCTCTTGCTGGCCCTAGCCAGTTTGGCCACTAGAGCTCCAGGATAAATTCTATTCCCTCACCTTGCCACCCCTCCAGGCAGAGTACCACCAGGCAGCGTTCCTAGCTCCCTAAACACTGCTCTGTGGCCCCTTCAGTTCCCTATTTCAACATCTTTTATGCTTTGGCCTTCATTCCCTCTCTTTTCATCTACTCTCCCCTTGTTTTCTTCTCCTTCTTATTTTCAGGCATTCTTCACTCTTCCTATTGGGGGCAGGAGAAACTAGAAGAAGGATGTGGAAGAAAGTGGTTTCAGCTTTGCTAGGAGCAGGTTAACATCCACTCCTAAAGTGGAAAGAAGAACAGTCAATGTAGGTGCTTAGAGAAGTAACAGCCTAGCCAGCCTCTTGCAATTTCCATCCTTCCTAGTGGAAGCTGAGCAAACACCTTGTGGAGCTTCACTGCCCACAGAAATACACAGTGCCAGAACTAGAGTGAGGACAGCAATTTCCAACCTTGGCTTTCAGTGCTTAGCGGGTCTGTGCTGGAACAGACAGAGCTGACAACTTCTAATCCTTCAGGAGTGGTGTCTTTTCATTGTTATTGAGGAGCTGCAATCTAGTCTGAGGTGCACTGCTTGATACGTTCCTAATAACTTACAAAGTGTGAACATAAAGGGACAACCTGCTGCTTTTCCTGGAGGGACAGCCCCACAATGAGAAGAGGCTTCTTTGTCCTCCCTCTGTCTGTGCTGCTCCAACTCTACTGGCCTGATCTTACGGATCTACTTTAAGCAATACATATATTCCATATATTCTTCCATATTCAAAGTAATTGAGTACTTACACATGCTAATCCCTACAGGAACAAGTGCTGGTTAGAACAAGGATAGCATAAACACATTATTGGAATGCAATGTTTTACACACATATTCCTACAAATTTACCATTAATGTCTTCAAAAGAAAAATACTCCAAAGCAATTCTCTCTTCTCCACCACCCAGGATGCTAAGTTATATAAACCTCTCCTCAATGGGAGAGCTCAGGAAAAACACATGTACCTGCGTGGGAGGAATGCCTTTTATGTTAAAATTCTTGTTTTCTGCAGAAGTAGCAGAGACACACTTACCCTTCTTCCTGAGCAGCCAAGGAATTCTGAGACAGTTTGGACAGGTTCTTAGCATACTCCTCCTCAATCTTTATCCTACACTCACACACGCACACAGAAAAAATAAAAATGCATCAGTGAGGAAGATTTAAGGCAGAAACCCATAAACATCATTTAAAGAAATTCTCTGCATTTTAACAGATCTTTCCACAGAAATTTTCCTTTCAGTCTCCAAGGCTTGGCAGCACCAGTTTCAGGATCCATCTCTCCCCTCCATATGCTAAAAATGCAGTGGCAAGAGTAGGGATATAAAGAGGACAGCATGTGTGATAAAATTAGAAGAAAAAGCTACAGTTCTGGAGAGCAAATAACAAGGACTGTCTGCAGAATTGGGCTCACTTGAGAAGCATGTGTTTCAGTCTGCTGCTAAACATGAGGTCACACATCCTTGAAGCAAAGATGGAGGAATGCAGCGATACAGAAGAAATACAAATGAGGTCTGGGGTGCTGGGCTACACCTTTCCTATGGACACCAAATCCTCCCTGCTCCCCGTTGCAGGGGATAAAGCTGGTGAAGATGTAGCAGAAGCTTCTGTCACTGACACATGATGGTGCAGCCCCTGCCCTTCACCAACCCCAGCCACTGCCCTGTCCTCTCTCCATTCACACAGGGACTGCGCAGCAGGGAGGGCAGGAGCAGCTGCTGATTCAGAACTGACGTGCACCACGCCTGAAACCCATCTCCATCTCCCCTGAATTCTTCTCCTACTGAAATATTTGGATGGTATACATGATCCCAAGAAGGGCAAACACCTGGCTCTTTGCTGGTTTTCAATCCAGCTTGCTCAATTCCGCATCTCCAAGAGAGAACTGAGCAGCACCCAGGTGGAGCAACTTCTGATTCTGTGCTAACTGCGTACAAACAGGGGAAAAACCTGGCTTGAAATTAATCTTCCAGTGAGAAGACAGAAGGTGGGATATTTCTGGGACATCCCTTTATTTGAGCAAGCACTGTTATGTGTGGCATGTTCAAGACAAAAGGTGTCCCTTGAGTGAGCCAAAAGGGGTCTGATTACCTGGGCTACTTCAAAATATGATCTGGATGTCAATGTGATATGCAGCTGGCTGAGGCCCAAGGTGATACCCAGCTCAGCAGGGCACAGTACAACCACAGACCTCATCCAGCACGTGCAGGTTCTCTTCTTCCCCTTCCTGTGAAAACAAAACCGGCCAGCACCACGTGCCTGCTGTAGCAAGACCAACAAATACAGCTGTCCAGCTCTAAAGGCTACCCTGTGGTTAGGACCTCACTATGAAAAGGGCTTCATACAGACAGGTCTCACCTGACCTATTTCAAATACTTACTTCAGGATGAGACTAATCTTGTCTGAAGTGACAATTTTTATGGACTGAAAAGGGAACATAGGTCAAGTCTAACAAAGGTCTAAATGTAGCCAAGACAAATACCTACATGTCCAGCCCAAGGCAGGGTTCATTGCTTTTCCCTCAGTTACAAGCAGATCTCAACCAAAGCTCTAGTCTACATCCTTCACCATGCAGCTTTATTCCTGCTGGATTTTGGCTTAAGGATGCCTTTGAGTGATTTCCTTGTGGATGCTCAGTGTGCCAAGTTGCTAGCTGGTATGCTGACTGTTCGGAGACAGACCCTCACAGAATTCGTGTCTTGGTCCTTTGTCTCATGAACAGAGGAATCCTCTTCCATCCTAAAGGTCTGTGAAGTTCTTCCTTGGTACTGCTGTAGCTAGGAAAGTATTGACCACCACAAGACAAAAGTAAGCCTCATGATTTTCACAACTGCACGTCAGATGCACTGTCTGCTGCCATCAGGGCCTGTCCTAAGAATGCCACCTTACATGCAAAGCTTTGATGGAAGCGCTCCTCACTGGTTCCAGCTTTGGCTCAAGCTCTGGGATTTCAAGAGTTACTTGTACTGCAGATGGGTGGCACTACTAGTAGGGCATTATTGCCTGGCAAGGAGGAATAACAAAAAAAAGGTGAATTGTTTTTTGTTTAAGAGCCCTAATTAAAAGACATAAATTTTTCCACCCACAGGCATCCTGTTACCATCTGTAACCAAAACACCTTGAACACCTCAGAAGAGGCTAAAAATCAATAAGATAACATTAAAAAAGGGGGGAAAAAAAAGCCTCCTGGCCCTGGCTGATACAAACACCCTGCCAACTCTGGATTGTAGTGACTGAAACACCAACACATCAGCACACAGGGACTCCTGGGCCTTGTGAGCCCACCTCCAGAAATCCACACAGCTCTATGGCAGTTACTCCACCTTCACACTAAAAAAATCACAAGTTTCTTGTTTCCAATAACTTGTTTGAAAATTTTCAGAATTTCACTCCCTGTGTAGTCAGAAGCATTACAGATTACAAGTGCATTTTGACCCGTATTGTCTCGACTTTATTAGTTCTGGGTGCTTTTTGGATGTTTATTCCTGGCTGTCTTATGGTAGGGATTTTTTCTTAAATAAAGTACTTTGTGTGCCTACAGTCATATAGTTTCAGTCATGTTATAATGGATGAAATAAAACTAGAGAGCTACAAAGGGAGGCAAAGATGATCTGATGTGACTACCATGCAAGAAGAAACTAAATAGATTAAGACAACATGGGGAACATGGAGAAAAGGTGATAGAGGATATCTGACAACTACACAACTGTCACTGTGTGAAGGCAGCAACTATGAGGCTTTTTACACTATTTATCCAGATTAGGAGGCAACAATGAAATTATCAGACAACAGAAGCATAATTACTTTTTCTGTAATGCATTAATTGCAGAAGTCTTCTATAAATTATTGCAGTGGTCAAAGATATAAAAAGAGTCAAAAGGATTAGAAAACAGTGGAAGATGTTTACAAGTATCTGCTGAACATGGTGGACCTAAGGCAAACTCTGACTCCAGAAATCCCCAAACCCCTCGTTATTGGAAGCTGGGAGGACAGAGACTCTCCTGCTCTTTTCTTCTCACGCACTCAGTACTGCCATGGTCAGATTAAAGTCAGTGGGCTAGACAGACCTTCATCAGGCTCAGCACAGCCATGCTCCCGCTTGGGGATCTTTTCATGTAGCTAAATAATCTGCTATTTATTTTAAATTTTCTAAGCATAGCTCAGCTCAATTAAAAAGTGAGTGGCCAAAAGCTGAAGATAGTGTTCCTTTACTAACAAAAACACTGCTTCTTATACTCGGAGAGATGGATGCTATTCAGAACACTGTAGATTTTCTTGGCTGGTTTGGAGTGCTTACTTGAATGCAAATGCTGGACCAGATTTTCACTTTTGATTTAAAGTAATTCTTTCCTTCTTTCACACCCACATCCTTGATCTTTCAGTTCAGCCAATTTACTAATTATTTTCCTCCCTTTCTTGAGGTCTGTCTTATTAAAATTCAAAGTCTTTATTATAACCCTACCTTTGTTAACAAGAACTGAATGAATACATAATTGCTCAGTCTAAGAATGCTATTTACAAGTAGCTCCTCTAAAAGCATCTACTTAATAAACTAAATTTCTGTTAGTGTTGCATCTTGTTGGTTGATGAAGAAATTTGGTTATGGTGTCTCATCCCAGCTTCCTGTTTAAAGCTGTTTTTATTAGCTGCCTGAACCTCACCTCCAGAAGGCTGGTTGTACAGACGGAGAGAATTTTTCTGGACATGAAAATACCTAGTTAAATGTGGTCTTGTACTCCCTGAGCTACTTGATGGTCAGCATGAAATTCTTACCAGTACTTCCTCCCTCTTAGCTGGGAATGTAAAGGTCCCCCTGATGACCCGAGCTCTCATTTGCATGAGTAACCTCTCCAGCTCAACACCGTCCTCCTCCTTTTCCATACAGAGTAATCCTGAATCATTTCTTCCAAACAGAAGAAAAATATATTCATCTTTTTCTAACTCCCATCTAGATCCTCTCCACACTCAATTCCAAACCTCCTTTTCTTCCAGCACACAGTGAACCTTTTCTGTGTTTTGTTCTATAACAATGCCTAATGCTTCCTCTACTGAGGGCACAGATGTGCCTCTTTGCAGTGTCAGAGCTGCTCTCTCCTTGCTCTCTCTCATTTCACACCAACTTTATCTCCCTCTTGAATGCTCCTTTCTTTTGTTTCTGTTTCATTATGTATTACTTTATTTGGAGCAGCTCTCCTTGTCTTCTCCCTGGCCATGGCTATCACAATTCTGCTTGCTTTCTCATCTTCTAGCATAGCAAGACTATTTCTCAATTGTATTTTTCCTTTGCCAGCTGGTCCTCTCTTCTACCTACATCCTCTGGCCACACTTTTTCACAGATCATAGAGGCAACTGTCTCTTGGACTATCTTTCATCAAAGGCAGTAGGAACCACACATGGATGCTGGGCACACTGCACCTCCTGTATCAGGCCATCTTTATTGCCTGTGCTATACTTTGCATTTCTCCACTGCTGCCATATCCCTAATGCTGAAAAAAAAAAGACAAGAGGTAGAAAGAAAAAAAACCACACTAATAAAAGCAGCTATCTGCAACTTCTGCTTAATTGAACAGCCTCCAAATACCACCACAGGCGCCTGTCTGTTACCCCATTCACTGCTTCCACCACTATTGATGTGTATCAGCACAGCCACGCTGTGTCCGCAGCAGCAGAGCAGGAAGGCAATAACCAACGCGGCAGCAAGCGCCAACACAGAGGTGAGAACAGAGGAAAGCAGCTCCTTCACCTGGTGCTATTGCTTCCAGGAGTGAACATCCATCACTATGATCTGCCTTCCGCCTGGGAGTGAAAAGACCTTGCTCTCCAGTTTTGAGAGTCATCCTCAAGATTATTTACACTGACTTGGACATATGACAAGCAATTTCAAATAACAGTGACACTACTTATGAGTAATGATGTCACATCATCTCCTGTACATGGTCGAACCAAGCATCTATCAACTGCTTGCTTGGTGCTCAGTGCTCTTCCATGTCAGCAGAGCAACAGACCATTAATAGCACTCTGGCATTTTCTGGTAGTGACACCTGCTTTTCCGACTTGGGGTTCACACTAAATATCTGTATGTGTAGTTTAGCTCCATAGCCAGCTTAAGTCCCAAGTAACGTCTTTTTACATCTTCCTCTAGGAAGCTGTGCCTATGCTCCATGTCAACAAATTACTTCTCTATTTTTCAGACAAAATATTTCCTTTCTAAGTATCACTTCTGCTCTGTTTTCTTCCATGGCCATGTTTTTCCCTTGGATCTGCAGCTTAAAACCTCCTTGGTTCCCCTGATCTAAAGGGACAGGATGTGCGCAATGTGACTGAGACAGGCACAGCAGGAGAGACAGGGGAGAGCTGGAGAGGACTGGAGTGTGTGGATGGACATTAAAGAAATAGTAAATGTTCTTTAAGAATTGGTAGCATATCTTTTGCACAGCTGTGTCACTAATGCATCAAAGGAGTATCTAAATCAGGAAAAAAAAATATTGCCATAAATAGTTAATTTGATAGCAAAGTGCTAATTACCTTTCTCGAACAAACTCTGCCATTTCTTTCTGCATTTGTTTCCCTTTAAGTTGCTTTTGAAGAAGAATTTCAAATCCCGACACTGTATTGTTCCCTTGCGAATCCTTCTTATCAGCCTGGAAGGAAAAAAGAAGTTCAACGAAAAGATAAGGGGATGGAAAACAAAGACACACAGTGCCCAGGGACAACTGCCCAAGGAGTCCAAGTAATGGGCAGCAGTGGTGTCCAAAGAGCCCTCCTCTGATAACAGCTGATGGTTGCAGCACCTCAGTCCCTCTCAGAAGAACAGTTCAACACTTTCTCTTTCCACCTACTCTTATTCCTTTCATTTCAATAAAAAAATGAATTTTTAGAGTTCTCTTTAGCTAGCATAAGACTATATTGGGGCCAAAGCAGCAGCCTTGCCTTTCCTTCTGCCCATGGCCTTTCATATAGGATAAGGCCCCTGGGCTGGTTCTGGCAAGAGTCAGCCCTGAGGGCCCACCCTGCAAGGAGAAGGAGGGATCCTGGTGCCAGCAGAAGGGAACTGCTGAGGGAGAGGGGAGGAGGACACTGCTGCTCCTTCCAGGGGTAACACAGACTTTTATAGACTGTCAAGTTCCACCCTGATTTGCACTCAGAGAAAAGTACAGCCAGACTGCAGAGATCTGCGGTGAAGCAGGGTAAACCAGCAACTTCTTCAACAGATCACTGCCATCCTTCCCATCTTCTACTGCTTGCTTTCTACACAGCCCTTCCCACCCTTTGCGCCACTGACTTCAGGGTTGCTACATGGACCAACACAGTCTTCCCCCTGCTGGGTCTTTTCTCTCTTAATTTCTCTGCTTTCTGGTACTTCAGAATTTCATTTCCTACCCTCTTCCAGCGAACAGGCCTAAAGCACACTCCCCAAGGACTACGGGTATTGCTCCAATACCCTGGTTGCTGCACTTTTGCACACAGAAAAATGCCACGTTAATCAAAGTGTGAGACTTGCAGAAGGCACACTAGGCACCAGGCAGCTGAGACAATGCAAGGATTGAAGCTGATCGAAGAAGGAGGGTGAGCATGGGCAGACTATGGATGACAAGGTCAAACAAGAGGAAAATCCTGGGAGTGAAGCTATGGGAGGATAAAAGTTTGCAGAAGAAAGGCAGCTTTAAGTGGAGTTTTACTGAGAGCGAGACGTGACCAAACCTAAGAAGCCAAGCAGTGGCCAAGCCTAAATGGAAAGAGCCAAGCAGAGCAGTGACTTCTTTAAGACACTTGCAAAAAATAAGCCTATACACCATTAATGACCTATTGTTCATTGGGACCAGAAGACTGGAATAAACCAAAGAAACTTTGATGATTTGGTAAAGATGACCATTTGCAAGCATGTCAGTGTATTTTAGCACGTTACTGCCATTAGTCCTCACACCAACACTGAGCTCGCAGGAGGGGAAGTGCTACTGTGCCTCCAACAGATACACTTTTTTGTAAGTGAAACTTTTTTTTAATGGAAGTGCCTCAACAACTGATAACTGAAACATGTGAAATTCCTATCATCTTGATGTAGTATTTCCCCCGTCCCCCAAAAAGCAGTTTCCAGTTTTTTTCTACCAGCTCCACACTTGAAGGACTACTGTATCTTTTTAATCTGATTCAGGATCCTGAAAGTGGAGCTCAGCATACAGAAACACAGCCACTGAGACTTCCTGTGCTGAAGGCTGCATTAAAACTACTCAATATAAGAGCTACTAATGGGCCTGTCCTTCTCAAATCTCATCCTCCAAAAAAGTCATTTATCATCTGGCCTCCACAATGTCCTGTGGGATTGAGTTTTACATTTAACACAAAATTTGTAATCACAGAATCACTTAGGTTGGAAAAGACCTTTAAGATCATCAAGTCCAACTGTTAACCCAGCACTATCAGGTCACCACTAAACCACGTCCCTCAGCACCACATCTCCACAGCTTTGAAACCCCTCCAGGGACGGGGACTCCACCACTGCCCTGGGCAACCTGGGCCACGGCTTGATAGCCCTCTGAAGGTAGAACTTTTTCCTAATGTCCAACCTAAACCTCCCCCAGTACAACCTGAGGCCAGTTCCTCTTGTCCTATCACTTGTTACCTGGGAGAAGAGACCAACCCCACCTGGCTCCTACCTCCTTTCAGGGAGCTGTTGAGAGCAAAAATGTCTCCCCTGTCTTCCGCTTGTTTTAGGTGTGATACCTCCAGCTTCCTTGTGCACCCCTAGCCTTATTGCGCTGGGAAACACTGAAATAATATTCCCTGCTATCCCATCTCCTGCTGCACAGCCCTTTTGGCTAAGGTATTTTGAGATGCGTAGTTTGTCCTGTGTCATCCCCATTTCCTGACCAAAACCATCTCCTGACAGCTGACCTTGCCTTTCTGGACACTCTTCTGATAACTGCCCACTTCTGAGACCAGTTAGATGGTTTCCACCAGACCTTCCCTGGTGCTTCCCTAATGCACTGGATTTCAGCCCAAGCTCTCCTTTACCTTGTACCACAAATCAAGCTGTTTGTTCCACTTTTTCAGAAGCTTAGGAACTGCAATATGGCATGTGGATGGCTGCCTACTTACCCAGAAATAATCACAGTAGCTCCACTCTGAAGGTTTTAGCAACTGCTGCTCTGGCATTACGTCAGGGTGGGGGAAAGTCACACAGTTTATCTGTAAAAACAAGCAGAAGAGAGTTAGAAGGTAATGAAATTTAGCTGTTGATGAGAAATATGCAAATGAAAGGTTATATACACATGCTTCCAATCAGAAGATCCACAGTGAATGCACGTTAGTGAAGAAGAATTGGTCGTTGCATGGAAACAGCAGCAAAGTATTCCCAGAAAGCTCCTCCGAGCAAGCAGGAGTGTTGGCTCAGAGGAAAATAAACCACCCATTTCATATAAGGAAAGTCTGCTTGATTTGGAAAACACCATCCAGGGAGTTCTCCTAGATGCCTAACAAACTGTAGTAAAAATCCTGATGTGAAACACTCTGAGTGTGCCCTGAGCACAAGAAATATCAGGAGTAGCACAGTGCACTGAAGGCACTATCAGCCTGCCTCGTAAGAAAAACTTGGCTATGTCAGACTCTTACAGGATTACAAAAAAAGGTGTTATTTTTTCAGTCCACAGACCTTCCACCTAACCCAGAGACCTCTTCAGGCGAAAGTGATGTTCCCTACAAAAAGGAACAGGAGGTCTCTAAAGCCAGCTAGCCTCCAGTGTGCAAAACCTACAGCAAATTGTGAGGCAGGAGTGAGCACAGAGTCATCACACAACAGCATCAAAGGGTACAAGTGCTCATTAAGCTTTCACAGTAGAAAATGTAGCCTGATAAAAGCACAGTGGAAGAAAAGAACATGACAGCAACGGCAGAATGCGCTGCAGAGTAACTTTGGACACAGTTAAACCCTTCAGGGGAAGCATCAGCAGGAGCGTGAGCTCACTACCAGTACATAACGCTCACCTACAATCTCTGGGGGCAGGCACGCCAAAAGCAGTCCCTCTTATCACAGCCGCAGGCTCCCTGGACACTAACAGTATTTGAGCATTAGTCAAGGAGCCAACAGAAGTTGGAGGTGGAAGACTCCCAAATGTTACTGTATGGGTTTGTGGTTCTTCTGGATCACTTAATGTTCATGGGAAGCTGCAGGCAAGGTTAGCACAGTCGCACGGGCAGAGCTGAGTGGTGCTTACATGCAGTGAATCTGCCTTTGTGCTATTCAGAGAGGACCAAAAGGGACATGGCAACATGCTGCGAAATGCTGACAACAGTGGAAGCCCACCATGCTAGAGCAACGCAGACAAAGCCTTTAGTTGATATAATGCTGTTCCTGCAAACCCACATTGGCTCTGCTGCTGTCTGCCCACTGGTGTCCTGCATGAAATGCAAGAGCTTTCTCCACCCCCTTTCTCCACAAAAATCACTGTCCAGAGCTCATCAAGTCTATTTCAAAGCAGGCTAAGAACCCTGTACCCACAGTGTTTTTGACTGACACCTCAGCTAGATCCTAAATCATGCATCTTCCCTTCCACCTTCCTTCCAGCTCCCACCGGGCTTCAACCTGATCTGCAGGAGGTGGAAGAGCAGGGCTCTCACTTCACCATCACTTCCAAGGCAGCAGCTGTGCACCAGTGAGCCTTCACCTCCAGCTAGAGTCAGCTTCTGCTGTCCCCTGACAACAGGAGCTGCTGAAAAAACCTCCTTGTTCATGTTCCTCATCAGTACTGCTATGCATCAGGAGTTACAAAACATCAGCTCAGTGCACAGCAGGATGGTTGCGCCACAGAATGCTCACCTGCCACCACCACAGTCATGAAGCCCCTCCACAAAGGATGCTTCGCTGAGGACACTTTCTCTCTACAGTCTCTCCTACAGTCTTCCTCTCCTGCCTCTTCCCTGTCAGCTCAGTTATCTCAGGACAGCCTCGCAAGTCTGTCTTGCCCTGGTTTTTTTGTTAGGTAGGCTGGGTTACCTTCCCTTCTCCATTCAGGGATCATCAGATCTAAAAGCCTGTGAGTAGACCACATCATCCACTGCAAGCAGCCCAGCCATAGAAGAGGAGCTGGCACCTCTTCTCCGGGCACAGCCAGCGCAAGCAGGGTATGCAGAGCTCCAGTGTGAGGGGCTGCAAGTGAGCACCGGGCTCAACACCCTTTTAGGAGACTCCTCTCATTCCCATCAGGAAGCTTCAGAACTGATCAGCCCAAAAGTCTTAAAAATGCCAGCTAGAAACCTTAAACCAAATTGCTACTTTCAGATTGCATCCAACAAGCACCAACCTGGAGCAGTGCTGGACTGGGATGGCACATAAAGGCAGACAGAGAAAAGACTCCACTTTGCTTCACAGATCGCTGAATCCCATGCAACTGATGGTGATAGGCTGAGCTGGTACCTGGGCACACCTCTGTGCTCTCACAGCCACACACTACCCCTCAAATAACAGAGTATCACAGAATTATTTGGGTTGGAAGGGGCCTTAAAGATCATCTCGTTCCAACCCCTCTGCCATAGCAGGGACACCTCCCACTAGACCAGGCTGCTCAAAGCCCTGTCCAGCCTGGCCTTGAACACATCCAGGGATGAAGCATCCACAGCTTCCCTGGGCAACCTGTTCCAGTGACTCACCACCCTCAGAGTGAAGAAATGCTTCCTGATTTCTGATCTAAATCTCCCCTCTTCCATTTTGAAATCATCACCCCTTGCTCTATCACCACAAGCCCCTGTAAAAAGCCTTTCCCCAGCTTTCTTGTAAGCCCCCGTCAGATACTGGAAGGCCACAATAAGGTCTTCCTGGAGTCTTCGCTTCTCCAGGCTGAACAACCCCAACTCTCTCAGCCTGTACTCATAGTGAGGTATTCCAGTCCTCTGACGATCTTCCTGGGTCTCCTCTGGACTTGCTCCAGCAAGTCTGTGTTCTTCTTACACTTGGGGCTGCAGAGCTGGATGCAGTGCTCCAGGTGGGGTCTCACCAGAGCAGAGCAGAGGGACAGAATCATTTCCTTTGACCTGCTGGCCATGCTGCTTTGGATGCAGCCCAGGATGCAGTTGGCTTTCTGGACTGTGAGTACACGTTCTTAGGTCATGTTGAGCTTTTCATCAAACAACATATCCAAGTACTTTCCCATGGGACTGCTCTTAATCCACTCACTGCCCAGCCTATATTTGTGCTTGGGACTGACCCAACCCAGGTGCACAACCTTGCACTTGGCCTTGTTGAACTTCATGAGGTTGGCATGGGCCCACCTCTCAAACCTGTCAAGGTCCCTCTGGATGGCGTCTCTTCCCTCCAGCATGTCAACTGCACCACACACATTGGTGTCATCAGCAGACTTGCTGAGGATGCACTCAATCCCACTGTCCACGACTCCAACGAAGATGTTAAACAGTGCTGGTCCCAATACCAGCCCCTGAGAGATCCCACTGGTCTCCACTTGGACATCGAGCCACTGGTTGTAACACTTTTGAGTACAACCATCCAGCTAATTCCTTATCCATCAAGCAGTCCATCCATCAAATCCATGTCTCTACAAATTAGAGACAAGGATGTCATGCGGGACAATGTGCAAAGGCACAGTTGCAGGCAGATGATGCCAGTATATTGTAGTTCGCCTTAAAAATATGAGATGGCCTCAGAACCTGCATACAATTGCTCTGCCATGTATCATAACAGGCCAACTGCTTCCTGTGAGTGAGCAATGCTGCTGCTGGTCCTCCCAGAGCAGGGGAGATACAGGAAACAAAGTATTGCCAGTGATGACAATGTTATGGGTAACTCTGTGAAGGTATGCAGTGTCAAGACAGGTTCAAACAGCTTCTGGTTTGGAGGATCTCTGGCTTTGATGTTGCATTTCACACTCACTGAATAAAAATTTGGGTGACAGCCACAGATCACTTGGACACCAGCCCTTCCAGCCTCTAGAGCATCCCCAAACTCCCCAGAAGCTCCATCTCCTGAAGCCTATCCAGCCTCCACAGCCCCTCCAGCCCAGCAGCCTGCACGGAACACTGCCCTGTGCAGAACTACCATGTGCGTACACAGCACACCTCATGGGCACCCAGGAAACAGTGCTGCCGCTTGACAGTGGACTGCCAAGCTACGGAAACCTGTGATTCAGCTCAAATTAAAAATAGTTAGCAGCGGAAGGCAGAATAGGTTAAAAGGCTGCATGGAAGTTTTAGGGACACTGGAGATTATTCACATTTCCACATCATGAGGGTGGTTGAGCACTGGAACAGGTTGCCCAGAGAGGCAGTGGAAGCCCCATCCCTTGAGACATTCAAGGTCAGGCTTAATAGAGCTCTGAGCACCCTGACCTAGTCAGAGATGTCCCTGTTTATTGTAGGGCTACCTTCCAACCCAACACGTTCTCAGATTCTATGATCAGGAGCATCAAAACTGCAGTGGTAAAAGAGGAAACTATTCTGGTTTCCACCAAGAGTGGGGGTCCCCTGTGGAAACACACTGCTGAGTGGAGTTTTGCGTTGCCCAGACGACTTAGTTCAACTGAGAAAGGACCAAATGCTTCCCAGGAAGATAGCAGTATTTTCAAGGCAGATTTCTAAGTCCAAACATTGTCACACTGGATAATGAGAAGGGGGGAAATAGGCACCTTCTAAGCGCCTATTTTGCAGCCTTTAGCAAAAGACTGGGCATCGTTGCACCATGCACCAGGACACGGAGGTGACATGCAGCAGGGAAGTATGTGCAGTGGCACACGACTTGTTCCCTGCAGCTTAAAAATCTGCAACAGCAAACTGCAAAGAAAAGTCATATTCCCTGCTAAAATGGGCATCTGCTTAACAAAAACGAAATCTGTGTCGGCTGGAAGATGCTTATTAACTTTAACACTCTCTGTTACATCACTAATGTCCTGAAGAACAAGGCAGAGTCCCAGTGGGTGTCCCAGCGCGAGGGACCAACACACCACACCCCATCCATGCACAGAGCGGGAACACCAACGGTGAGTACACGTCAACAGAGGGTGAGAGGGGGGTTCATTCACATTCTTCTCAGAGAGTATCATTAGACTCCAAGTCTGATGAATAAATCAAACATTCTTCACTTGTCAGAAGCTTATACTTAATTGTCTAGAAACAATGTGGTATTGTCTGGAAAAAGTCATGAGGCCATTTGGATCTAGTATCACATTTGAAAGGAAATTGGTGTCAGAATTAAAAAAAAAAAAGCAGCAGCTTTGGCCATCTTAAAACAAATAAACAAAAGGATTATATGTGCTGCAAACAGAACTTAACAGAACTTACAGTTTTCTACACAAAGTTCCAGAGGAAGCATGAAAATTTTCAAAACTCTAGTATTACTAAAAATGACATAAGACTCCACAGGAAATCCTGTGACTTCTTCTTTCATCACCACAGATTTCTTATATGTAGACAAGAGCTCTTGGATCTGTATTTCTGAACATTTCTAAAACCTCTCAGGGTTTCCCAGCAGAGATGGGAGCACTGGGACATGGCCTCATGTCAGTAGTGGAGTGATTGCATCTCACTCCGAACCCAGTCCTCTGTCTGAAATGCTCCTTTTCCTGTTTCTAAAATCAAAGACAGGCAAAAAAAAGTACTCTGCTTCACCAGCTTAGTCCCACTGATCATCTTTTTGATTCATGCTAAAAAGAGCCAAAGCATCCCGTGATGCCATCCTAACGTTTAACAGCTGCAAACAGCTCTATCAGCGATGCTCTCTCCTCGGCCAGGGACCACTGCTCTCACTCATCGCACCCTGCCAGCCAGCCAGGCTCTGTGCAAGGTCCAGACTCAAAGCACAGGACAGACCATGGCAGTGCTCATCTGCTTCAGCAGCGCTGACGGGCCAGCCAGGCCTGAGGAAAGCATGCTGCAGCTGGCTATTACAGCTGTAAGGGCTGGTAGGAAACACCACAAGTTAAAACACACACACAGAACTTCAAGAGAAAACAAAGGAATGTGTGACACGCATTACATTTGCCCAGGCTCCACTGGGACTGCTGAAAGTGATAATCAGCCTCCCCATGATATTAAGTCCTCATCCAGCTTCTTCACTAATTTTCACTGTTGTGAGTTTGCAACAAAGCAAAATGGATGACAAGACACCAGCAAGGCGTACTCCAAGGAGGAACTAAGCAAGAGGACAGCAGCCTGTCCTTCCAGCTGCCACTGGACACAAGTGGCACCAGAAAACTGGTGTGAGAGAGCCACTGGATCACCAAGGCTAGGAGAAGGTACATTGTCAGAGATGACATGCTGTGAAAAACACAGTGACAACAAAGCTCGGGGCAGAGAAGAAAACCAGACAAGCAACAAAAATTGATGCATCGCTCTTGACAAGCCTGCTGCACGCCAAGCTCAATAAACAGATTAGAATACTTGTGCCTGTATACTGACCACGAGCAAAAGCAATTACACTGTTAGCAGCTAAATATTCCAGCTCATACATCCGCAGTGATGGCAAAATGAGTTGTTTACATTGTAGGTGACTCTTCATTATGTCTGAGATGCAGAAGGGTGAGAGCGGAAGAGAAGGCCCAGGGAGGCAGGTGAGTGTGCACAGGAGCAAGAAACTGTGGGGCTGGACACGCACATTCATTTTGTGGATTTCAAAGTCTGTGGAGGCTTTGAAGTTGCTACTGGCACTCACCAGTAAAGGAGACATTGCCAAGAAACGTGAATAAAACAAAAATAATTTGACCAAGGCTTAGATAATGAAATACATGTTTATTACATAAGGCACTACAAAAATAAGCGAGCAGACGCTGGGTGAGCTTGCTGTGCTGGAGTGACTAAAGCGAGGCAAAGTCCTTGCTTATTTCAAATTAAAAATGTAGACTATTTTTCCTGATTTCTGCATCTCCACAGTGCCTCAAACACAGCACGACTGTGCCAGATTGCCTGACTTCAGTATCTGCTTTCCAGTTTCAGCTGAGACCCAAAAGAGCACAATGGCAACTCCACCAGATGTAATGAGTTCACCTGCCAAATGGGCCTGTTTGGGCACAGCAGCCAAATGCAAATGGTGGAGATCTCAAAAGAGCCTAGGCACAAAGGCCTGGGCAGTTTTAACGCTACCAGACAGCGAAGCCCAGGAATGTTAAGACTGTGTCTAGGTAGCTTCAACATCCTGAGTCTGCATGTGGTTTTATTGCTGGTGGGGTGATGCTGCAGCTATGATACAACAGAAGGGGAAAACAGATACTTGAAGTCCTGATTGCTAAGAAAGTCAATTGATACACTTCTTATTTCAAGGGGAAGAAATTTCTCTGCCGGAAGCGCTGAGGAGCCCTCTTTATAGAGTCTGTCTGTAGAATGGTGCCGACAGGGTTTGGTCAGTGCCTGCCAAAGCAGGGGAGTTCAGACAGTCTTTGCCCTGCAGTCAGCCCCAGGGCAGAAGGGAGACCAGGCTGAACGTGCAGCCTCGTGCCGCGTTCATCCCTTCGTGTCAGATGCAGAGCACAGCAGTAGAAAATACCAAGCTCCTGCATGTAGGCTGCCTCTCCTCCCGTCTGCAGCATGTTCAGTTATGTGTCCAGCATACATAATACCAATGTCAGGATTTTCCAAGTCATGCTTGGATCTTGACAAGGCACTAGAGCACTCAGAAGGAAACCCACACACAAATACCCTATCATTGGAGAGGTTTCTTGCTCTTCAAGTGAGACACAGCTCTGTCCCTGAGTCGATATCCCCCTGTACCTTCCCCATTTAACTCTCCCTCACCTACAGTAAAGGAGCTTCAGCTTCCACAGAGACAGCTCTTCAGGAATCACACAGCAAACCAACCAGCCTAAAACTAAGGAGAGCACCTCGAAACTCATAGCAAAATCAGCACAGACTGCAGACCACAGACCTGCACTGCTGCTTCCGAAGTGAGCATCAATAATTTGTGCAAGTGGCAGTTTCATAACAGCCTCTGATATAACCCAGCAGGGTTTTCCCTTCCAAAGAAAACAGACAACACGGTGTTGAGAATATTCATTTGCCAAAGAGAACGCATCATTCTTCTTTTTGGGAGCATACAGATGAGAAATACTTCAGCTCCCACCTGCCTTCAGGATTTCCAGAAGCCATGCTCCCAAATGGCTATTGGGATGTACAGGAGGCAGATGCACTCCTGGGGAGATGGGAATGAACTCCCAGCCCTCTGCCGAAAGTGGTGGAACGGAGACAGCTAAGCTGCAGCTGCTGATAAGCTTGGACACCACCTGATGTCCACAGTCTGCATATCACAGGATTTCAGTTGGGGAGGAGATCTGCTGGACTGAGGTCCCCAAAGTTAATCACAAAATTCCCCTCTGCAAGAAGAGGTTCTGCCTGAGCCCTGCTACAGACCAAGAAAAACCATCTGACAGCAAGCTAAGAACATGCCCTGCAGCTCTGCTAACCAGAGCACCCCAGCATCAGCTTGAGTGGCACTGAACAAATATAACCTCCCGAGGGACAGGGGGAAAAATCACATTGCCTTACAGTTCACACTCAGTATGAGAATGTTGTTTTTCACAATGTTTCCCTGATGCAGGCAATGGCTCGGAGCAAACAGCTGTTAAAATTAGCTTGGTTTTGTCCGTCTGATGCATCGCACTTGAAAGCTGAAGAAACGCACTTCTGCTGAAGAAACGCACACCCAGTGACCCTGACATAACACACAGCGCTTCCCTGCTTTGCAGATGCTACCAGACGGCACATGAGCCAGCAAACAAGACAGTGAAAACTACTCTCAGTGAACAGCCCGAGTCCTCATCCCTGTCAACAGCAGTACTTCAGAAAAACAACTGCTCTTCTGCTGTGGCCTGCAACCCAGCACAACCCTCCCCAGGACCATGCCTAGTTCCTCTGGCCACCACGTTCAGCCCACGGGTTGCTCCTGCCCCTCCATCCCGGTGGGCAGGGGCTGCATTAGATGGCTCAGACACGTTTCCACCACGACCCTGGAGGTCCCGCAGCTGATTCCCCAAGACATCTGCAAATCTGCCCAAACCAACAGATGTATACTTATTTCATGACACACCACTGTCTCAATACAATAATTAACAACACATTCTTTATCCATAATGACCGATTTTGACAATCAAGTAAACTACTGAATTTTTTTTCCAGAAAGCTGTACCTACATGGCAATGACTGACCCACGCTGCCGTCAGAGACACTTGTACGTGCTCCTTCCAAACCCTTGTCCCTGTCACCAGACACCCAGGCCACCGAGCCCACCAACAGACAAACCCGCAGGCTGCCAGTGATCACGTAGACAACAACGTGCTCTGTAGCAGGTTAACAACGATGTTGTTAACATCACAGAATGCGTACATAGCATACACAACATTAAATCATTTCTTTCCTTCTCGTGGATGCGATCCCCTGCCAACGTTTGCAGCTATAAGGATGTTTATTGCCTCTCCTTTATCACTGCAATTCATTTATCTGCTCATTTATCTTCTTTATTATTTCCTTTTAAATGAAGTTTTCTATTCCCACTTTCGTTTGTCTCATTCGATTTCCTTCCTGTTTTTAAGCCTCTGTCCTGCACTGAGGAGCCCACGAATGCAAACCGTGTCCAGATGAGGTCAGCCAGCACCGAAAGGCCGTGAACGTCTGCAAACAGGACACTTGGAACATCTCCCGTGATGTTCGGCTATACTGAATTACTCATATTAAAAGCAAATGTAAGATTAACTTCATACTGAAATCTAAAGTCTTTGCCGAAACTTCGCACCAGAGATCTTCACTTGGACACTCTGGCACAGAAAAAACACCTTCTGACACCTCTTTGAGAAAAAGATAAAGATTCTGTCCCGGCAGGGCAGTGACCCACCTCCCCACGTCGTGCTTCTCAAACCTTTCAGCGCTTCTCCGCACACAGAGGCTGTCGGGGGCAGGACCACACGGGGAAGTTTCTCCGGGTCACCTGGTTCCCCGCCAGCCCCTCTGGGTCCGTCCTCGGCCCGTCCCCGCCTCCGGCTCGCCCCGGGAGCGGCACCACCACAGGGGGACGATTCCGGGCTCTGCCCGGAGCGGGGACCCCGAAGCCTCCCCAGCCCCAGGGCGGCTGTGCCCGCCCCCCGCCCGGGCCCGGCACTCACCGTCAGGCTGCTCTCCTT
>VZZY01024276.1:20176-88059 GCA_013400335.1 Eurystomus gularis
CCCGGGAGCCAGGGCGGGTTTCGCGGGCTGGGCTCCGCTCCTGCGGCCGCTGTGCCAGCCCGAGCCGGACTTCGCTGCTCGCTAGGAAGCCGACGCAGGCCTGGCCCTGTGCCCGGCCCAGCGCAGCTCCCTCGTGTTCCCACCTCTGGCTTTTTCCCCCTCAGCTTGTTGCCAAGAAATGTGGCCGAGCTTGCCTGAGGGGCCTTGCCAGCGTTTGTTTGCGTGATGGCTGCTAGTCGGGTCTAGGAAAGCAACCTGGAGAAGGCCTGGAAGCTGCTCTGTAGCAAGAGAGAGCCTGTGCCCAGGGCAGACCATGCAGAACAGCTCGGGGTGGCCCAAGACAGACAAACAGGAAAGGACTTGGCCAAGGAGTGGGAGGCTGAGGGCGCAGAGAACAGCTTCTTGCAACCACCAGTTTGTGGTCAGATGTTTCCCTTACTAAGGACTCTTCTGCAAAAGCAGCTCCCAGGAAAAGCAGGTGCCCAAGCGGGCAGGGACATAAGCTGCTCTTAGAATTAATGGCACCTGCAGCTCGTTACAGGTTCCAAACTGGTTATAGGTTCAAAGCAGGAGTGAGGCCAGGGCTTCAAATTGGAAAAACCTGTAATAAGGGAGTAATGGAAAGAAAGTATCATGGAGATGTTGAAGTGAGTGAGAAGAGCCATGAAAGGCATTTCAGTCAGTCTGCTAGCTGCTTCAGCTGAGCAAACCAGCGTGTGGCAATGGACTCCCCATGAGAATTGGACCACAAAGGTGGTTATAAACTTGAGTGAGACCCAGCACTCTAAAAATGGCAAACATTGTACAAAGGAAGTTCTGGCAGAGTCAGTTAGGCTGGCTTGGGTACAAAGCCCACTGCAAAACATTGTGAATCAGACACTTTTTTTTGCCCAAAGATTAACATAGCTTCTTTTAAAGGAAGTCACAGCCTTCAAGTTTATTCAGGTTCTCTGAGGGAGTCACAGCAGACGTGTGGACAAGGGTGTCTGGTAATGTGCTATATCAGTTTCTAAAATGCTTTTGACCTATTTTAGGTGCCCACATGCTCTGCTTCCAGCTCGTGCAGACTGCTTGGAGAAGAAGCAGCAGCATGGGCAGTTAAGTGCAAGATGTTTGTTGTGAAAGGAACAGGAAGTCAAAAGTGCTGGGCTGTATCATGGGAGATGCCATGAATCCATGGGTGGAGAAGCAAATCAGAAATGCTGACTTAGCTGAAACAGCACACACGAGGGCAAGGCTAAAGGCTACTACCCAGGAGGCAGCGGGCAAGAAAGTGGGTTGAAGCAAAGAGGGACAGTTGGCAAACAATACAGCATTTAGACCAACAAAGAGGGAACATCTGAGAGCAACAGGCAACCTAGGTCAGCATGGCAGCAGCACACAACTCAAACATGCGTTTCACTGGGAGCTGCACTGCAGAAGAACCTACGTATTAATACAAAAATGAAACAGAACTCAGGTCCAGTACCACTGGGCGAAAATCGCCAGTGGACGGGGAAGCACAACCCAACGGGAGTGCAATCCACCAGCTATTCGACTGTTGCTGTTTGGCAGGGAGTGGAGAGTTTCATGGGAGGAGCTGGCAGAGAGCCTGTGCTGCATCTGCCGACCTGTGAGGAAGACTCTCCCAGGGACATGAAGTGGTGCAAGAAAAAGTGCAGGGACAGTTATAGAATATTTGGCCAAAGAGGCAAGGGAGACTGGCTGTCCACGGGTCAGCCTCTTGAACGCTAGCCCAGGGTGATGAGATGGGTGAGGCACAGGCCAAGTAAGGCACAGAGGAGGGCCTGTAAAAGGACATGTGGGAATGGATGAAGTAATTGAGAGAAAAGCTTCAGACAAATTCTTTGTGAATGCTGTCTTTGGGAGGGAAGGCTGGAGCTGCAAGGAAATACAATGAGATACAGACACAGGCCAATGTGCAAGTCTAGAGAGAAGACTGTGCTGGAGACAGGGACTGGCTTCAGGCTGGAGTGACAGGAAAATTTGTAGAGTTGTTAACAGTGAAGTGGCCTGGTGGATTTTTTCAGACAAGGGTGATAGCACAAAATAATCCCAAATATCTTGGCATTTTGTACTGGTTTACCAGTTAGGCACAAAGACTAACTATTCTAGATGCAACAAATCAGTCTGATCTGACAGTTTCTAAAAGAAAAGGCTTCTTGACCTCCGGCTCTGGATGCATTCCTAAGCTACTTAAGTGAAGACTCATTTATTCTTGGATACCACTGTTGGGATTTTTCCCCAAAACTTACCTGGATGTCCCCACTGGGTTTTCGGAGGCTCATGTGACCAGAGTCGAGCTGGTGTACTGGGGTCCCAGAGATGTGATAGCCATTCACTGTAAGAACAGATGGAGTGTTAGCAGGCTTGCTGCTGGTAGTGAATGAGTAACTGCACATTTTAAAAACTAATCACATAACTGAATATCCAGATATAAATCACACTGCCTTTTTTGAGTCACCAGTGTTCACTGCCTTCAGCCTAAGAAACTGCGGATGCTTCTCCCCATCCCAACAGGCTGGCAAGGTGTTGTGTTAGCTCCAACCCAGAAAGACCCCAGAACTGGACTCCACAGAAGCTCAGCCCATGGGCCCATTCTACCCTCAGGTTCCTGCAGCAGGCTCTTAGCAGGAGTTACTGAACTGGAAAGAACCAAAAAAAAAAAAGAGACTTCCCCCAAACTCAAAACAGTTCCCATAGCACTGTTCAATAAAACATTGTGTTTGAAATAGTAGGGTATGTTGTTTTGGGTTTGCATGGCAAGGTTTTGGTAGTGGGGGGCTACAGGGGTGGCTTCTGTGAGAAGCTGCTAGAAGCTTCCCCTGTGTCTGAGGAAGCCAATGCCACCTGGCTGCAAGATGGACCCACTGCTGGCCAAGGCTAGGCCCATCAGTGACGGTGGTAGCACCTATGGGATAATTTATTTAACGAGGGGTGAAAACCTGCACAACACCAGCAGCAGTTGGAAGACAGGAGTGAGAATACGTGAGGGAAACAACTCTGCAGACANAAGCTGCTAGAAGCTTCCCCTGTGTCTGAGGAAGCCAATGCCACCTGGCTGCAAGATGGACCCACTGCTGGCCAAGGCTAGGCCCATCAGTGACGGTGGTAGCACCTATGGGATAATTTATTTAACGAGGGGTGAAAACCTGCACAACACCAGCAGCAGTTGGAAGACAGGAGTGAGAATACGTGAGGGAAACAACTCTGCAGACACCAAGGTCAGAGGGAGAGGAGGTGCTCCAAGTGCCAGAGCAGCCCATGGTGAAGAACATAGTGAGGCAGGTTTTTCCCCTGCAGCCCATGGTTCACAACAGAGCAGATATCCACCTGCAGCTCATGGAGGACCCTGTGCTGGACCAGGTGGATGCCTGAAGGAGGTTGTGAGCCCTTGGGAAGCTCATGCTAGAGCAGGCTCCTGGCAGGACCTGTGGACCGTTGGAGGCAGGAGCCCACGCTGGAGCAGGTTTGCTGGCAGAACCTGGGACCACATGGGTGACCCATGGTGAAGCAGTCTGTTCCTGAAGGGCTACACCCTGTGGAAGGGATCCATGCTGGAGCAGTTCACAAACTGTAGCCCGTGGAAAGGACTCACAGTGGAGAAGTTCATGGAGGACTGTGTCCCATGGGAGGGACCTCAGGCTGGAGCAGGGGAGGAGTATGAAGAGTCCTTCCCCTGAGAAGGAAGGAGCGGCAGAGACAATGTTCGATGAACTGACGCCAACCCCCAGTCCCCATCCTCCTGTGATGCTCAGGAGGAGAAGGGAGAGAAAATAAAGAGTAAAGCTAATCCTGCAAAGAAGAGAGGGGCGGAGATGGTGTTTTTTAAGATTTGGATTTATTTCTCATTGTTCTACTCTAATTTGATTGGCAATAAATTAAATTAAATTTTCCCCAAGTCAGATCTGTTTTGCCCCTGATGGTAATTGGTGAGTGATCTCTCCCTGTCTTTCTCTCTACTCGTAAGCCTTTCATTATATTTTCTCTCCCCTGTCCAGCTGAGGAGGGGAGTGACAGAGCAGCTTTGGTGGGCACCTGGTGTCTAGTCAGGGTCAACCCACCACATACGTAAAAAGCACCGGTTTAGTGGACATGGGCTTTTCATGTCAAGAAAGCAAGCCTTGTAAGATGTTTATGGTTCATGTATACAGATGCAGGTTGCTTTATTTTTGGAATATACTGAGCAAAGAATAATGCTCAAAGTAGGGTTAAAATAAAATACACATTACAAACCCTTTGGTCACAACAAAGTGTGCAGCCTTCAAGCATACTTCCCACTCAGCTCTGCCAAAAAAAAAAAGGGGCATCAATTTGAAAAAAATTAATGAAAACCATCCTCTAGACTGCATTACTTGCAGTCACCTGGCAGCAACGGCCTTTGCATTTAACAGCACTCACTGGGCCACCATCTGCCTCCGTGCTCCAAGGAAGGAGACATCTCAGCTCAGAGCAGACCCTTCAGACAACTGGACAGAAGATGCATCAGCAGCTAGACAACAGGCAAGAAGATGTATACTCTGCTACACTCGCATGACCGTGTACATCCCACGTAATCACAGCATTTTCCTTTGCTCTGCTGAGTGGTAGAGAAGCAGATTCACCCAATGCAGTCGTCAGGGACAGCATCAAACAGTACCTGCAGAACTCTTCTGTGAAACAGGGCTCTTTGGAGTCCCAGGCACACTGCTTGGCCGCTCCCAGGTTGTTTCTGTTGAAGGGAAACATCAACGTAAGGGTGATGGAGGCCTCGCACACACACCAGATTGATGTCTTTTACACAGGTACAGATGGGTCTGACCCTCAGTGTTCTCTGAACTGGGTTCTGTCTCTGTGAGGAAGGTGCCTGCACCTCCTTGCACTTCCATCTCCTCCCATCTCTTTCTGTTGTTGCTCCACAGCCCTGGCTTCCTTGGCAGCCAGCCAGCTGGGATGAGTGGAAACAGCAGACTGGGAGCTGCATCACTGGTTCTTCCAGTGCACATCTGCCCCAGGGCCATGTTTGGCTAGAAAGCAGGGATGGAGCTGTAGCACAGATCACTGCCTGTAAGCTGTGCCCTGATCTGTGCAGACAGCCTCTCCAGGTGTGCTGAAATCAAGCCCAGCCCAGGGTCCTACCTGCAGCGCCTGTGGACACGGAGCCCTGCCCAGCTGCAGCACAGCCAGCCGTGGCCCTTACCCTGGAACAAGGACCAGGGGCTGGCAGTGCCTTTGCCTCTGCTTTCAGCATGAAAGGTAGCTGTGAATGGCGCAGAGGCGTTGACATACACGCAGACTGTAACTTTTTTTTCCCCTCAAAAAACCTATTTCCCTGGCAAATTTCCTTTTTTCCAGTCGGGCCCTTTAGCAGCTGGGATATGCAAATATATGTTGTATCAACTTTGATACTCAGAAGGACTGCTGCTGCTTTTCCCTTCTCAGTTTCCTCTGTAGTTTAACCATTCTGCTCATTTTCGCAGGAAATGGAAAATTATTTTTGACCACATGCTAAAGACTGAATTGCAAAACTTTGTAGAAGTCACAAACAGCAGCAGGTGGAGTCAGAACAGCAACTTCTGCAGAAGTCTAGCTAGAAAGCCCAAGCCACCATCCGTTTTGAATAAACATATTGGTACTAAACCAAAGAAGTAATACTGACTGACTGCCAATATCAAAGAAGAAAATAAGCTACTTGGTGTCATTAAGTCAAAGGACTACTTTGGCCCTTCATTTGTAACTGTCATTCCCAAAACCCAACCAACAGGGACCTAACTCTGCCAAGGCCAGAAATCCTGCATCTCTCTCAGTATTGTGGATGAGGACAGTCAAGTGGTAATGGAGCAGGAGAGGCTGAGAGAGCCCTTGGGCCCCACAGTTTGGGGTTGGCAGTTGGATCTGTCCTGGGTGAGTGCTTAACTGAGCAAGAAACAGGATGCTAACGTGCTTCGAGAACCAGAAAAGGCCTGTTGGGTAAAGAAGGGCGTGCTGTTTTATCTGACCTTAGCTATTCATGCACACACATACACATACAGATGTCCTCAAGGGTTGTGTTCATTTTCTTATTTCAGGGAAGGACTCAGGATTACAGATCCTGAGAGGGGAAGGTGCCACCCCCCCAGCTGTCACAGGACACATGCCCTGCTTCCCCCTCTTTCCCCTTCTCCCCAGGCCACAGTACGCTTTTGCATGCAAAGAAAAATAGTGTGAGGTTTTTTTTTCCCTTGCAAGTGCAAAACCTGGTGGACTAGAAGCTTTGATGAATCACAGGGCAATATTTAAATTTTACTCAGCTTTTTGTGAATTGTCTAGTAAGTTAATAGATTCCATGCTAGGTAAATGAGGAGAACTGGAATGTGTTTTAACTAAACAGAAGGAAAATCAAATGACAAGAGTTGTCTTTTATGACAACTTTTATGTATTTTATGAGTCAGCTTGGCTTGGCTTGAAATACACAAGTGTATGGTTAAATAAAGACAAATGCTAATTTACATTTACTCTAACGCAAAGGTAAATAAGAGAATATGCTACCCACACTTCTGGTAGACTTTTTTTTTCTAATATACCTTGTTGATTAATTAATAATGTGAGCTGACTTGAAGATGAGTGTTTTAAAGAATGGCTTTTGGAGATCCGTGCAGAGGGGCTGTGATGTCCACTGATGCTCTGCCAAAGCACAGTCAGTGGGGCAACATGGTTTTGTCAAAACTAACTTTGGTATTAGCAGTCGAAACAGTTGCCTTCATATTTGACCTGTTTTTTTTATGCAAGTATATCTGTCTACAGTATTTTTGCATTTTGAGACTGTACCTAAAACCCTAACAAATATATTTGAAATGTAATTAATCTGTTAAAATTACCAGCTTCTTCTTGTAGCTGCTCTCTACTTTGCCTACGAGCTGCTGTGGAGCTGGCCTGAAGTGCCTAATTCCTCCTTCTGCCATACAGAAAGCCCATCTTTGTAAACTGAGGGCAGAGATTTTATACATGATAAAGCCTAGTGGTTAGTGTTTTTGTGAATACAACCCAAAACACTCATCTTAACAAATTTTCTAAAATAAAGTGATTGTGGAGTTATGCACATTGAAACATAAAACAAACAAAAAAAAGGCTATGAAAATGTGTAAGATAGAAGTAATATCTCTTATTGGGTAGGAAATTAAAAGAACAAGAACGTTTTTAACCCCGTTTATTTTGAGTGCTAGGAGAAAAAAAGTCAACTTCTGCACACAGAGTACAGAGGGATTTCTCTGGGAGCCCAGCGGGGACAGGAGCGAGCCTCGAGCAGGTCTGCACCACGGTGATGCCATCTACTGGAAGCAGCTCCATTTACCAAGATAATCACAGAATCACAGAATGCCAGGGATTGGAAGGGACCTCGAAAGATCATCTAGTCCGCTCCCCCTGCTGGAGCAGGATCTCCTAGATCAGGTCACACAGGAATAATACTGTACCATGACAAATTTCTCTGCATCTTAGTTGTGGTTACAAGTGAATGGGGGGGTGTGATTTTTTTTAACACAACTACACAGAAAAGGCTTGGTGAGCCAAGAGAGAGTCTCATCCTGGAGTACCAAACAGAATCATAGAATCATTTAGGTTGGAAAAGACCTCTAGGATCATCTAGTCCAACCTTCTTCGAACATCTCCCTAATCCCTAGTCCATGTCTCGAAGCACCACATCTACCCATTTTTTGAACACCTCTAGGGATGGTGACTTCCACCACCTCCCTGGGCAGCCTGTTCCAATAGCTAACCACTCTTTCAGTGAAGAACTTCTTCCTGATATCCAATCTAAACCTCCCCTGGCATAACTTCAGTCCATTACCTCTTGTCCTATCGTTAGTTACCTGAGAGTTACCTCCTTTTAGGTAGTTGTAGAGAGCAATGAGGTTTCCTCNGTCTCACGAGTGCCGAGTACAGGGGCACAATCACCTCCCTACTCCTGCTGGTCACACCGTTTCTGATCCAAGCCAGGATGCCGCTGGCCTTCTTGGCCACCTGGACACACTGCTGGCTCATGTTCAGCCGGCTGTCCACCAGCACCCCCAGGTTCTTTTCCACCAGGCAGCTTTCCAGACACACTTCCCCAAGCCTGTAGCGTTGCTGGGGGTTGTTGTGACCAAAGTGCAGGACCCAGCACTTGGCTTTGTTAAACCTCATCCAACTGGCCTCAGCCCATCGCTCCAGCCTGTCCAGATCCCTCTGCAGAGCCTTCCTACCCTCAAGCAGACTGACACCCCTGCTTAATTTTGTGTCATCTGCAAATTTACTGAGGGAGCCTCGATCCCCTCATCCAGGTCATTGATAAAGATAAATGCACCCTTTGATCCTGGTGCTTGGAAAATCTGAAGGCTACTTGTAACCCAGTGGCAAAATCATGATCACTGCTGTTAGGAATAGATGCAAGATGGGGCAAGATTTTATGTCCCACCCAATTTTCCAGAGAGGATGTTGGAGTCAAGCTAAAACCTCTCTGTGAGAGTGCCATTTAGTGCTGGGAGACCAACACTGACAAGTTCTGTCCTCCCTTATCAGCCACATGTTAGTTATTCTATTTAGCCAGTGAGATGAAGGAATCATCAGTAGTTTCCATGTCACTCTCCAGTCTGTGAAGGAGGTCTGAGAACAGAAAGAAGTCCTGCAGCCCTGGGAGGGGAGATATCTGGAAATTAGTTACTGCAAGGCAGTATAAAGCCCCTTGTTCAAGCCAAAATGACGTAGTGAGAGGAAAAATAGTTACAAGACCCAAGCTATACATGCCAACAGAACCAAAGGAGGTTTTCACAGATGTGGTTAAACATTTCCTCCCAAAGGAAAGCAGAAACCTGTCGTGTTTAGGGGAAGAAAATTCACTTTGCATCTGTTTGGCAGAATGAGAAATGACGATGTGTCAGGCTTTCAGAGAGCCACACACTGTGGGACGTCATGTTCTCCTCACAGCTTCTCAGGAGGTCTTAATCTTTGTGATCAAAGTGTAGCAGCTGAAGAAGGAATTTTGTGTCTCTTCTCCATGAATCCAGTAGCACTCCGGTCAAAGCAGCTACTTTCCAGTCTGAACATACAATATCACCCAAACATCAGGGCTTTAAGGTTTAGCATAATCCCTCCTCAGTGTGCTTATATTGCTTTCAGGAATGGATTTAGTACCTGTGCATGGTGTCATATGTAGTGCTGTTTTAAGAGCTAAGTGCTCCATAGTTTCATTGGCCAAACTATGAGAATGGGAGAGAGCAGGCCAGAGGACCTCTGAGTCTGGTTACTGTGCAGAAACTTTCCCTGATCTTAAGGATCTGTAGCAGCCACAACATGTCACCCAACTACTGGAGCTAGTCTGGGGTCTGTTTTGGTTCTAACAGGAATAAATGTGTCATGCTGAGTGGCTCCAAACCCAGTTTCTGCCCTGAATAACATGAAGCTGTGCAGGCTGCACAGGTCACCCTGACATGGATGAAGAACAGCAACAGACCATGTCCCTCCTCAATGCCACAAGAAGAAACCCTACAAGCTTCTCCCAAACTGTTCCTGAAAACATGCAGAATTAGAGGTGATATTTGCAGTACCAGAGAACAGGCCCCACAGTCCTACCTCATTTTTTTTTATTCAATTTGCTCTTGCCAATGGCATGCAGGAATCACCTGTATGTGCAGACAGTTAGCAGGCCTCCTAGCCTTCCTTTGCTGCTCCACTGCATCTCCATAGGCTTTCAGCAAGCTTTGCAGCCTGTCCATGGCTCCGCAAAGTACAAAGATTGGTTGGAACTGTGAGTCTAAGGGAGTGTCAACAGCCCTGCTTCGGAGACAGGTTTCCTTTGACAGTGCAATTCTGCACTCCCCAGTCCAAACCTCCACACTCCTTGAAGCTACCATGCTCCAGTTGCCTTTGCTGGAAGCAAACCTCACCTCGCCAGCCAGAAACAAAGTGCTGTCAGTGCTCTCACATCTTATCTCCCCTTCCCCATATTTGTGGTGAATCGAAAAGGGTTTCATGGCACTTCATTTCTTGATATTTCTGGGAGAAAACAGTCCAAAGGAAAGGCAGAGGAAGGGTGCGGGTTTGTGCACGTGAGGAGGGGAAATCACTTGCAATGCCGAGACTGAAGCAAACCATTCAAAACTTTAGAAGCAGAAGGAGTGGGTGAATGAGAGTACAATGAAAATATTTTCCTCCTATTCCACAGAGGACATGTAGCACAAGGAGATTTTGTTTCATTGGAAGGAGGAGGTCTCACCTCTGCATCAGTTCACAAGAACTGACTCCAGGGCAGGAAGAACCATCCTGGCTCTCTCCTCCTGATCTCCTGCAGACCAGAGTCTGAGGACTCTTCTGATTAGGTTCAGCAGCTCTTTTGTCTTTGTGCTCCAATGTTTTGTTCCAGTGAGCCCTGCATTACTGAACCCGATATGGGTCACCCATAGAATCATAGAATCATTTAGGTTGGAAAAGACCTCTAGGATCATCTAGTCCAACCTTCATCCAACATCTCCCTGACCCCTAGACCATGTCTCGAAGTCCCACATCTACCTTTTTTTTGAGCATAACATCAACTCAAAAGGCCCAAACAATCAGCCCATACACAAGCCTGAACTGCAACATGTTCCACTACACGCTGTCCTCACACTGCACTGCGAGGTCACACTCCTCCATGGGCCTCCCAGGACCCTGACCTTTAATTTCATCCTCATATCTAATGAAAAGAGACAAGAAAAGCAGGCAAGAGTGACAGATGCAAATCTCTGCACCTCCATGAAACACGAGATTCAATCTCGCAAGCACTGAAAGCAGAGCACCGTGCAGTGCATGAACTAGTTCAGCAGGAGTTGCAGTGTCGGAACTGAAATTCAGCTCCATGCCACAGGCAGTTCAATAAAAAAGAGACTTAGCCTGTCACACAGCTTCTATCCGTGATCCTGAAAGAGTGTCATGGAAACAGGCACCATCCAAGAGTTCTTGAAGTCTTCTGTCCATGTGTTGAGGGTAGAGCTGCTTGTCACTACGTTAACAGCATGGGACAAGCTGCTGGCAATAGTCCTTACTTGATCTTTCAAAATGAGTATTGGGAACTGCACAATGCCCCTCCTTTTGCAAGCACCATGCGACAACAGCTAGCCCTACACTGCAGGCTTAGCAGTGATAATCATGCTATTTCCAGCACCTTCTGAGACACACTTTGTTTTTCTAGGTCTTAGGCCACTTTACCAGGACAGGTTTCTATACTACCCTTCAGCTAGGGCACCCTGTGTCAGAGGGAAACTGTCATTGAAAAGTTTTATCTGTATGAGAAAAAACACATAATAAAAATGCTTGACATCTCTCAGGTGTCTCCACAGATGACTCACTATTTCAGCTGCAGTTCAGAAGTTTAGTTGGAGTAGGTGTTGACCATAGCTGGCGAGACATGAAAGACAAACCTCAACCCACAGACTAAATCCTTCCAAGTTTCTCAACTGAAACAGAGAGATGGAAAAATATTAGGCAGAGGAAGTACTAGAGTAGGTTGTGGTTATATTCCATCCACTTTGGGTCTAGCAAGTACTTCAGAAGAGGCAGCGCTGTCTGCAAGTGAACTTCCTCACTGCTTTCCAGCATAGCAGTACTGGTTGTCTTCAGGGAGAGAGCCCCTCTAAAGAATCTGGCTTTGCTGAGCCCCAGGCTGATGTGCACTCTAGCTCTCAGGGATGCAGCAAGGTGTGCTGGGCAGAAGCTCCAGGAACATGCCAGCCTAGCCGAACAACTGGATCATCTCTCTGATAAATGGCATGCTGTCAGCTCACTTAGAGGTTGCTTTCTAACCAAGCAAAGATAAAGTAAGTCTTGGTTGTTTTCCGAAAATAAAGAGTTCGCGATTTGGTAAAGGTTGGAGGTAAAGTTACAAAATGACCAACTGTTATTAATAGGCAGATTCATTCCAGGCTGTGTTTGGGCTGCCAGGATATATCTCATCTGCATTTCCACTGCAGAATTGGCCACTCTCAGGATTTACCCAGTTCCCTTCCCCACTCACAACAGCCCAG
Source organism: Eurystomus gularis (assembly GCA_013400335.1). NCBI lineage: Eukaryota > Metazoa > Chordata > Aves > Coraciiformes > Coraciidae > Eurystomus > Eurystomus gularis. The sequence goes on from VZZY01024276.1 coordinate 32,167, forward strand.
TGAAAACACAAATATCACTGTGATCACAGGGTAGAAAATTCCCCTACTTAGTCTGTTGTCATCCTTCAATTAGCCAGTGAAATGCAGCACTATTAAAATTGCTTTCATATTCTTGATTAAGGTCTACCTTACAATAGTGCAGTAGGGAGGGTTTCTTTGCACCTGGTGCTTCATAATCCTATGCTTACAATGCTTAAAAGTTATGTGTCTTAGGAAAGAATAGTTGAAGCTTGCAACACACTAATGTTGCAGTGCTCTCAGCTCTGCCATTGCATAGAAGTTGTGATACATAAATTTAGTGAATTATACAGTTTAGGGTGGAGAACCTCAAAGCACAGGGAAATCCTTCTGAGTTTCTGTGAGTACTCTCTGACCCAATGAGTGTCCTAATATCAAAGGTGTTACAAACAAGCTGACCACAAATACTGCTACCATCCCTTATCTGCCCACATTGTGCCAGGCACTGTTCATGCCAACAGCCTATGGACAAGGGCACAAGGAGGACGAAGACTGGTGGAGTTTCCAGCTGTGGATTCCAGTGGAGCTTAAGACATGTCAGTGCTTGACCGCTTAGACCGGGTTGTTTTAGCAGATACTGATGTGGTGCCCTGGGAAATTTACTTGCAAGATGAAGACAGCACCATGCTGGATGGAGAGAACCCAGCTGCTCACGAGCCATAGGATGTCTATGTCCTTCAGCACTAGATTTGTGAGGGACGCAATGCATTTATGGCACTGAGTTTTCAGCTATTGTTTGGGCCTTGGCTAGAAGAGCATGATCTATTGTTTCTGCTCTTCCTGAGGTCAGTAGGCAGGCTGCAAGCTGCAGTGGTTGCACAGCTGGATCGGAGACTTCAAAAGAGTTGGGAGCTTCAGTGGAAGAAAGGTGAGTGGTAAATCAAGATAGGCAGGAATGGGTACCCAGGAGGACGCAAACAGAAAAGCAGTCTGGTGGTACCAAAAGGATACTAAGTAATACGTATTTTTTAAGGCAGATGAACAAAATTTTAATAAAACTCTGAAGTGCTGGATTTGAGATTCCTTTCCAGCAAATGGCCACTTGCAGCTACACATTTCAGGACTGCCTGAAAGTCCATGCCCCAGAACTTGCTGTTGCAGGTGGCATCTTACTAATGATGTTTGTGATGATGAGAATATATGGACTTTAATTGGGATCAAGATAATGTGAAAGCAGAATTCCTGCTTTCCAGGAGATGAAAGCTGTTTAGTAAATGGGAAGGACATAACACCACAGACAAGAAAAGCCTGGAAATAAGGACACACCACGTAAGGCTGACCTCAGCTGAGAATGCGAGATGGCAACAAGCCACACACATGCTTGTATCGTAATTATATGCCATCTTTAATGTGATGGACAAGGTAGCTAGAGTGCTATTGTTTGACTAATGCAAGAGGTATTACAGCTGCAGCACATCAGAGAATTTCTTCAGCATAATCAAATAGTTTTCTGCTGAATCTACCACCCACGCACCGTTGTAAACCGCTCCCAAAGACTCTGAGCAACCACATATGGTTAATCCCATAGTAGCTGTGCATTCTGGGAACATGGTACGTTTGAACTCAGCATGGCAGTCTGATCCTAGGGCTCCCCTTTCAGAAAACACACTAAGGCCACCCCTGCAGAGCAGCCTGGAAAGTTTTCCGTGTTCTCTTATAGTCCAGGTTATGTGCAGTGTCATCTGCTCGGCCAGAACCATTCAGTCAACGGCTTACAGCAGTCCATCTGAAAAGAGGTTTAACGGGATGTCAAAGCAGAGAAGGTCACTAACCCCAGTTTCCCTACAGAAAGGTAAGTATTGTCCACACACAGAAGATGGTTTTAAGAGGGTATGAGAAGCACACAGTTCTTCACACCTTTCAGGAATTGGAGAGCATCTCCACCCTCCCATCCTGACTGCTGCTCACCTCTGCCCCTTCACCTACCCATCCTGCCCTATGTCTTTACGTCCTTCCCCATCGCTTGTGCCTGGACCCACATCTCCTCTCATTTGCAGTCACAACACGTAACTACAATCATTATCATTAAGAACATCACACTAGGGCATGACTTCAGAAATAACACTTGTTTTGGACGATGCCAATGTCATCCTGGGAAGGGGGGAGGCTCAGCCCTAGTAAGATGCATGAAGCTGCCAGCAGTCTTGACCCTGCCCGAGCCGAATGCAAAGCATTGTGCAGGAGCGCAGGCAGGGGACAGGAGTGATGCTTTCCTTCTTTGGGCTCTGCAAATCCCAGCTAGAAGCTTGCTGCCACCCCCCTGAAACATCAGCAAGCAAACATAGTTATTTCACAGGGACTGTCAGGCAGGAGATATCCAGGGCAGAAATGATTTCACCTTACCTGCACCTGCCTCCAAAAGACCCATAGATTGTCCAGATATGCTCAGGGTTCAATGTAAATGTCAGCAATCTGTCTACTTGGCCTCCCTTCCAGACAGGGCTTTTTCCTTTCCACAGTCTTCCCATCAGCTCATATACATAGAAGGTTTTGAAAGCTTCACACACAGTGATTTTGCAACACAGACCAGCCTGGGGACATTTATTTCTTGAAATTCCAGCAGAACAACAGAGCTTCTCGCTGACTTGCCACATTGGTACCTGCCTTGGGAAGGGAATGGACAGAGACACCCATGTACACAGCCAGGTACGGGCAATCTCAGCTGAATGGTGAAACGGACACAGGCCCACAGTGGGGACAACTGAGGTCTACAGCATTTCACATCACCACTGGCTTTTCTTCAGTAAGAGCACACACAACCACCCCTCACTTGGGTCACAGGCAGATGGAGAAGTGTGCATAAAGCACTGGGATATTTACCAAGCTGAGACTTGAGCCATAAATATGAAGGCCACAAGGTAAGTGGTGGTTTCTGGAGGCCTTATTTAATGTTTCTCCAAACAGATCAACACCAGAGCTGACTGGTGAGCCCAAAGAGAGGGCAGATGGCCTCAAGGGATGGAGCTCACTACTGTTCACTAAGGTAAAGTCAACAAAAAGGGCAGCGCGGTTCTGGTGAGAAAGAAGTAACAAAAAGCCGGTATTCCTGTTTTTTCTGAAGCAAATAAAGGAATTCAGTGAGCATCCAGGTGGTTCAGAAGGAGCATGGGAGCTGTGCACGAGGGTGTTTTACGCTCTTTCCTGTCTTCCTACACTTTTCTCTCCCCTTGCCTGCAAACAGGACCCCTAAACCAATCCATCTCGGGATGTACAGACCCCCTTCTCCCTCAGTCCATCAGTTGCCATCATCCCCAGCTGCCAACACCCTTCCCCATCCCCAGGAAGCAGAAGCAGCCATCCCTACAAACCCCTCTTGACCACTGGGAAGGATCAGGCCAGAAAGAGGTGGGTTGCACACCATGCTCTCCACATCCAGAGTCACAAACATCATTGCTACAGCCCAGACCTCCACTGTAGAGCAACAGAAGCTTCACAACATGGGGACAGGGTGTTTGGGATGCTTACACACTTCAAACAGCCAGTTCCTCTTCCCTTGGCACACACAGTGGGCATGGGACAATACGGACTGAGCCTAGAGGGCTTGCAGTAGTGCGAGGTGCTGCGTGCCTGTGGGTAGTGATGCTGGGGCTGGAGAAATGGGGGAGGCATGGGCATGGAGACAGCCAAACACTGGCTAGGAGGGGATTTTAATGTCTGCAACTTGATGGGTAATAAATCCAAGGCAGAGCAGTATTGTTCAAAGGCACAGGGACAGCGTGCTGAGGAACTGACAGTACTGCAGGTCTGGGAAGGACCTTCTCACCCTCAAAGAGATACTTCTCAGAGTAACCACTGGTCTCCCTTTCATTGCTCCAAAGGCAGAAAAGTATTCCTCCTCCATCTACTGAATCAATCCTAGGGCACTGCACATACAAATGCAGATTTTTTCAGCTCAGTCCTGGTAGTTTCTAGCACAATAGAAAAGCTTTTAGTGTGCTCTGTAACACTGACCTGCGGCTCTGGCCAGCTCTAAGTCATATGCTGTGACTACCTTGAATGATGCAAGGTGTGCTGTGGGTAAGGTGGTGTCCTTGCTGAGACATCCCTGAAGCTGTACTTGCAGACCCTGCCTTTCCTTTCCACTGCCTTCCTGCCAACCCCCACATGGCCTCCTAGGTTCTTCTTAGTACTTGTGTAATTAAGGTATCTGAAGACATATTTCCCTCCTTGACCATTGCTATGCCAAGAGGTCATATTTCTGATATTTCCTAAACCTGTCAAGGCTTCCTGCCCCTGGATAAATATTTTTGCCCAGGTTTGATTTGCAGAGCTGTTGGCCTGACCTTCTAGCTCCTGTTATTCTAGTAACCCCCAGGAATTCTACAACTTTTCAGACACTGAATCTGCCCCAAAATGCTGTCCTTCTGAGCTGTCCTTCTGAAGGGTGAGTACATGTGCAGATGTGTATTTTGGTGCATGTGTGAACACGCCTGAGTATTTGCATCAGCTGTAAGAACAAAGTGTTCCTACACTTAGTAGGAACACTTAAGGGATGTGGCATTTTACCAAAGTCCTATGCACCCTACACACTGTTGGGGAAGAAAGCCAGGGCAGGTATTTTGGGTGTGAAGGGAGGTGTGCTTACCATACGACCTGACAGGAAGTGACTGTTCCACTGTGCAGCCCTCTCTGTGCCTGCTGACACCATTGTGGCTTCATTCTGCTATGGGAGTAATAAGGGGCAGTAATCCCATGCAAGGAAACTAAGGACATTTTTGAAGTTCCCCTCCAGTTCTAGGCTGTACGCCTCAGGTCTCCAGTGAGATTCACTACAGCCACCTTTACCTGTCTGTGGAGCTGGTATTATCAGTGGAGCTCTCCTCTGAGTCAATGAAGAGAAATTGGCACTGCCAGGGTGTGGCTCACACTAGCTATTTTAGACACCTACACCATGAAGACAATTGAGAGGTAAAGGTAGTTATTTCTTTTAATGGATATATGGTGAGACCGGAAGATCTTGTTCAGATGGAGTTGTCTACCCTGCAGATGGTACCTTGTCAGGTGAATCAAACCCTGCCCTGCTCAGACAATGACAGGGATGGTGAAACCTATCCAAGGGCACAGGAGGGAGCATCCCAGAGGCCAGCCAGCGCTATGCACTCTGAGATGTGGCAGCACTCCTTTGCACACACTTCCTTCCATTTTCTCATCCTTGCTCACTGGTGTCCTTATTTGAAACAGAGAACTAGAACATGCACTTAACCCTCGAAATCCCCAGAGAGGTATCCTGACTGCCATTGCAGACAGCACAGCACTCCTTGCAGAGTTAATGATGCAAAATAAGGACCATGACTGCTATAGAGAAAGGTCTTCCAGGTGTTTTAGGGTGGCTTGCCATCTCTCTCTGCTTTCTTACGTTTTGACATGACAACCTTGGATGTCTGTAGATGTTGCTCAAGATAGATGCTAAGCATCCTGATTGTAATGTGGTTGATGCAGACTCAACCTTCCTACAGCAGGCCATGCTGTGAGAACAAATCTTAGGTACAGTTAAATTCTCTTGGGCTTCATTCTGCAGACCTTTTACAGATCAGAGACCTTTATAATGTTTTCAGGATTGAGTCCAACCAGTTTCAAAGGATGAGAAACACGGAGTGTTTATTTGGTTGGGCCATCAAATGGAGATAGACAGCAATGTGCTCTCTTTGTCAGCTGCTCGTGTACCTGTGCAAATCTGTTTGTTCCATTCAGAGACCCCAGTTCTTTCATTACAGATTTTTCTAACATCTTTTTCCAAATAAGAACACTGTCTCAGTTCTATTTCTTTCCAGTTAAAAACCAATTTCCTTGTGTTTTCATGTGAAGACAATGAAAATTAGATCACACTACATGCATGGTGGAAATGGTCAGATAAGATGCAGAGTTAATACAGGCAGATAATTGCAATGTGGAAGGACACTAACCACTGGAAAAGCTGACAATAGTATCAATACCTCACAAGCAGGGACGGTTCTGTTGCATTTTGAAGTCTCAGAAGAGTCAGGATGTTACTTGCCCCTAAAAATCCTATTTTCTCTCCCCAGGAATGGGAATGCACACTTGAGTTCCTATTTCTGAACAGCTCAAGCACCAAGAGCAAAAAATTCTACTAAGTGAAGAAAGAAGCAAATGGTGAAGCAGAGAGGGTTCAGTGCCGGGTATGTTCAGAAAGGCAATTTGTTGGATGGACCAGTCACCCAACAGCTCCTGTTTTCAGGGGAAGGGAGCAGAACTACACAAAGGGCGAGCCTCACATAGCCCCATGGCACTAAAACTTGTACAGCTTTTTTTTGCTGACCTTCTTCAAAGGCTGTGTCCCCTCCCTGCTCCCAGCCTCGCACCCATCCCAGACTGTGTGGAGCCCACCAGCTGCTGCTGCCCTGCGTGCTGCAGGCTAGCCCTGCCTTTCCCAGGGGAGCAGGAGGGTAGGACTGTCCAGGGAGGAGCAGGATCTGACCCAAAGTATTCCCAAAGGGAATTCAGCACACGTACATGTGGGTACACATGAAATGAAGCACAGTAAATGATCCTCTGAACTGATACTTGAGTTTGAAGAAGCAAACCAGCGGTTGAGTGACAATAGCCTAATGAGACATGATATATGTAAAAATTGGGGAAACAAAAAGATGCCAAATAAAGAACAGCTCCCAAGTGGGTCCCAGGCATTTGTGATCCTTTACGTTTATAAGTATTTTTCATACAGATTAGCCTTTACAGACTGAAAAAAATAGACATGACAGGGATTTCAGAAAGTAATTTTGTCCCTGCTGTGCCCCAAAGTAAGGCCAACATGATTTTTGAGGGGTTTGTGTAACCAGCTCTTAAGAGACCTCCAGTGATACAGACTCTCAGGCAACTCCCTCCTCCCACACTAGACTTAGAGAACTAGGAAGAGTTAGAGTTGTCCTTGTTGCAACCGAAGTGTGTTACTACGTCTTCTAGAGATGACAGGCATCACAAACAGTCTTCTTTGCAACAGCACTTTATGCACTTGAAGCCTCCTTTCATGCCCCCATCCATGTCTTTGCTTTCTTAGGGCAGACAGCCCCAATCTCTTAACATTTGCTCACAGGCCATATACTCCACATCTCCCATCATTCTTACTACTCTCTGCTGGGCTTTATCCAACTGGCTGACATCTTTCCTGAAGTGTAGAGTCCGAACAAGATAAAACATTCCAGCTGAGGCTTTATAATTTCCTTGTAAAGTTGGAGGCTTACTTCATGCCTCACAGACAACATTCCTATCTATACAATGGAAAATGCTGGCTGGTCTGGTACTAGCACAACACTGCTGACCCACACTCAGCTGTGGATCCTCCAGAGCCCCTACATCTTTCTTTGTAAACTGCTCCATTGCCTGTCTTTGTCACTTAATTATTTCTGATGAAATCTGGAATCTTAAGTGTGTCTTTGCTGAACAGCAGCCTAATCTACGAGCATCTGCCCTCGGCTGCAGGGTGACTGTGAATTCTGATCCTGTTCTGTGCCTCATACCATATTCTCTCCCAGCTTCAGCTGCAGTTGAATAACACTCTCAGTGTCAACGTGCCATTTGTTACTGGAAAGAATGACGAGAACAAAGCCTCAGGCAGATCCCCGCAGGATTTTCTTCAGTGCAAGCTTTCCTTTGACAGGCACCATTGATTACCACGCTCTAAGTGTGACCTGCCGAGCAGTTTTGCCCCATATTATTGAACTGGAATTTAATTATGGCCCCTCTCCCTTTACTTTATTTTCCCTCTAGCCAGCTTTCAAATCATTTTTGCTGCCTTTAAGACCTGTCCTGTAAATGAGCTGCCTTTCCTGTGCCCAGGGTCTCTGCTCACAGATACACCCTGACTGGAGGCTGGGTAAATGTTTAGCCACAATCCCACCACATGAGAGGGCATGTATGTCCTCCCACCACTGCTTGTAAGTGATGGAAGTGCTAAAACTGCCATGAACCTGCCAAGAAAGCCTGCTCTTGCTAGCACCCACCTTTAGAAAAGCAGTGGGTGCTAGCAAGGCCTCAGAGCAGGGCAGGAGGATGCTCTGTGGTGCTCTTACCCAGCCTAGGGCTCAGCCACAGCCCTGAGCTTGATGAATACCCCCATACCCTGGGATGTGCCTCCCACTGACTGACAGGGCGGCTGGCTGGGCATGCAGGGCAGCAAGAGTGCTGCAAGAGAAGGAGGTGCCACTCAGTGGATGTCCAAATACAACATGTAAAAGAACAGACAGTGAACCCAATGCCTGGAGCTTTCACATATGCTCGGCACATGGCTGAGATAAGTGACTGTCTTCTACCTCATGCATGAGAGGCATATGATGGAAGGGACAACCAGAGGGAGGATGCATGATAACTAAGTCTAAGGGATGTGTTACCTGTACATAAAGAAACCAAGAGTACAGATCTGTGGGCTTCAGGCTACAGGAGCCCTTGCAGAACACTGTTCAATCAAAAATGCAGTGCTGCATTTGCTATCAAACATCAGCCCTGAAGGAAAAACCACAATGTAGCACCCCAGCGATTAGCCGAGTTTAGTGGCTGGCCAAGTCTGGGTACCTCTGGACTCTGGAACAGGCGGGACCAGAGACAGCTCCTGCAGCAGTGTGCTGTTGGTGGGAGCTCAGCAGGTGCATCTTGGATGGAGGCGGCTGAACAAGTGTCCTGGGTTTAGCTGGTATAGGGTTCATTTTCACAAGAAGCTGGGAAGTAGCTGACCAGAACTCGCCAAAGGGATATTCCATACCAGGTCACATCATGCTCAGTATATAACTGGGGGAGAAGGGGCTGAGCAACAGGTTCCTCGTGGTAAGCAATTCCATTGTGCATCACTTGCTTTATGTATTCTTGTATTAGTATATTGTTATTACTGTTTCTTCGCTCCTTGTGTTGTCCTGTTAAACTGTCCTTATCTCAATCCATGAGGTTTTCCACCTTCTTCTTCTGATTCTCCTCCCCTCCATCCCATGGTAGGAGGGAAGGAGTGAGAGTGGCTGTGTGGTGCTTTGTTGCTGGCTGGGCAGCACACGGGCAAGGCAGAGCTCAAAGGAACTCCAGCAGAGCTCCAGCTGAGAGAGCTGAGGGTACCCCTGGATGCTTTGTGCCATTGAGGAGCCTCCCCTTTCACTCATGCTCTGGCTACTCTGTCTCCCAGATCACTACCTGTGAAGGAGCACTAGCATCTCTCCCTCCATCCACTGAATAGCTCTGTGCTTCTTCTAGTTATTAATAGTTTCTCCTCTCAAATTTCTGCATGCTTGAGTAGAAGTAGGTAGCCTCTTGCCTCTACTTTGGCTTCACTGCCTGGCTCGGCTTCAGTGGGTGGGAGATGCACAAAGCAAATAATACAGAAAAGCTTTGATAGGAGGGGTATTCTAAGTTACTCAAATTAAGAGGAAAGAAAACCTCACATAAAAACCAGTCTCCAAAGCAGCCAGAGACCTACTGTAAGCTAGAAGAGTAAGAAGTCATGTTTATTCTCTCTGAAACCATTTCTTCAAAGCTCAGACCACAGTAGAGATATAGAAATCCCTTCTTGGATTCAAAAATTTCAAGGAAGAAAAAAACGGCTACATAAAGTACAAGCCACTGTAACAAAGCTGAAATTGTACAGTGCATTTAGACAATTGGGTGCTTCAGCACCTGGAGAAGACACCTTTGATGTGGCATGGTGATTCTGATCCATGTCCACATTCTGCACCTGGAAAGAGAAGGAAACTCCATAGAGCATTTCAGAGGAGCCTTTGGTTGATGACAGATAACAAGCACAGAGCATTTCCAGGACAATTTCATGTTTCTTCCTGTTGAATAGGAAGCTTTGTAGATCCTTGTAACAGGAGACATGAGACATACTCAAGGACACACCTAAACAGCTCTGAAGTCAGAACTTCCTTCTACTTTGTGACTGAAAACAGAAGTCCTCTGACAGAAGGCTCCAAATGGAGGAGAAGAAAAACTAATTTTTCAGTGTAACCCAGTGTAACGAAGTCCCTGGAAACAGTCCAAGTATGTGTCCCAGTGTTTTGATGCATGTCAGAGAGTCCATCCCTCTGGTGCCGGCTCTCTGACTACTCCATGCAGCAGAAGGCCCTGGGAGAGCTGAGTGGAGAGTGTACTGGCTGAGGTCCGCCAACTGAAACATCTCCCATAACCTTCAGTGAGCAGTGCCTCGCTGTTGTCCAAGTTGCCTTAAACCCACCTTCCAGTACAGCTACGTTAGCGTACAATTCTAATAAAATACTTTGTTCACAACACCTAATTTCAGCAAAGCTAGAACAGATGCTTGTGAAAGAGAGAAATGAAAAAAAACCAAAACACCACCACCACAATTAGACTGCTTAGACTGAAAATAACCAGAAAGTTCTCTCTCATTCCGTTACAGCTCTGAAGTCCTTTCCTCTCCTGGAATGTGACTACACAGAGCTTCCTTCTCCAAATGTACCTTATGCCTTGTAGCATCTGTTAGGGACAGCTCTCCATGAGAAAGTGCATCACAGTGATTGGACAGCACTGGGAAGCTCCTTGGCTGGGGGAAGACTCCTTCTCAAGCCCTCTGAAGGGAGTTCAGACAGATCTAATCTTTCACTCTGAATCTTGCAGTACTTATTCCTTGTCCAGGAGATAGTCTGGCCGTTCATCTTCATTAAAATAAAGACTGCTTCACTCCCTTGGAGATGCAAATATTTCTTCCTCCGATGAGTGGGACCTACTTTGTTTGACTGACTGGTTAACACTTTGTTGCCTCAAGAAGGTCCCTTTTCTTCTCTCCAGTGACTCATTTTGACGTTTCACTATGAACTGTACCTTACACAGAATCTTGTATTTTGTAATGGTCTGTACATTAACAAGTACACTTGTTGCACCCATCTCTATGGGGTTAACACAGGTAGAACATTGCTGGCCTTTGGCTGAGACCAGACACAGCAGCAGTGGGGTGTGTAATCTCTGACATCTTTCTCACAGGCAGACTTGACATCCAAATTCTACTGGGCTGCATGGACAGATCCCAGAGCTGTTACTTCCCATGCTCTGCTATCTTCTAAAAGAGCCTACATTTCATCCATCCTGCTGAAGATGGACCTCTGTCCAGCAAGGAGACATTGTCCATATGGTTTGTCAGGATGTGCAGTGTCCTAGCAAGAGAAGTGCTCATGTCCTTCCTTGGAGGCACTATTGCAATCAGCACCCAGAGCAGTATTCCCTGACCTCTCACAGTCCTTGCTGCATGTGTGGGGCCTGAGAAAAATCATTATTTCAGGCCACCTCATCTGTGGAATCAGAGGGGAAAGACCATGGGAAAGCAATGTGCACAGGGTCTACAGTGTTTCCTGATGGGTTAGCAATGTCCCTTCTCTTTCAGCTGAGACCAGATGTGCATTCTAGCAGCGGCTGTCACCCCTCCAGTGGTTTTACAGCAAGTCAGCATGCAGTCAGCCAGTCACTTGGTGAGTCACTGTGTGAAAGCTGCTGAACATGCAGACTTCCCTGTGGTAGAAAAAAACAACCGAGAGAAATTGTGAAGAGTATGGAGAAGGTCTTGAAACACTTTCTGATCATCCATCTCAGTAAAGAGACAACTGGTCCCTGGGAGATCTCAGAAATGGTTATAAGTTTACAGACCAAGAGTTTTTCATCAACTGCTGTTGATGGGTACTGGGTAATGGTGAGTAGAAAACCTTTAACTACATGGATCAGACAGAAGGCCAACCAGCTAGCTTCCAATGACCTCTGAGTTACCATGTTTATGCGCTAAACAGTGATACCTCTCTCAAGTGCTCCAGTCTACTTTCATCAGCTGGTGATAGCTATGATAGAGAGCAATCTAGGAGTACACCTAAGATGTCAAGGAAAAGAGACCTAGCTCCTACCACTGCAACAATGGTGCTATGGAGAAAAAAGCAGGAAGGAGGCCCATGAAACCCTCTGACAGAGATGTATGCTGGCACCATGTTCCCATGACAAACATTGCCAGTGTTTATCTCGATACTCCCAGCAGCAGCTGCTGCAGCAATGATGGGCCAAGTAAGCAGTTAGGACAAGTCAGCAGGTGCAGCCAGTGAGCCCAGTCTGTGAGACAACAACCATCGCCCTCACCAGTGCAACCCTGCTATAGGAAAGATGGGGACTGCAGTTTTATAGCATATTGTCTTTGACTTATCATAAGGCCCAAAGAATAATTCCCGAGTCAAGATGCAATCCCACTGTTAGACAGCAAGCCTTGCATGCCGAGTGTGACTTCCTGGTGACTACATGGCTCAGCAGGTCCAACTTTGCAGAACAGCCAGGGAAGAAAGTGTGTATCCAACATGAGACTGGACAATCCGCTTATGGATAGTCCTGCACTACCAGTTTTGCAGGGACAAAGGTCAGAGCCAATTAGTCAGATTAAATCAAAACTTTCCAGACAGCTGCTCATGCCAGGGCTGGATAAGGCTTTATCAAACACTTCAACAGAAAGGCCCAGAGGTTGCAGCCAGCTTCTGCTTTGTCTGAGGCCTAGAAGACATGACAGGGACACCTCTTTGGCACATAATCCACTTTGAGGAAGCAAAGGCATTTGGGATGTATGATACTGCCATATAGACCAACTAGAGTAAAAATACTCCAAGCAATATCATCAAACCAATAAACTAGCAAAAAGTAGTATCTACACAGCCAGAAGACTTTCAGGCAGCAGCAGGCTGAGAGAAACTGATCTTGCCAGGAATATCAGCTAAACTGGAGGAGTGAAGGGGCCAGAGTGCCCCTGTACGTGCTGCACGAGAACCTCGTTGTCTCACAAAAGGCTACAGCCCTCATGGAGGGTGTGAGAGCCTCAGAAATACATGATTCTTGAGTCCAGCACAAGAAACAAGAGCAGGCCTAACTTCAAAGCCAGTTGGGCTTATGACTACTCTGGTGAGGAGCTTTTTCATCTAAATAGAACTTGAATAAGTGTTCCATAAAGCAAGTACAAGAACACAGAAATCCCACTTCTACCCTCTCTTTTATTCTGAGAACCATATTTCTTGCTGCACAGCAATTCCATTGCAGTAGCTGCGAGCACAGCCATAGGTGGTTTGGGCATTCTCCTGAAACAGACTGGGTGGAAGTGACCTCTGGAAGTCTCCAGCCCAGCTACTCACTCTGAGCAGAGTCACTGCTAACAGATCAGGTCAGCTACAGCTTTGTCTAGCCAGGGTCTGAGACCTCCCAAGGACAGAGATTCAACCACCTCCCTGGTCAGACTGTGCCAGGGCTATCCTTCCTTCCTAGGGAAAGTCACTTTCCTGATTTCTGGCCTAGACCTACCAAGCAGGATGTGGCTCTTGGCCCTTGTTATATTGTCTGTAACTTTTGTGAGGAAAGTAAAAAGCTACTTGACATCATGGAGGAACTGAGTACAGGACATCTAATTTTTGGAGTAGGGTTCCTCTAACAAGAACTTTCATCACATAAAAACCAGGCTCTGCCTCTTACTGGTTTTATCAGACCTCAACCTAGTGCACGTGAGTAAGGGTCCATCACCATTATGGCTTGGGGCTGAGTTTAACTCCTATCTAACTCCTGCTGATCTCTCCTGCCGTGCAGGAGATGATGCTCATGAGCCAGAGCCGAGAATGCTTGAAAATGAAGGCATTATTTAATGGTAATGTGCCTTCTGGAGGGTCCTATGAGATGTCAGAACATAAACCTCAGGTAAGTAAGGACTTAGAATCACAAAATTATAAAGGTCTCCCCTCAGCCTTCTCTTCTCTGTACTGAACAGTCCCAGTTCACTCAGCCATTTCTGATCCAAGTCAGGATGCTGGTGGCCTTCTTGGCCACCTGGACACAGTGCTGGCTCATGTTCGGCTGGCTGTCCACCAACACCCCCAGGTCCTTTTCCACCAGGCAGCTTTCCAGACACACTTCCCCAAGCCTGGAGTGTTGCCGGAGGTTATTATGACCCAAGTGCAGGGCCTGGACCTTGGTCTTGTTAAACCTCATCCCATTGGTGTCAGCCCATCGCTCCAGCCTGTCCAGGTCCCTCTGCAGAGCCTTCCTACCCTCAAGCAAATCAACACTCCCACTCAAGTTTGGTGTCATCTGCAAACCTTCTGAGGGTGCCTTGAGCCCCTCATCCAGATCATTGGTAAAGATATTAAACAAGACTGGCCCCAAGTTCCAGGCCAACGGCTTCAGGAACACATCAGTCTCTGCATGGGCCATGAGATGCATTGTGACAGCCCATGGCTCTCCTTGCACTCACAATGACTCACAAAGAGGAATGCCAGTGGTCATTCCTGATGGCTTCCACTCCATTGTGAACAAGGTGAACTCCTCTCCTCACTTGTCATTCTGTCATTCTTTCTGCTGAAGAAATCTGGTTTTGATGGTCACAAGTCCCTGTTTTGCAACACTGTTGAGCTCATGACAAGAAAAGCAGGTAGACACAGAATCTTGACTGAGCCAGAGGTGATACAAGTTTGACGGGTCTTGAGCAGCTGATAAGATCATGAGCTAAGTCTGCTTCTCTGCTAGCATGACAGTGAATAAAACACACAAATGCGGACTGAAAATTCTGTCTTTGATGTCCCATTACATGTGTTTTTCTTCCCTTGTCTCCATGGGCAAGCTGACTCTGCCTTGAGCAGCTTTTCAGTTAACTATTTCTGTTCTCCCCCAATGCTGCTTTAGTGATACTTGACATTCTATCCCAACTACTTTACATAAATGTACATATAGAGACACAAATATCTCCAGATAAAGGGAAAGGAAATAAGGAATGTGGTAAAAATTATACCCTCAACAGCGCTTTATATTCTGAAACATTTATGGTAGGAGTGTTTCTACTTTACATTCTCTGTCTTTTGTAAAAGCTTCAGATGTTTTCTAATGGTCAGAATTAAGATGACAGAGGAACAGAAGACTAAATCTTCTTATAACCATTTCCTTTCCTGTGGTGGCAGGGTCATAGGAATTCCTTTAACCTTGGTCCTACTTTGTCATCAAAATCAACTTGAGAGAGAATTTCCTGCAACAGATCTGTACTGCTGGGGTGACACATTTACTGGAGCCCCCACCTCCACTTACCATTTGTGAAGGTGTTCACATAGTACCTTCGTCCCTGGGGAGACATATAGCTCTGCCAGCCGGGGGGAAGATGGCCATTCAAGGTATCTTCTCCTGTCTGAGGAGTTGTCTTTCTAGGTTTCTGCTGAGAAAAGAAGAAAAAACCCAACTTATTAAGTCAGTATCTAGATCATATAAAGCCCAGCCAGACACACATTGGGAAAGGGACTGCGTGGTTTGGCATTCTAGAGTTTGCAATACACCAAAGACTTTTAGTCCATTTCTCCCCTCCTCTGTCCTAGCTTTAGCCAAAACAGGAAGCAATCTTCCCTTGGAGCACTGGCTACACAGAACATCCTTTGGGAGATAAATGAAACCCTTCTGTATTGGATGTCCCATGAGCACCTGGACTTGTCCAAGAAAATGAGTCTTGTTAAGCAGTAAAATGCAAAGCATAAAATAATTAACTATCTGAGAAAGAAAAGCATGCATCTAGCACTCATTGACTTTCATGTGGATACACTGGTGGGTCAAAGCACTGGACAAGGAGGTGCTGCCCCAATTTAATTTACAGGGACGCCATCACCTTCAGGCGTTTTCAAGAAGAAACACTGCAGAGTCAGGTTGCCTATAGGAGTAGTGTGCTGAAGTAAATTCATCAGTATGCTGCTATATATACTAATAATGCATGTAATTAGCAATGCATACATTACTGATCTAGATGTAATCTGGATCCATAACATCCGGATACAGGATCATTAGGATCCAGATTGCTAGGAGTGTTCCAGATCATTAGGAACAGCATGAGATGAGCATCATGCTGTCACCGGCTCCCCAGACACACACAAAACTGCAATCAGGGTTCAACTGCCACCTCAGTGGTAGACCTCTTCACCAACTCAGTTGCAAGCCTCAGTGCAGGTTCAAAGTGCAAGGAAAAGAAAGAGGTGAAGCTGAACTGTCTGCAGTACACTGAGTCACCTGGACTATTTCTTCCAAGTAGCTCTGGAGGTTCCTTGGTAGTTTAGGATTTACAGCAGCTGCTTGAGATGAGACTGACAAAGAGGGCTTCAACTCAGAGGAAGGATGAATCCCATCTGGTCCCTTCAACTGAATAAGGCAAAGGTAGAGAGATAAGATGCATGGCCAAGAATTGCCAGCTTCAGCCCTACAGGGCTGGAGTTAGGAACCCAACAGCCTCCTCCTGGCTCATGTCCAGAGAGCTCCACTTTGCATTTCCACATTCCCTAAGGCAAACCAGGCATGCGATGTACTAATTTTTTGTTTGTTTGCATTGCCTTCAAAGGAAGAAACACAAAAGAATAAGGAAGAATGTGTGAAATTGAATTATTTATCCAATGGAAGCTACTGTCCAGCCAGGAAATGCCTTCAAACACGGCCAGGGACTGTTCTGAAGTTACCACATTAAATTCATGAGCAACCACGTCCAGGGCACTGGCAGAGTTTCAGCATCTTCAAACACTGACAGAAATGAACAGTACCATCAGAAAGAAACCTGCGGTGTGTCCTTCTCCTATGCATTCAATCTCTGAGTGAAATGCCAACTCTGTTCCAACACAGAATAAAAGGTCCATTTAATGATTTAGGACCCAGAGTCTACTTTATGTTTATTTTCAGTTTCAGAAAATGCTAATTACAATGACTCTCAAGAGGCACTGAACTCCAGAACGATCTTGTGTCCGTGCCTCATCAAGCGTACATGCACAGACAGGTCACAGGCTGCAAGGTAGCCACGTGGACCCAAGGCCAGTGTGAGATGAACACTGGCTCACTGCTGCAGCACAGATCAAGCCTATGCTGGTTCCCATTTTAGCTCTTCTCCCTGAGCAGAAACACAGACTGGGAGACTCATCTGGCCCAACATGAACTGAACAAGTCAGCTCGGTATACATGAAGGTACTCTACAGGGTGTCTGGCTCAGACCTCATGCTCAGCATGCCTGTGGCTAGCAGGGCAGCATGCAGAATTAATCAGTAGGATCTCTGTCATCTATTCCTATCCTCTGTGTTTCTGGTCTCTGAGGATTAATCAAGTCAATTTACAGTTCCACTCACCCTGCTGTACATGTGGGAAAGCAGAAGCTTTCACAGTTTATGTTACTATTTGATTTTTTTTTTCTGATCTCAGCTTAGGATGCAAGTGAAAACTTCTCTTACACATTAGGCTGCCCAAAGGCATGTGTTCTCATTACTGTTAGCATTATTCCATTGTCTAGAAATGCACTAAATGAAATTCTCGTGTTAGCGAAGCTAGCACAACCATGCCTGTCCTGTGGTCAAAGGGGCAGGACCTCTCCACATGTGTCACTGAAATACCTCTCTGTTTCATGTAGCTTTCCATGAAAGCTTTGAATGCTGCTAATGAAAACATTAAACCTCATGAGTATTACAGAAAAATGAAGCTATGCCAATTTTACCTTTGGGTTATCTTGAGTTCGTCTCCAACATAATATGGGTGTTTACAGAAGTCCCTCGTGTCACCGTGCACTACCACTTGTAACATGGCTCCAGCAACCCCAGACTTATTTGCAGGTCCTTACAGCCATGTACAGGCATCATCAGGAACTTGCTCACACAGCCTTGACACCTGCAGTAGGGTCCTAAGATCCAGAATCATCTTTCTGTTTGGTTTTGCCCTCAGTCAAGACTGAAAATAACTCGCTGCAGGATTCCCACGCATGATGTCCCCGGAAAGCATGGCATAGCTTGTGCAGGTGATGCATACCAGTGAACTGGTGTATGGCACTGACACGTACTTCCATCACGTGGACCTTACAGACAAAAGCTCTTTTTTGCAAGCCTCCTTTTTGTCCTGTTCAGCTTCTGTGACTCACCATGCAGGGGAGCTTGTCTATCTCAATCTCTCTCAGACACCCCTCTCTACAGTTTCACGTCATGTCATGAAACATCGAGAAGAAGAAAAAAAGAACTCTTGGAAAGAGTGTGTCTGAGCAGTGTGGTCACCCCAGCAACTGCAGTAACAGCTGAGAAGAAGGCTGCTTGACTTCAGTTTCTAGGCCTACCTCCTGAGGGGCTGTCCTTGCACCTTATCCATGTACAATCCTTGTCCAAAACACGTAGGTCTTGTGAGAAAGCTTGGGTAAAAGGCATTCAGAGGTTCAGGATCAAGTAACAGATGCAGAGAAGGTCAGATCAGAAGGGAAGGCATCCCCAAGCTATTTTTCGAACCACAAAATCAGTCTCTCTCCCAAGCAAATCTTGGGATAGCTCCTGAACTCATCACAGGATTAACTGTCCCCCATCATTGTTAGCAAAAGTACACTGAAGAAAAAAAATCACTGTGTAGGAGGGCACCACCTTGTGAAGAATTTGGCAGCAGGTTGGGTCCCACAGATTCACTTCAGAGATCTCTGGCCTTGAAGATAACAAAGTTACACAGACTGCTGTGTGTGATCATCCAATAAGAAGGAATTTGGGATAATCCCACCCTGATTGCTGTTTCAGAATCTCTACTAAGGTGGAGAATCTCACATATTTTTACTGCACACTCGCATTTCTGCCCTTAACACCTTCTTTCCCTTCTGGAACTGAAGTCCTATGTATTCCTGATACCACTCTTTCTTAATACGGTACTATGGTGATCCCATGTACCAAGCAGGTCAAGACTAGGTTCAACCCATGGTATTATTTCATTTCACACAGTCAGCACTAGTACCCTGCAAGGACAGATATTGCTGGTTTGCTTAAGGGAAACTCTGCAATTGCACCAACATCCTTTAAGTAATTTTTTCAGTGTTGCTTCAGGTCTCCCTGATGGCCTGCAGGAAAGGCAGAAGTCTTTTACATGGCTGTATACACAGAATCACTCTGAGTGTCTGTGATGTGTAGGACCAGTCATGTAGATATGTATTTAAGTACAGAATCACAGAATCATAGAATGGTTTAGGTTGGAAAGGACCTTAAAGATAATTTAGTTCCAATCCCCCTGCCATGAGCAAGGACACCTCCCACTAGAACAGGTTGCTCAAAGCCCCATCCAACCTGGTCTTAGAAAACCTCCAGTGATGGAGCATCCACAACCTCCCTGGGCAACCTGTGTCAGAGTCTCACCACCCTCACAGTGACGAACTGCTTCCTAATTTCTAATCTAAATCTCCCCTCTTCCAGTTTGAAGCAGTTGCCCCTCATCTATCCATCCACTACAAGCCTTCAAAAAAGCTTCCCTCCTGAGCTTTCTTAAAGGCCCCCTTCAGATAGTGAAGGGCCACAATAAGGTCTCCCTGAAGCCTTCTCTTCTCCAGGCTGAACAACAACTCCTCTCTCAGTATGTCCTCTTAAAGAGGTGCTCCAGCCCTCTAATCATCTTCATGGCCCTCCTATGGACTTGCTCAAGCAGGTCCATGTTCTTCTTATATTGGGGGCCCAGAGCTGAACACAGTGAACACAGTACTCCAGGTGGGGTCTTACGAGGGCAGAGTAGAGGGGCAGAACCACCTCCCTCGATCTGCTGGCCACATTTCATTTGATGCAACCCAGGATACGGTTGGAGCTTTCTGGGCTGCACTGGCACATTGCTGGCTCATGTCAAGCTTTTCATCAAACAGCACCCCCAAGTCTTTCTCCTCAGGGCTGATCTCAATCCACTCATTGCCCAGCCTGTAATTTGTGCTTGGGATTGCCCGGACCCAGGTGCAGGACCTTGCACTTGGCCTTGTTCAACTCCATGAGGCTGGCATGGGCCCATCTCTCAAGCCTGTCAAGATCCCTCTGGATGGCATGCTCTCCCCACAGCTTGGTGTCACATACAAACTTGCTGAGGTTGCCTTGATCCCACTGTCCGTGTCACCAACAAAGATGTTTAATACCACTGACTGCAGTACTGATCCCTGTGGAATACCACTTGTCACTGGTCTCCTCTTGGACACTGAGCCATTGACTGTAACTCTTTCAGTATGACCATCCAGCCAATTCATTATCCACCAAGTGGCCCATCCACCAAATCCATGCCTTTCCAATTTAGGGGCCAGGATCCCATGTGGGACAGCACTGAAGGCTTTGCACAAGTCCGGGTAGATGATGCCAGCTGCTCTTCCCTTATCCACCGACACTGTAAATCCACTGTACAAGGCCATCGAATTTGTCAGGTATGATTTGCCCTTGGTGAAGCCATGTTGGTTGCCACCAATCACCTCATTTTCCATGTGTCTTAGCAGACTGTTCAGGAGGATCTGCTCTGTGATCTTGCCAGGTACAGAGGTGAGACCAACTAGCCTGTAGTTGCCCAGGTATTCCTTTTTTCCCTTTTTGAAAATGGGGTTGATGTTTCCCCTTTACTAGTCAGTGGGCACTTCACCAGACTGCCATGACTTTCCAAATATGATAGAAAGTGGCTTAGCAACTTCATCTGCCAGTTCCTTCAGGACCTGTGAATGGATCTCATCAGATCCCATGGACTTGTACGCCTTCAGGTTCTTTCAATGATCTCAAATCTGATCTTCACTTACAGTGGGTGGATCTTCTTTCTCCCAGTCCCTGCCTCTACCTTCTACAACTTGGGCAGAGTAGCTAGAGCCCTTGCCAGTGTATTCTTAAACAAAGGTGTCCTGTTTCGGCCAGGACAGGGTTAATTTGGTGCAGCCAGGCTATTCTATACCATGTTAACATCATGCCCCAGGGCCAGTTCCGGTTCGGGGCCAGTTCTGGGTTCAGCAGTTTGGCATTGGCGTGTGTGATTGCTCTGCCCCTCTGTCCCTGATATTGCTTATTTCTGTATATTGCTTATTTCTGTATATTGCTTCTTTCTTACTGTTGTTATTGCCTTTGTTACCGCAATTGCTTCTTACGTGTTTCTGTATTAAATTTTCCTTATCTCAACTCAAAAAGGCATTTTAAAACATTTTTTTTCCTCTGTCCGTGGCAGGGGGGCAGCGGCAGCACCCACATGGCTCGGCTGCCTGCAGCCGCCGTGGCTTTACTAAACCACCACAAAAGGCAATGCCATTGTCCTGGATGTGGACAGTATAGAGGGGACACCAGCAAATGCTGGATGAAAATAGTATCAAGACCAGAGTTTAGACTATAGTCCCTGCCAAAATGCATATCACTTCAAAAAGCACACAAGCATTATATTTTGCAGTTGCTAGTTCTATTTTTGAGTTACTAATATTTCTATCTTTGCTTCTGATTTTGCCAGTAAAGAAGTGTTGTGAGCACATCAGTTCCCTATCAATGATGGTCAAGAGGACCCCAGCACTGCCAAATGCAGAAGTTCTTGTGAACAGAGGGGCAGGGATTTGCTTGGATGTGCATGGAGTATGGATGTATGGATCTCTTCCTTTTGTTTTAGAGAGGAACATGATCCTAAACAGCAACTCCATATTAGGCAGGAATTTATCCCCCCATGGGAACTGCAGAGGAAGATCCTCTGGATGCTGGGACCACTTCTGTATTAGAGTTGCTAACTGGTCCCAGTGCAATCCCCTCCCACACATGGCTGAACTCCCACTCCTATAGCAGCTCTGCTCCAAGCTGATACTCTGTGGGGTAAAGAGGAACTGAATGTAGGGGAGGAATGGAAGAAATGAAACTTGGCTTCATCCTCTACTCGTCAGCACCTTATATGTATTGAAGCAGAGATATCAGGAGGCTTTGGGATAGGTGGTGTGGGGATGCAGCATATGGGGCTGGGCTCTATAATGCATCACAAATTAAGTACCTCATCATTTTGGCACACTCAGCAGCTCATCCTTTCAGAAATGAGAGTGTCACAGAGACCATAGTGGCAGCACATGATCCCTTCTCTGCCAAAACAGCAGGTCTGAGGTAACAGGAGAGACTTTCTTGCTCTGTCTGGCAGGAACAACCCTGTCCTCGCCAGGCACTCTGCAGTCCCTTCCTCAAAGAAACTGGAACTCTGTTTGCCGCCACCGCACAGAGAGGAGACGCGACCGGCAGATGGGGTTCAAGAGCCCAGCTCCACAGCTGGCACAGCACCGCCAGCCAGGCTTCAGACCTCTCCCCAGCCCAGCTATACAGGGATACACCCTGTGCCCAGACACATCTCACAGGAGAAGTGAGGCACTTCACACCTCTTGCTTAGATGGCTCGGCAAGACTGTGCTGTTACTTTGATCTCTTGTTTCTACTTTTAAGAATTATTGCCAGGATAGTTTGCGAGAATGGTAGATCACAACAGAGGATTAGACAATTAGACGTGGCGAGGAGATTTTGGTATCAGCAGGGAGCATTATGAACCAGCGAAAACAGAACAGCAGATAATGACTGAAGTTGAAACTAGACAGGCTCAGGTTGAAGAGAATCTGCCAGTCATGAGGGTAATTATCGACTGGAATGGCTTACCAGGGGACTGTGCACATCTTGTAGTTCCTCCATCAATACAAAGTGCCTCTTTCTGGAAGATCTGCTCTGTTCAACTCAGAGAAAAAGATGGGACACTGAAGCCCCTGGCCCAGCAGTGCAGAAGCTCAGGCTGGGTGGGCTAGCAGTCCCTTCTGCCTTCCAAATCTTGCAACTCCTGCAGTGCCTTTGAGCTGGGAGGAACACTTATGCCACTCCCCTCACTGTCACTTCTGGGAGTGTCATCAGCCACGGCATGGTGGTGGACAGGCAGATCTGGACCTGAAAAGGATGTCTGCAACACACCGTTGAGGAAACAGGAAATCTGAACAATGTGAGCAGAGCAGAGAACATGTGACCCTAGTGAAATCCTCCTGCATCTGTATTTGCTGCCTGGAAGAGGGATCAAAATCTCTCTCAAAACATTCAAAACCAAGAACACAAGTGCTTCCCTCCTATGAGATTTCCTGGGATCAGGAGTCCACATAGCAGGGGTACATGCAGGGGTAGACAAGAGCCAGCTACCCAGCAGGCCTCATTCTCCATGACAAGTGATGCTTTCCTTTGCTGACTGCAGAAACACAGGTGCAGGATGCTCCTAATATATACTGAGCAGAAAGGAACCAGAAATGAGCAGCAAATGCAAAATGCATCTCCAAGCAGAGAGGGCACTGGAGCTCCAAACCACGCGCCAGAGAGTTAGCTAAGGCAAGCATATGAAATAAGAGCAGATCTATGGGGTTACCCCACCTCCAAGACGCCAGCACTGGCAAGAGGCAGAAGGATGTGATTTTCAGGGCAGAGCATGTGAACCTGACCGTTACTTGTGTCCCATGACACCCACATCCACAGACATTGAGTTAGGGATGTCGGGGGAGGACAACCAGTGTGAGCAGGACAGCTACCCCACAGCATCACTCAGAGTCAATGCTCTTGACCAGTGAACAGTGTTTCATCTGTGTGAAGTGATTGTCTAGAAACATGTCTGAAGATAATGACAAAGGGGTCATACGTCCTGCATGCTCCACACGCCAGCTATGGGCTGCACATTGAAGCCCTGCCCCTTGCCACCTAGCTTAGCCAGCTCAGAACAGGGCAGCACATCCAGCAGGGAGGCAGTGAGGGCTCCTCTCCCACTCCATCTCTTCTGACTTTCTATTTTATTTTTCTTTCTTGCTCTTCTTGATCAAGTTAGTAGCAGCCCAACCCATTGGAAGACCACCTGCCAATGGGATCCTCTCTCAGTGGTGGAAGAAAAGAAAGCCAAAAGGGGTTTCACACTGCAAAGTGAAGCAAGAGGGAATGAAGGGTCCTCACATCAGTCCATCCCATGCTGACTGACCTCCTGAGACAAGTTCAGTCTTGCTCAATAGACAAAAATCATTTCCCATTTTCAAACTGCAGGAAATCCCCACTCCCCTTTAAAGAGGGATCCTGGGGAGGAAACATCTGTGCACTTAAAAGCCTGAGCTCCCTGAAGATGTGTTAGCTCCAGCAGAGTCCAGCCCAGGGGCTCTCCCGAACACGCAACCCAAAGTAAAGCAGAACAATCCCAAAACCACAAATGCAAGCCCTGAGCAGCCTGACCTACCTCTAGACAGGGGGTTGGATCAGAGACTTCCAAAAGTCCCCTCCAATCTAAATTATTCTATGATTTTATGATCCTGTTTCAACAGAACATACAGCCTTGGAGCAACTGAAAAGGATGCCTCTTGCTGTGGGAAAGGTTTGAATTAAATGCAGTGTCAGGACACTTACCTGCTGTGGCTACATGCTCAGAGTCACACTGCCCTTCTGCTGCAGACCCAACCACACAAAGAAAGGCTACGGAGTCCAGCAAAGCAGCTCCCCTGCAGTGTCCTGTCCAGTGCTGGAGGACCACTGGTGACAGGAAGCTGGACAAAACATTCAGGGGAAACTCCTTGCATGAAGCAACGCAAGGACACAGTAGGGAAGAACTGCCACAAGATGAACCTGAACCAGAACAGCCCTCTGTCCTGCAGAAATAAGGCAAAGTGCAGTCAAAGAAGTGAGATCTGTGTTTGAACACAGCTGATGCTGCAAACATGATTTGCTAGTGAGCAGTCCACAGAAGATCCTTGGTGGCAGGGATGCCAACACCAACACTCATGTTCATCCTAAGCTCACCATGAAGATCCCAGCACTGAGAAGAGCCCCACAGACCCTCCCCAGGCTGGGCATGGGCATGCTCACACCGACGTGAGCCTGGGGCACCACTGAACCCCTCTGGCATTACCCGCAGCCTATCTCTCTCTAGTACTTTGAGTCATTCTGTATTTTGTTCATTTTTATGCAATTTTTCTTGCTCAACATTTGGTTTCCATGGAGTCACACACACTGTGTAAAACAGATTTATATTTAGAAAGTGGAACGGGTCATATGATCTATTCTGGTTGTCATGGCAACCAGCACAAGCTCCCATTCGGCTGACTCTGGTGGCACATGGCTGCGGGGGACAAGTCACTCTCTCTGGGTGGCCCTTCGGGCCCTGCCTCTGCAGCAGAAACACAGCAGGACACGGCCAGTGCCAGTGCCACTGCCCGTCCAGCCCCCACAGCCCAGCCAGTGGCATTCCTCTTCTCCGGACACCATGCCTCATACATGCCTGGCCACCTTCTGCAACACCAGCCCTCTACCTCAAAGAGAAACAGCCCCTTTGCCTGTGCCAAGTGTTAGGGTGTCTCAGAGCGCTGCTGGCACTGCGAGGCTGGAGCTGTGGGCTGAGCTATGCCCAGCACACACCCCACGTGCCAGTCCAGCAGGATAGCTCTCATTTTTCCCAGTCTTAAAAATCTCCCTGCCTTAATAAGTCTCCTCTGTGCCACGGCAAAGTCTCCTTCACTCTTTCCTCCTCCTAAATAAATTCAGCATCTCTGCTCAGCTACTGTTTCTTTGGATGCCATCTCTGCCACCTTCCTACCAAGCCACCACAGCTGTGGCCAGGAGGGACCAGGTGGCCCCTGTGCATGTGTCTCTGCTCTGGGGCCAGCTCTCCGGTAGCTCCACACCCCTCATTTCCCATTTGGCTCTACATGCAGTGTGCATGCTTCCCATCCAGCTCTACCATCCCCACTGAAGGCTGGCTGTCCCAGCCAGATCCATAGCTGCCAAAACCCTCCCTCCTCCCCTACGCAGGTCCCTGGCTGTGGCGCAGGCATGTGCCCAGGACTCTGCCTTAAGGTAATATCCATGAACAGCACTGTTTGCAGAGAATTCGCCTCCTGTGACTGGTATACTTTTCTCTGCCAGTACTCTAAACTAGGGAATACCAAACGGTTTCTGAAGGATACGTGACCCAGGGAGACAGGCTGGATGATGTTTTCTGGCTCCATGCTGAGAGACCAAAACGGGTGGGAAGAGAAATACTTTGATCCAGGAAGCCCGCCTAGACCCCTTCAAAACAGAGGCTGTTTCTTCAAAACAGCCTGAGGTGACAAATCCAAGTAACTGCAGTGCAGCTCAGTCCTCTCCCTTCCTTCTCCACACGTGCCTGGTGCACAAAGCCATGTGGCGAGTCTCATGGGACTCATGGCACCAGGTCTGGGCCAGATCCTGCTGCAGATGATGCTCACTCCCCAGCAAAGCAGCAGCTCAGGGAGGTGCTTGGACACAACTATGGACGTTTTTGGCTGAGGAGAGGGAAGGTAGGCAGGTGCAAGAAGTACAAAGGGTAAGAAAGATGGGGGGGAAGATTCAATGTGGGGAAAACATGTGGGAGTGAGGCCCCGATTTGGGAGGGCAGTTAGCAAGAAAGAGAATAAAAAGCTCATGATGGCTCTGTGTTTGGGGAGCGGCAGGTGTGGTGGGAGGGCGAGCGCGGTTTGCAGAGGAGGACAGCCCGGCTGCTGGCTTTCTCGCCTCTTGCTCTGCCTGAGCTCTCGGCATGCTTCCAAGCGAATTCATCACTTTCCTAAGCTCCCTTTTCAGTGTGCTCACAGCCAGTGTGAGTGCTACCCCGTGACAGTATTTAGCACTATCTGACAAGAGCATAGAGTCCTGGCAGTGAATTAACAACCAAGAAAGGGGAAACAAAGTACCACGCTCAGAGCAGACGCTGAAGACCCTGAGCAGCCAGATGGGAGTGGTGTCTGCTCTGAGCAAGAAAGCCTGTCTAGAACATGGTGACCACGGCTACCTGTACACGTGTATCCCTGCAAGTATAATGCTCATATATCCACAGGGAGCTCAGGAACCTCCCCCCCAGGAAAATGCATGGTTGTTTTTCTTTTCCATGCTAAAAAGTCTGCATTTAATGGACTGATCCCTTTGAGCAGCCCCTCCCAGATAGTGTTATCCAGCCAAGCTATGTGTGGAAAGGTGGTGGCCAGAGTGAGACTGGATGGGAAAGAAGCTGTGGGCAGTCCCACTGGGCAGCAGCAAGGATCTGGCACTGCTAGGTGGAGCTTCTCCAGCATGTCCTGGGAAGGCCAAGGCAACAGGGAGACTGCTGTGATGAAGGCCTCCCCTCCACACAGAATGGAGCACAGAGGAACAGTAATACAGAGGGACAACGATGGGTGGGGAACCGAGACACCTAATCCCACAAACTGAGCACCCTTCCTGCTCTGTTCATGAGTGCAATCAGCCTGTTGTCCAGGGTGAAAACCATTACAATGAGTCAAGGGAAAGGCTCCCTAGATCATCTTACAGACTGGTACTGCCTCTAGGCGTATTGGACTCATTATCGGATGCAGGCAAATAGCATCTTGGGATTATAAAAGACAAGGAATGATTAGGGGAAGAAATAAAGGAGGGGGAAGGGAGGAAACCAGTGTGGGAAAACAGAGAGAGAAGGAGATGAAAGGAGCTTATTGCATGTAAATGGACAGCTGGTCATCATTTTTGTCTTGTCCATGCCCTGAGTCTGATCACTTTTGTCCATCCTGTCTTCTTATTAAAATCAATTTCTAACCATTTTCCTGGGTAAGGGCCTCTCCATTCAGTATGCATGTGCACGCATGGAGATTTAGTGCCAGCAACTGGAAGGGGCCTACAAGTCACAGGGGCCGGTGTGTGTGCAGTGCTAGCAACTGGAGAGACTGGAGTACTGCTCTATCACATGGGTGCATATCAAGCTGGACTAGCCAGGTATCAAAACAATCGTAAGTCTTGGCCAGATACAGGAAAGACCAGAGGGTCTGCTGCTACTGGAGGGACCAGGAGATCCAAACCAAGTACTGCAGGGACCATAAGTCCTGGTTGTTGGCTGAGACCCATTTGCTTATGCGTGTCTGTGTGTGTCAGGTAAAAGGATCCATGGCTCATCTGTCAGGCAGAGAGGGTGTTTACATCTAGTTACTGGAAGGATCTTCTGTGTGTGTCTGTGCATGTGCTGGTGTGCACAGGGAGGTCTGTGAACCAGCAACTGGAGCGGAGCTGCAGGGGCTGCATGACCAGGTGCCAGCTACTGGGGAAACTGGCATACAAGGCCAGCTCCTGGACACACTCTCAGGCCAGTTACTGAAGGGCTCCACATTGTATATATGTATGCATTCCCCACCGACAGACCATTGTCCTTTTTCAGGCAGAAAGGGCAACAGTATGAGGCTGTTGGTGCCATTTGTGAGAGTGCTGAGTTCTTCTATCTGTGTTGATCTGTGCGGCTGGCCATGTGTGCACATACTGATAAACCATGCATGTGAGTCTGTGTCTCACTGCCTACTGCTTAGCCTCACTGCTGTCTGGACCTGGAGATTTGGAGCTGTGGCAGCCTTGCCTCTGGTGGGCTACCAGATTCAGCAGCCCCTAACATGGTCCCACGTGCACTTCCCAGCCCTTGATATTCGTCCTTCCAGGTGCTGATGTGGAGGACAGTTAGCTGAGGTGGAATGATCCCAGTCCAAAACAAAGCTAAGCAATGATGAAGACAGATACCTCACACGTGCCTGTCTCCTTATAGCCCTGGGGGAACGGAGGAACATTGCAGAGCATCACTGTGTTCAAGCTTTAGCGCAGAAGCTCAGCTCTGCAGCACTAGTCTAAGAAAAACCTTCACATACTATGTCTGCCTTAACATTAAGGCACGGGGTACTGAACAGAAAAGAGGCAGATCTCAGCATCAGCATGTGGCCTTGGAGACCCTGATGGGAAGTCACCGTATGTGCCATACAGAAGTTAAAAGGCAAGTGCAAGAATGCCACAAAGGATCAGGCTTGTACCTCTGACCTGTTCCCAAACACAACCGTGTCCAACTGCCCCCTCTCAAACATGGAGCAATCCCTTCCAGCAGTCTTTTTTCCTTTAGCAGTCAAGGAGTTTCTCTGAAATATCTATAGTCCTTTTTTTTTCTTCACAAAGAGAAATAAAGAAGTTAGCACTCCCCCATTCCTCCTGTTTTCCTTTCAGCACCACTGTTTCTTGCTGTTCAGAGAGTAATCATTTGGCGTCTAATTTGCTGACTAGCAGAGCCGACATGGGCTGTGGAGGTCTGGGAATGGCTCATCTGCCAGTAGTACAGCCAGCCTGGGTCACCAACAAGCAGTGCACTGAGTGCTCCGGCTACCCTTCTCTTATTAGTAAATGAAGCCATGGTGACTTCCATGTCTCAAAATGACAGGATGTGGCCAGCTCAGACAAAGCTGATTTCTCAAGAGATCCAGAGCTGATGGTAGCAGAGTTTCATGTTTCCATGCTCTGCATGCTGCTGTATACACTCAGCTCACTAGGATATGACAAAGTTGGACATGAGCTACTTGTGTCACAGCCCCATCCCCTCAACAGGAAATGAGACTCAGAGCTTTGCCACAGGCTTCCATGAGCTGGCTCTCTTGGATCCTAAGACTTCCCCAGGCAGGAGTCACACCATGGCTTGGTAGAGTGGAGTGGGCAGGAGAAGAGAAAAGGCTGGGGCTGAAGCAATGGCAGCGCTCCAAGAGCTGGAGCTGCCCTGTGCCAGGGCAGCCGGGGAGGAGGCTGGAGTCTTCCCCTTGCCCTGCGCTGGGGGGATGTGCCGCTCATCTCTGACATCAGCATCTGGTACAAGGCAGAGCACCAGGGCCAAGCACTCTGAAGGGCTTTTCTGTCCTGGGCAGACAGGGACAACAGGACTATTGTTGAGCAAACCTTGTACTGTAAGTCACCCCCATACACCCAGGGAGTCACAAGGCCAGGTCAGGCCAGCTGCAGCATTTCTGCTTGTCTCCAGTTTGGAAGGACATGCTGCGGGGCCAGATCCCCGTGGAGGGACTGCAGGGTATGGCACACCAGCGAGACGGTCAGAGGCCCAAAGCGGCAGCCAGGGAGCTGGGGGCACGCTGCTTGCTCCAGGTGCTCAGCACTGAAACAGTTAAAAAAAGAAACTTCCCACAGCCACCTACATTTTGGGTCTGACCCCTCTTCCTGGTCTGCTGCATTGAAAAGGGGCAGAGAAGTCACCAGCAACAGGCGTGAGGGCAGGCGCAGAGCTGGGCAGCACGGCCGGCTGTCTTCTGCGCTCCTTAGGGCCCTGTGAGTGCAGCTCGTTCTGGAGAAATGAAACATCTGGGAACAATGCCAAATGTTTTAATATGGGGCCTCCAGCCCATACGCTGCAGGAAAGCTCAGCCTCGCTACGCGCTCTCCTACACAGCGCACTCTTACCAGCCCAGAACAAAGCCCGAGGCCTCCCCATGCTCACCTGCGCATGCTGCCGTATCCCCTCTCTCCGGCTGGGGCCAAGAAGCACTGACAGCTTCATGGGAGTCAGGGTTGGGTATTTCACAAGATGTTGCAGTAAGCTGTAAAATGCTTGCCTGAAGAACGGGAAGGGAGCCCCAAGCCACTCCGGTCTCTGTGGGGACATGCCATACCCCTTCCTGCCATGGCCGTCCCCACACAATGCAACAGGGTTTTATCTGAAGACAAATGTGAAGAACTGCTTAAATAGGAAAAAACTTGCAGATCCTAGCAGAAATGAGAACAGGTGGTAAATAAATCTGTGCCTTACTCGCTGTACAGCTCTTTCAGGTCCACTCTTGGCCTCAGGCATGGACTTTCTGCTTTGCACCCCTCTTTGCATCGCCCTCTTGGTCCCTAGAACAAAATCCCTCCCACAGACATGGGCAAGAGGCCCTCAGCTACCCTTGGGCTCCTGTGGCTGCCCAGCTGCTTGCTGACCCCTCTGCCAGCCCTGCCGGACCCAGCAGCCTGGCAGACCGTCCGCCTGCAGTGAGCTCCACGGCTCCCAGGAATGACAAACATCTTCTCTTGCAGCCCCGACGCCTGAACCAGAGCACAGCAGCCGGGTAAACATCCCCCAGTGTCACCAGTAACACAAAGAACTGACCCAGCAGCAAGATACTCCAGCTCCCAGTTGGGTCGCAGGTGCCCAGCATTTCAGCCGGGCATGATGCGAGCGCGGGAGCTAACAGCAACTGTGGTTTACATGGAACTGTGACACTTCCCCACTCCAGCAATGCACAAGGTGCAAAACAGTAAGTTATGACTAAAAATAAAATCAAAAAACCACAAATCACTATGAAAGAATTTCTTTCTCTCAAGGCTACAGTGCAGCATACCTTCATAAACACACGCCAGAGAAGAGGGGGCTGGGCCTGGGCATGCCTTTACTTGCTTCATTTCCCATACATCACCATGTCTTTTTTAACAAGCACCATTCTACTGCTGTGTTCTGCCATCTCCCAGATACAATAAAATCACTTCACAACAACTAATAGTGTCTGTTCTTTTAGGGAGGAAGGGATTCTCCCTTAAATCACACAGCCTCTCTCCCCATGCACACAGAAGCACGCCCAGCAAAGTGAAGGCATAGCAACCTCCACCTCTGCTGCAGTCATCTGCCAAAAATGGCTATTTACAAAAACATTTTGGAGCAAGTGAGTAACATATTTGTAAGTCAGAAAAGCAAGTGAAAGCATCACAGAAGAGTTTCTGGTCAGACCTCCAGAGTTGGTGTATCCCCCTTCTCAAGAGAAGTTGATGAAAGAACATTCTGAGATTGTCCAAAGGATAATCAAAGTTAGTTGTCTGTACTTTAACTACTTTTAAGAAGACTTTAAATATCCTCTCTCTTTTAGGAAGAATGCTGGGATTGGGTCCCTGAGAACCTTATGTTAATAATCTGCATTTCTAATAAGATATTTTTATCATAAATATTATCTCCAAATCTATGCAATTAAAATAAATTTCGAATAGTTAATTCAGATTCTGTTCCTGGCCTGAGGCCTTAAGCAAAGCTATTAACATTTTGGCATATTTCAGCTACATTTTCCTGCACTTTAAAATTTGCTTCCCTCTGTTGCTGTGGTAGGGTCAGGATCCCCAAATAAAGCCCCCAGCTACTTTTGCAGGCAGCCAGGACGGGGACTTTTTATTTACAACCATCCTCCATTTTTCCTGAATGGCGTTTCCCTGCAGAGGAAATCTGTTCTGCAGCCCCGACCTGATATTCCCTGGATTAAATGGCCCTCCATGACCAAAACTTCGGGAACCGCTGATGCAAAGAAAACAATGAAATGGCCAAGATACAAAGTGCTGCCAGATGCACATTCCTGCGCCCTCCCTCGTAATCTCTCTCAGGCGCAGCAACGGAGCTGGTGTTGCCTTTAACTCCACAGCAAAGCACATTCAGGCAGAGACAACAGATTTTGGTTTTTTCTTCTTGCTGCTGCTACAATTCTTAATAAATGAGTAAACAACAACAACAAAAAAAATCAAGGGAAGAAAGCCATTCCCACAGCTTGGCCAGGCCGAGCGAGGCTGCTGGAGCCCTGTCCAGAGCCGTGGCTCACCCTGGACCCCTCCCTGCCTGACACCACGGCCAGACAGATGGACAGGTAGACAGCGCCAGAGCATGGATGACAGCTGGCCTGGGAGCAGGGTGGTGGCAAGCCATCACCATATGCCCATCCCTGCTCAGGGGACGAAGGGATGACTGGGAGCTTTAGGGCCCTACGGTGGAGTGCAAAATACTTGCCCCTGCAGCAGCTGGGACACAGGTCTCCTGGGACATAGGCCTCTGGGACACAGGTCTCCTGCCAGGCTCAGCGGGCATAGCCTGCAGCAAGAGCCCTGCTGACATGAGCGCTCACTGCATTTGCAGCATTTTTCCAGGGGTCTCATCTCCAAAAATGAAAAGTGTGGGACTGCCTTTGTACCCCGATGGAAAACTGAGATGTCACTAAAGAAAATCCTCCTTCTCTGCTTGGCTTCGTGATGCTGGAAGTTGCTGAGGCAGGCCATGCTGAGCACGACCACACACATCTCTGCCTTGACTCCCTCCCACAGGAAGGCCTGGATAACCGTGGCAGCTGCCTGCTGGCACCAGAGTATGGTATAGTCATTTACCAGCCCCTTCTCATTACAGGAATGGAAAAAAGTGCAAATGTGACCTACAGGTAATGAAGCACCGTCAGCTGCTTCTGAAGATGACCCTTGGTGGGCAGAGCAGCAAGAGGATCTCCAGTGCTGTGCAAGAGCATGTGCTCCCCTCTCCCCCCTGCAGCTCCTTCGGGAAGGACCTAGCCGGTTCGCATCAATCCTGGCAGCACAAAGTGCTCTCTGGGGCTGCTGTCCCCTCTCTGGTGCTCCTGCACAGAGGCTCTGCTCCTTCTTCTGGCCTTTCTGATTTGGAGGAGGACACCCGTGTCTCCCTCCCACATGACAGCTACCCGGGACTGTCAAGTGAGCAATAATTTCAATAGACCAGGCAGTCCTTGGTAACATGGATGCCTCTTATCTTTGACATACCACTGCTGACATAAAAGGGTCTGCTCATGTTTTCTTTCTAATTAGCAGCATACCTTCGAGCATTTGAAAACCTTGCTTTCTTGTCCTCAGAGCTACTGCTCCCGGCCCTCTGTACGCTAAAGGGAGCTCAGATCTGATTTGCCCAGTTTATCTCTTTTTAATGAAACTCCAGCATGCAAACATTTCATCTCAGAAGAAGAATATCCAGGTCACCACGCTTGTGAAGTGAAATTCATTTAGTCCTGGGATGGCCCATATACAAGAATAACATTTAAGCCAGCAAGCACACTGCAGACAGTGGGACGGACTGCAAAGGGATAACAAAGGCAGACCTCAGGAGAAGTGCTGTGAGACAGCCACAGCTGAGCAGGGACCTGGAGACTCATTGCTTGGAGGTGATCAGCTGCAGCCAGGATAGACGCATGCAGCAAAGTGGAGTGGGCAGAAATACAGACAGGAAATATTAAGAAGATATTCAGCCTGGAAAAAATGCAAGTACAAGAAAACAGCCCCCAAAACAGCCAGTGAGATGGAAGTCTCTGGAAAAAGTTATTGATTAATTTTAATTTGCCCCACACATTAACCGAGCATCCTCAGAAGAACACAGTGAGTGTCACTGCGTCACCTCCTCCCAGTCTCTTTTCCCGGTCACTTCCCTGTCCCACTAACACTGTTTTAGAGGAATGAATTAACTGCACATTTTAAAACAGCCATGTTTCCCTTCTAGACCCTCCATTCTCTTTTGGACTTTACCAGACTTCAGGCTTCCAATCTGGATGTCTATGAGGATGCTTCACCTTAAATTTGCTTATGTAGCAAAAAGGATGGAGGAAGTTCTTAGAAAACAGGCATATGTTGAAGCATGGTTATGCCAAGGGTCAACCACTACTTGGGAGATATGTGTAGGAAATTTAGAACTTTTGCTAGGAGGTGGTGGATGCTCCTGGCAGGACTTCTGTGGGCCCTCGGAACAGCAGACCGGGTTATAAACTGCAATGCTGACACATCACCGGAGGTGTCCTTTCTTTCTCAAGCCCAGCTATTCTGTTGGTGAACTGCTACTCAGTGACATGCAGCACTGATGAAATAGATGACTACACTGTTACCCTCTGACATGGGATGAGACACAAAAGTACAGAATTCAGGAATGAACTCACCCCCGAATATAATTATTTCTGTGCAATTCACAACTTTTGCTGTTCCAAGAGAAGTAAGCTTCAGACTGAGCATGCTGCCTACAGAATGATCAAGCACAGAAATTGCTTATTACCAGAACAACAAAGTTGAAATGTAACTTTGGCTTTGAGTTACTGCAACTATACAAAGTGAGCCAGAGGCCTGGAGCCTGTATGACTTAATTGCATTACAGATAAAGCTTATTGCAGAGCTGAGAACTGAATGTACTCATCTGGAGGAAGGCTGGCCCCCTAATCCCTGGGACTATCCTGCAAGGAGGATGCATTTCCAACATAATCCAGACTCTGTGACTGCTGCTTACTCAAAACTCATCACCAAACCACACTGTCTCTCAAAGCAGGTACAGAAAATCTATCTGCCTGTTTGTTCTACATCCAGTTAATCTTGTTTATGAAATTCAGCATTTCAATATACATCTTCCTCTTACATCCACAGGATATAATTACCTCTTACTGCAGCAGTGTATCTTAATAATTATAACATGGAAACATCAGAAGTCATTGGGACTGGGAGCCCTTTGTGCCTGGCGCTATGCATGTAAGGAAAGGAACCTTTTATATGGATTTGAAATGAAAAATAAGCTGCCAGTTACTCTTATGACAAGTACAGAAGTGTAGGTGCAGAAGTAGATAAAATCAGCAGAACAGCATTAACAGGAAATGTTCTATAAATGCAGTAGTATTAAGAGGAAGACTGAGTAAAGGAACCAGTTGCAGTTCAGCGGAGAAGGAGAGCTACCTATGGTATCTTCAACAAAAAGTCATCTGTTAATAAAGAAGTCATCCCTGAACTGTGTGGATGTTACAGCTGATACTAGTAACAAAGGGTTAAGCCTGCAATACAGAAGGAATAAGATGGACAACACTTAAATGGATAGATTAATCCTCAGATTTTTAAATGACTGGTTCATAAATCTCAAAAGCAATTGCCAATCATCTCTGAGAATCCATGGAAAGTAAGAGAGGGAGAGTTCTGGCAACACACAAAAGGAATGTTTGGAGAACTGGGAAAAGAAGGAAATGGAGTTGTGGAACAGCCACTTGAACTCCAGTTCCTAGAAAAATAACTGAATAAATAACTTAACAATTATTTAAGGACCCTGAACAGGCAGCAAGGATATAATTAAAAGCCTACTCCATTTTGTCATGGATAGATCTGTTGAACCAATCTGGTCACCTGCATGTGACTGAACACTAACCCCAAGGTGGTAGTACGGCCGTAGAGGTGTCAGCAATGGTACACTCTCCTAAAGAGACAAACATCTTACTGAGCTCCAGCTGAGTCCTTACCAGGTCCATGTCTCTCGGGCTGCTCTCTTGTTTTCCTTCCCAGTAAGATGGAATTATTGAGCCTTTCTTGGAGCAGAGGAGTGAGCCTATGACTATAGTATGAGACAGGCATACGTACCCTGGGCAGTTGCTTACAAAGATCACACTATGCTGACATTCCGTGAGGTGGCTTGGAATAGATGTGCTTGATATGAAAATGGAAATACTATTTAAAGTATGACATCATGTATTAAAAAGAAAACAAAATCTAAGAAAATGCTACTTGGAGAAGGTCAACATTTGAAGCTGAAAGAATCAGGGTGGGGACGATGTAATCTTTCTGACAGCATTCACAATGAAATCTTTAATAATATCATTGCAAATAATTTTCTTCCAAAGGCCTCTGCTGCTTGAGTTACGTGATTACTGAGAAACTGCTTAACTCTACCTCATTTCTGTCCTCTGGAGGAATTTACTATGAGGGTAATGGACTCAGCTGTAAGAGCAACGATTTAGACTGGCAGCAATTGGGAATAAGGCCCCGGAGACCACTGCGACATAGGGTTTACCTCTCCTTGAGCCTGATATTTAAGAAAAACACAAGTTGTTTAACTACCACCAGCCAAACCAGTAATATCTCCCTGCAGACACCCAAACTAGGCTGTTTTCAAAGGGATGTGGAAGATCTAGGTTCAGTTTTGTTCACTGATCACTTCTCAGATCCATCATGTTCCCCTTGTGTTCAGACAATTCTCCAGCCATAAGTGAAATGCAAGAGGACTTTTCCAACCCACTCTGAATCACAAAGCTAGACAAGCTTCTGGACTGACCCAGCAGGCCTTTAAAAATGTCAGTAAAAATGAATGCACTTGAATGACAGAGACACAAGGTCACTGTTTTTGAAAAGACCTGGTAAGAATCAGACAGAGGTTGATAGGATCATGGATCCGAGCCTGTGCTGTATTATTCAAAGGGTTCTGCAGATCAGTGACCTTGGATTTGTACTAAGTACATTGGGCAGAGTGGTCTCTGCCAAAGCCCCTAGGCACTGGAGTACACACATGCTTGCAACATCAGAGGGTTTCTGAGAGGCTGAAATACAGAGCCGCCTGTTTCTCCCTCCAGCCCAGGACTCCAGCAAACACATCACCCAGCAGCCCAGCACTCTCCCATCACCCTCCTCTGCTCAGCGTTGGGCACTGCCGCTGCTCTCAGGTGTAACTACCTGGACATCATTACCTCAAAGAGGCACAAAGAAGTAATTCCTAGACTATGAACCCTCTCCACATGAATCGCTGTGAACTTTTGCATGTGAACCACAGCAATATTTGCAGCTGAGGTATTTTGAAGCCTGGGACAGCAAAGAAACTGAACCTAGGCCAAGCAAGAAAGTTCTGTTGAGTCTGCCAATTATATCTCACTGCTTTAGATGGGAAGTTTAAGGGATCTTTAATACATGAGTTTTGGTGAAAAAGGTAGAATTCTATGCTTAATCTAGACTTGATGTAAAAATAAACAGTCAGAAATTTTCTGGTACCAAGCTGCTGCCCTGTGGAGTGCAGAAAAAGCAGAAGAGTATTGCAGCATACTTTGGGTACAGCTAATCCAAGAGTCATGGAAACATCCTCCTGAAAATATCTAAAAGAACAAGCTCCTAAGAGGTATGCTCTGTCAGGAGCTTGACCTACTCAGAGTACCTCACTGTCTGTACCACTTCCCTCCTGAAACTTCCCGCAAAGTCCACAGGCCAACCTCTCCATGACATCTGTGGGGCTGCATCCAGCTGTTTGAATACTTGTGTTGGGTTCAGCGAGACAAAGGCAGGAAAAGAAAGCATTTAATTCTAGGAAAAGCGCTTTAATTCAAACCCAAGAGCCACTTTCTGACTTGCGAAAAACGGATTTGCACCTTCCTGTTCTGCTGCAACAGCCTTGTTTGTGAAGGAAGGAATCGGGGGCCGTAGCACAGCCTCGCATTTGCAGGCAGGTCCCACCTCCTCCTGGACACGAAACACCAGCCTTGGCCTCACGCCTAGGAAAGAAGCAAGGCAACACAGGACAGACGCTGAATTCAAATTACAGATTGATGACAACACCCTCAGGCTCCTGCTCGCTGAGTTAGCAATAGGAAGAACAGTTTGCTAAGACACGAAAACTACATTTCAGTATAGCTCCTCGTGGAGACTGCCATACAGCCTGTTTTGAGTGCAAGGACATCAATATGCAGAGCTAGTCAATGGCAAATGTGGGTGCCCACAGCTGAGCCAGCTGGGCTGGTAGTCTCCGATCACTGAGGCAAAAAAGCGGACCCAGCTTCTTCAGCCTGGACATATGATAAAGCATCAGGAGAGTTTGACCTCAGAAGTAACTCTTCCTCAGTTGGCTATAAAGGAATCTGAGTGTTTTGTCTCTCTAAAGTAAAGACTAACTTGTTCTTTGCTATCTGCATGTTGGACTGAGAAGTTTCTGCTCCAGGACTGCTAGCCTGTCTACACTGAACCACCATAGCACAATTCTTCAAGCTTAATGAGAACTCGGCCATCCCCTCAGGCATCCTTGTGCTTGGTCTTCTGCCCATCGGCAACTTCCCTGGGGGCAGGAGGACACTCACTGCACAGCCTGGCAGCTAACACGCTCCCCAAGAAATGGAGAAGTGTGCGCGCTTGACTCCACACAGAACAAAAGGAAACTGAAGCCACATCTCCCACTTCCTGTGCTTGAGCTGCTTGCCTCCATCAGAAGGTTGGTAGTCGACAGCCTCCTCTCCCCACAGCTTTTAACGAGTCAGTGGACATCAAACACACACATCCCTCCTGCACAGCCCCACTCGGGCACTGCAGCTGCCAGGAGGATTCCTCACTTACATCAACCCCAGGACTTGGCCTTTCCCACTGGTGAGCTTTGGGTGGCTCCTGCTAAGCATAAACCAACACTCGACCACTTCTGGAGAAACCAGTGTCTCTTGCATCGTCTGTACAAAAGGGTTGGATGCCTGCCTGAAATGGTGGTGATAACCTGTTCAAGCAGCACATCTACATGTTAGTGACCAGGTGGAGGGATCCCTGGAGACCTGGCTGCTACAAGGAGAGGGTAAAATACCAGGGGAGGCATTGAGCTGCCTCACAGCACAGTTCTGCCCTCATCCCCACTCTTGACATTCACTTTGAACAGGCCCTGCAAGCTCACCCAGCAGAGAAGCCACCCCAGGAAAACAGTCAGTCGCCAGCTGCTGAGAGCTGGACCAGTTTGTGGAGGGAGGTTCAGCAGGGTCATCATGGGACTGATGCTGAATGCAGATGAGGTTATAGAGGTAGGGTAGGATTGAAGGGCAGGCCAGATCAGGTCAGCTCTCCACCCTTGCCATAGGTCTTCGCCTGTCATAGCCTAAACATCCTTCACATTGCTCTAAATGTTGCTGTGCCTGCTACTGAACTGAAACAGCGAAAGCTTCTGGACAACGCAGGATCAGCAGGAGCTGTGTGCCTGTGATGTCTGTGTAGGTGCTGCATTCCTGAGCAGCACCCATGGACTGGGGGGCTGTCACCCCCATATTCACCAGAGCTTCAGAGGGGGTCAGCAATGCAGTGGTGCTCCTGCCACAGCAGTCGGTATTGTCCATCCCAAGTTTCTCTAATTAAGTGGATCAAGGGAGAAAAGTTGGGTTGATTACAGAAGGAATTTCCCTGGTGAATCCTGCACAGCTGCAGGATCTCACCATGTGAAGAAAAACAAAACCTGCTTTATTTGAGGAAAATCTGGGAGGTTATCCCGGTTTTGGCCTGACTCTAGTAGTCATCTTGCACACTTAAACATGTTGAGTCTGTGTCTAATTAATCATGCACTACTACACCATGGCAACACACGTAATATTATTGTTCTTCAGAATAACATTGTTTAAAATTATAGAGAACTGCAACTCTGCTTCAACTCGTGGTTGTTGTTCCTCAGACTGTGCTCCAGCAAGAGGGAACCTCTGGAGCTGAAAGCCGTTCTCTCAGCATGCTCTGAGCAAAAATAATGAATGTGACATTTCATGATCTCCACTGAAAGAGACGGGAAACAGGGCTGAGATCAAAATTAGTGTTACAGGAACAGCTTTCGGATCTGGCTTGCTCTTTTCTGGGGTGATATATTTAACTCCTTCAACTGAAGAAATTGCCTCCCTACTGCTGGAGCTGAAGCCTAGCAGACAGAGGAGAAAATGAGCCAGCACTGAAGAATTTATAAATTTTTATATTTTATTTATTTATAAATAAATTTATCACCTTGAGAATAAAATGTGGAAGCTGTCAAGAAAGACAACATCATAAATAAAGGAAAAAGCTTACAACAGAGGGAAAAATTGTGTCCTGTGTTGTAACGATCAATGATTCAATTCTTGGAAATTGAAATATTGGAAATATTCTGACAGGCAACTGAGGCAGTTGCACATTACATGACAGAGAGAGAAAACTGCCACTCCCCATGGAGGAGAATAAGACATCTTAGGTGAACAGGCTCTATCAGAGGCCAAGCTGTAACCTTACTTGTTAAAATAAAAGCAAATATTTTTGATTTTAGCTGCACTGCATTTCAAGCCATAAGAAGCTGGAGAACATCTGGCCTTCAAGCGGCATACCACCTGAACAAAGAGACAATGACAAACCACGACCTGAAAGCATTTGCTACGTGCCCTCCCTGGCAGGCAGAACCACCCAGTTGTTCAAATCAAATTATCCTGACGATGCTAATGCAACACTTCTCCACAGGGGTACAGGTGTGCACCCTGGGCAGGCCCCACTTAGCTGCTGGGAGCTGCACTGTTAAAATAAGTAACACAAGATCCCACAAGCAACGCCAAAACCCACAAGGTCTCCACCACAAAGAGCAAGGCAAAGGTTATTAGACCATTGCTATTTTCAAAAAACAGGACTAATGACTCAGATTGATTTTGATCATTCCACATGTGGTGTGTGTGTGTCAGAGAGGATGAAGGCGCATGGAGGTTAAGCATGAATCCTCTGAGATGAGAAAAAACCAGCAGAAACCTGCATGAGGTTCTCATTTGGCTGTCAGGAGGAAACGTCCCATCCCAGCACAGGGAGGGGAAGGCCTGAGCACAGCAATTCAAATCAACCGCCCCAAAATGCTGTTCTCCCACGAGGAGGCAAAAAGGGGCTTTCAAGGTCTCTTCCCTCTAACGACAGACAAACATTGGACTCTCCAGCACCAAAAGCAAAAGGAAATTCCACGCCACAGAAATTAACGTTGAGATTTTTTCCTTCCAGGGGCTGACACTGGGGCTGGAAACAGACTGGAGTTCTTGAGCTGCTCTTCAGTGCTGCCAGGGCACATCCCCTGACCCCAGCAGTGGCATCTGAGCTCAGGAGCAGTCTTGTCCCCAGAAGGCAGCAAGAGGGGGCTCATCCCTGTGGCTCTGACAGCATTGCATAAACCAGGGACACACACAGAGCACTAATCAGTGCCAACACAGGGACTACAGGCATTCCCACTCGTGTACTTCTGATCCTAGTCACAAAAGAGCCATTTCTAGAGATCCACATCTCATCCAGCAAAAAGCCACTCCATTCAGCACAGCCAACTTCATTCCCTGTGTTACAAAAATCACTGTTTTTCAGCGCTAAGCACAGGGTCCAAGAGCTGCTGCTTTGCCCAGGACCCAGTGCATGACACCAGGCTGGCCCCCTCTGATCAGCCCTGCTCGTCAGCACCAGCACCTCCTTCCATCCTGCCGAAACGTTGCAGGACAGGCCTCTTCATAGTCAACTCGAAGGGTTAAGACTCGTTGGCTGCAGAAACTCTAATGCTAAGTCCACTGAGGTCAACTGAGAGCAAAATGGTGAAGCAGAAGAGCCCTTCCCATGAAGAGCTCTGTGCAGTGGAGGCCATGGGCCATCCTGGCTCTCCATGCAATCCATCTGCAGGCAAACCAGCAGCCTGCAAGCCAGAGTGCCAAGATGTGGGCAGCTTCC
Source organism: Eurystomus gularis (assembly GCA_013400335.1). Lineage (NCBI taxonomy): Eukaryota > Metazoa > Chordata > Aves > Coraciiformes > Coraciidae > Eurystomus > Eurystomus gularis. The sequence continues at coordinate 73,664 of VZZY01024276.1, forward strand.
TGTGTGACAGCCACGCAAATGGTGTAACAAGGTGATCTGTGTATCTGAAAATATCTGCACTTGGTCGCAAACTAGTAGCCTCTCAGCCCAGAAGGTATGGGTGGAGCAGCTCTCGGCCTGGAAAAGGAGTCTGGGGGACACTGTGCCATTGGGTCACGAGGGAGGTGGCAGTCCCCATACTCCCCAGATCAGACTGGAATGGTCCTCCCTTGGACACACAGGAGTAGTGCATGGATGCAAGCCTATACTCTTAAGAACTGTATGTAAGGCTGTGATAACAAGAACTTGCTGGGCATCACTGGGTGGAGCTCTGTGATCAAGTTCTCCAATCTGCTCAAGTGAAAAATGCAGCTGGAGTTGTGGCATTCAGTTTCTCTGTATAGTGAGAGCAGCAGTCCTCAGCTTCCTTCTCCTTTCATGTGCTGCTTGGGGCTGGTGGTCTTTATCTGTGGGCTCCATGTCCATGGCACTCCAACATGGCCAGAAGACCTCCTGTTCTGCTCCAGCAGCAAGTCCCACCTCTGAGATGTGGCAGTTCTCATCTCAGAACTGACACGATACCAGAGCAGGGGATCATTAATCAAAGATATGCTGTAAAGTGCCCTGTTCTACCTCCCACAGCAACGGGGCAGGCAGCATCCTGCTTGGTGCACACTGCCCGGTGCAAAGCACTGGCCACAGTGATCGCAATACACTGGCAATGGTTATTTGCACCAGCTCTCCTCCCCGCCACCTCCAGCACAGCCAGCAAGATGCACATCAGAAGAAATTGCCACGGCCTCACCCCTGAGCTGAATTAGAGCCCGTGATCATGTGTCTGGCCAGCACTGAGAGAAAGCTTTGCCCCTCACCAAAGATCCATACTCAGGCTTGGCAAATTGTACTTGCCAAGAGCAGAGGAGGGAGCAGGAGTGAGGGAGTCCACCAAACCCTGGGGCAATGCAGCTGAGACAGGCGCTGGGTGCAGGGGCTCAGTGATTCAGTTTCATTTCAAAACTACTTTCCAAAAGGGACTTATATATAATTTAAACATGATTTCTTGCTGGAAATACCTGGAGTTCTATTCTGCATCCCATAACAGACCGAGGCTCAATTCCAGTCTTCATCGGTGCCAGCTATCTATCACTGTGATAATCAACAGTTCACAGCACAATGAGACAAGTCATAGGCTTTCCTCTAAATCTTGCTATTGAGAGTGATTACTTGGCCTTGGGTAATGAATTAGTCCTATTATACAGCAGCTGGCAGCGGAGAAGCAAATCTGCTGCTCAGGCAGCTCAGAACAGGGGTAGGGCTGGAACTGCTCAGCCATGTGCTACACGCACAGCCCACAGCAGGATTTCTAAACTGAATTCTGCAGACAGTACACACATTGCTCTGGGACTGCAAAATACACTACCGTCATCAATCCAGCTTCTGGTTACGCCATTCTGAATTAAGCATTTGCCCACTTCTTGGAAATGCAATTCCTCTTCTGTGCAATTTCTGCGTGGCACTTTGCCGTATCAGTATCCAATTCAAACTGCATTAATTCTTCATTCTCTGCCACTCCTCGCAAACTCTGTCACTCCAAATCTATATTTTTCTCCTTTAAACTCCTGCATACTAACTATTCTTCCTCTCCCACTACCAGAAACTTGCCAGCTCTTGACACTGCCTCTTCTATGACCAAGCCTCACTTCTGCAGCAGCTGAAACTGCTCTGGTCACGCACCAGCTCATAATTGTAGGTCCAGCTTTGTGGCTTTGTGGCACATGGCTCAAGGAGGAGCGTGTGGGCACAGAACTGAGGGCTTTGATTTGGAAACACAAAAAGAAGTGCTAAATAAGTGAATTAGAAGACAAAGCAGATCTACCCAGCCAATTTAAAAGAACATTCTGAAAGTGCTTATAGATTGCCAAAGGAAAAAAAAGGAGAATGACAGAATACCCTCAATAGCAATGGTATAGCCATGATGGCATAAGCTCATCTGTCAGATACTCTTGGGAGTGCTGATATCTTCTGTTAGACCAACTATCACAAGCCTGCTTGTGAAAATGTAAACTCCTTTCTGTAAAGCCTTTCAGAAGAAAAGAAGCAGTCAAGGAGTGAGAAAGCTACTGTGCAAAAAATTGACAATCCAGAGAGCAGGGAGCAGAAACAAAAAGAGTTAGTCTTCCCCAAGTCAAAAGTCAACTGCAAAGGCCTGATGATGCTGCTTGCTCCTTAAGCAAATCAAGAAGAGTGTGAAGTGTTGTAAATATATGCAGGTTATATATAATTTTTTGCATGAGGCAAAAGCCTGAAAAGCTTCAGTAAGTCTTTGATGAACAGGTAACATCAGAGCAAACAAATTACACTAGTGATACATAGAAAATATTACATGTGGAGGTAATAATTTGAATCCTACAGGTATCGCTCATGTCCCAAACAATGTCCACCAGCTCCAAAATCTTTGCCTCTTTTTTCTGTCTTCTGCAAAATGAGAGGGGAGATGCTTCCATGCTTCCCATTCAACTGCTGTATTTTTCCTCAACACTTCCAGGGCTGCTTGGCCATGTCTCTGACTGAATGCGCGTGAGAAGGCTGACAGAGGCCACGAGCAATGGGGAAATGCCAGAAAGCATGCTGCAGGTTCAGTAGGAGGTCAGATGTAACTCTGAGCTAATAGATCGGCCTCTGAAAGTTAGGCAAGATTTTACAGCTTTTCAACTAAAAAACAGGGACAAATATCGGAAGATAAAATGAGCAGCTTAGTACTTTTAATGATGCTGGGATGTGCCTCTGTTCCCTCCTCACTCTCACACCTTCCTCCCTTTTACCTGTCTGGCTGAGTGTCAGAAGACATCTCAAAGACTTAAGATTCAGTGCTAATGGGACTACTTGGCAATTACAGGCAGTGTATCCAGCCCAGTGTGGGCTCCTGCTTTCTCTCTCTGTAATGTGTTAAAGCTTTGCAGCGTTGCCGCAGCTCCACCAGCAATGCTGCCCAGCTCTGGATCGGGCATCGGAGCAGCAAATGCCATCATGGCTGGGGCTGGGCAGACCCTCTGCAGCTTTCCCAGCACTGTTTATTGCTTCAGAGCAATCTGTAGGACAGCCACAGAAAATTCATTCACACATCTTCCTCAAGGACCTTGGCCTGATCCATCCTATGACACAAGTGTCGTCACAAGACATTTTAATTACCTTTTACTGGGATATTTTTCCTCCATGGAAAACCAGCTGACAGGGTAGAGAGAGAGGCACAGAAGTAGGGGCACACAAAGTGATAGCAAATGAAACAGTTAATGTTGAAATTATTTTGTTCCTAGCATACACCCTGGAAGCTGCAGCAGCAGAGGTGCAGAGAGCTATTGCAAGCTGCCACAGAGCTGGGAAAGCCCTGGGAGATCTGTGCAGTAAACAAACATGGTACTCAGACCAGCACTGGAAGACCACGATGCTTTTGCTGCCAGCATCACAGTGGGAGTATCTGCGGCTCAAGAACAGTGTGTGCAGTCTACTCTTACCAGCTACGGATGTTGGAAGAAGTGCCAGACAGTTCTCAAGCAACGTCAAAGCAAGATTTTAAACCTTTGGGTCTGCACCCATCTAGGAGTTTAAAGATCAGTGACCAATGTCACCTGTCAGTCAGCCTAAAGTCACTCCAAAGTGGCCCGTGCCAACAACCAAGTACTGAGCAGACTGCTCACGAATTCTGACAAAGGTGTATGTTAGAAGACATCGGCCTGTTCCACTGCTAGATGTGTTCTACAAAATGCAAAATGGTAATTCCCGAGTAACCCACGGCATCCCTTCTGGAACTTGCCAGCAAAAAAAGCAAACCACAAATGTACTAAGCTACTACAAAAGCTATTTTGATGGCATCATGTGGAAAAGTGGATTACTAGTATGAGCAAAACCCTTTCTCTGCTATTACATACACCTGTAAAAAGAGTGCTTCCCAGGATTGTCACCACAGCCTGTACAGAGAGAGTACCACCACAGGCAGAGTATCACCAGCGAGTCCAGCCCATGAAGTACAGCCTGCTCTCCCCTCAACTCAGACAAGTGCTCTTCTGCTGGCATGGCAGGTATGCGAGGGCTCTTGCTGGCCCGGCCCTCTCCAGTGCCTGACCCCCATGCTGCACAGGCTTGGCCTGCCTGCCTGCGCCGCGGACACCGCGCAAACCTGCAGAGATGATAGCCCAGGTTTCCTGCCACATACCAACACTTTACATGAGGTCCTCTTAATAGGTAATGTTTTCCACAGTGGCGTGACATAAAAAATTCCAACTACGCTAAAGCATACTTATATTTTTTCAAAATAAACACTTGTTGAAGCACCCTGTTCTTGAAAAACAGCGGCTGAACAAACAGCTGGCTGTGATTTTGTGCTGCTCTGCACTCCAAGTGGATCATACCACTAACAGGGAGCATGACATGTAATTAAATACGGCCAATGGCACTTTAAACTGACATAAACTGATGACAGCATGCAAAGCACAGTGTGGGGACCATCAAGTCCCTTATGCTTCTTTCAGATTTCCCCAGGTCCTACTTCCCTGTCTGCAAATGTGGAGCCATGTGCGGTTACTGGAAGTGTGTGCAGCAGAGAGCAGCCACCGCAACATGGTCCAACCTTTTGGGAGGCTTCCAACAAATCCGCCATGTGTGCACAGTGAGCGAAGTACAACCCATGAGCGCTGGATTCCAAAAGATCTGCACCACAGAACAAGCGCTCCGTGGAAGTGTCAGAATCAAAGACAGAAATATCGGTGCCTTATGTTGAACATTCCAAGACAGAAGCTAGTAGTGCTGCCTGCCAGGCTCAGCAGGCTGGCTCCCCAAGTTCTGCCATGGTGTGAGCAGGATGAACGCACGCAATGTGAGAAATACCGCTCTTGCTGCCCTGAGCTGTAGTGTGGCCACAGTGAAAACAACTGTAGCCCAAATATTTCCAAAGACAGATACTATCTGCAATGCTGCAGCACCACATACTTGCTTCTGTTGTTGTGGGACTTCTCCAAAATAGAAGAATGTCTTATCTTTGGGATCGCACTTTGTGTCAGTAGTCACTGAAATAATGAAAACAAGTCCTGAGTAAATACTCAAACATTGAAGGCTCCTGTAATGCACAACCAGGTTGCATTACTGATAATGATGTGCTCCATGGAGCATACGCAATGATGGAAGATAAAGAATCATGGAGAATAAAACAAAAGTTTAATCTGGTTACTTAAATGACCGGTTAATTCTACCTGGTCATTTATTATCACACAAGCAAAAGTGAAATAAGAGAGAACCAAACGCCACCAAATCTGCCAGAATCTTCCAGTCTTGGTTTCAGAGCTAAATTTTTCATTTTGGATGTTAGAATAAAGCAGCATTTTAGCAAATACTGAGTATCTGGCATCCTCTCATTATTCCTACTGTGTCTTTTTAAACAACATTCAGTACAAAGTGCTATGCAATACCTTCAGCACATGTTGTTTGCAGCCTAACACTCATGACATTGAAGGTGCATTTTGCACCCAAGTTGGAAAGTGAGATTATTTACAGTACCCCCTGCCTACTGCTGCAGAAACCACTCCTAGGTCTGTCTACAGGACGTGTGCCCCATTCAGGGTACAGAACGAATGGGGAATTAGGGAACTAAGTGATCTTTAAGTGAGTCTTTAAATCACCTACATTTTTCATTTTCGCTGTATATCCACCCTAATGTGCAGGTGCATGGCAACTCATTTAATCTTTAACACAGAATCACAGAATTGTTCCAGTTGGAAGAGGCCTTTAAGATCATTGAGTCCAACCATTAACCCAGCACTGCCAGGTCACCACTAAACCATGTCCCTCAGCACCACATCTACATGGCTTTTAAATCCCTCCAGGGATGGGGACTCCTCCACTGCCCTGGGCAGCCTGGGCCAGGCCTTGACAGCCCTTTCAGGGAAGAAATTGTTCCTGATGTCCAACCTCAATCTCCCCTGGTGCAACTTAAGGCCGTTTCCTCTTGTCCTGTAACTCGTTACATGGGAGAACAGACCACCCAGAGAACCTCACCTCACAACAAACTCTGTTCAGGTAGTTGTAGAAGAATGAGAAGGTCTCCCCTGAGCTTCCTTTTCTCCAGACTAAACAACCCTAGTTCCCTCAGACACTCCTTATAACACTTGTGCTCTAGACCCTTCCCCAGCTTCGTTGCCAGACTCTGGCCATGCTCCAGCCCCTCAAGGTCCTTCTTGGAGTGAGGGGCTCAAAACTGACCCCAGGATTCGAGGGTCAGCCTCCCCAGTGCCCAGTCCAGGGGGACAATCCCTGCCCTAGTCCTTCTGGCCACACTACTGCTGATCCAAGCCAGGATGCTGGTGGCCTTCTTGGCCCCCTGGCCACACACTGGCTCATAGTCAGCCAGCTATTGACCAAGATCCCCAGGTCCTCTTCTGCTGGGCACTTTCCAGCCACTCTTTCCCCAGGCCTGTAGTGTTGCAGGGGGTTATTGTGACCCAAGGGCAGGACCCAGCTCTTGGCCTCGTTGAACCTCATCCCATTGGTCTCGGCCCATTGATCCAGCCTGGCCAGATACCTCTATAGAGCCTCCCAATCTTCAGGCAGATCAACACCTCAGCCTAACTTGGTGTTGTCTGCAAACTGACTGAGGGTGCCCTCGATCCCTCATCCAAATCATAGGTAAAGACATTAAAGAGAATAGGCCCCGAAACCGAACCCTGGGGAACATCCCTCGTGTCTGACCACCAACTGGATTTAATTCCATTCACAACTCTCTGGGTCTGGCCACCCAGCCAATTCTTTATCCAGCGAAGCAAATGCCTTTCTAAGCCATGAGCAGCCAGTTTCTCCAGGAGAATGCTGTGGGAAACAGTGTCAAAAGCTTTACTAAAACTTCTAACATCTACAAGGCAGACATCTGCAGGGGGACTGTTTTTAGACTCTCTTCGTAATCCACAAGAAGAAAGAGGTCATTACATATTAAGCCTCCCATTACATTTTTTCGTCTTTTAGCTAAGGATACAGAAAAACACCTTTGAAAGCTCTGTCCTGTGCAATTTCAGCAAGGCCACCAGTGCGATTGTTCTCACCTGCCACCAGTGCAGCATCCATGAGCGCACCTTCTACAACGTCCCAACTTGTGCGGTGAACAGAAGACACACCCATCAGTGAGACCCTTCCTTTCACAAATGTATCATACTACTCTGTTTTGAAATTCTATCTATACTTTCAACAGTCCAAGACTGCAGTCTTATGAGCAAGGGATTGTGAACTGCAGTATCACATCTCCTTCACTGTCTCATGGGGCTTTTAAATCCCTCAGAAACCTTGACTGAAAAGCAATGTCCTGCAGAAAAAAATGTCATTTCCTCACTCTTTTAATATAAGAAAATAAATTATTTAATTTCATTCACATTTTCCAGAAATGTCAATGGTCGGATGACCAGAAGTTTCAAGTGTGAAAAGATATAGTTACAGAAAGTCACAGATATAAAAAATGACACTTTGAAACTAAAATGCAAAGCAATACCACACAATTTTCACTGTCACTCCTATCTCACAAATGCCCCACTTTGGAGAGAGGTTTGCTGCTGAATCACGCAAAGCAGACCATCCTCAACAGCTGTAAGGGCTGAAAACTCTGCCCTTCCCTCTGAGACAACACCCACAGCAGCCTCCATCCACAGCCTTGTGAATCTCCCCCTTTGCCTTCCTTGGTCATCCCTACAGGGAGTCATCCCTGCACCAGAATAATCAAAATCATCTTTCTGCGCCTGAAGGAGATGCCATCCCCTCTTCAGCCGTGGTTGCTGCTCCTCCCCAGCACCATCTCTCAGTGGCAGTAGAACAGCCAGAACGCTCAAGATGGTACCAAAAGCACCCCTGGACAGGGTCAGAAGGAGATGGGAGCACCAGTTCCAGTCTGGCAGTTGCTCAGCCAAGTATCTTAACTGCTAAGCAGCTGCTGTACAGCTGAAGACTGTACAGGTTTCCTGTGCATAACACCGTGCTCACACCCTAGCTGCTTAAAAATCACAGAAGCGTTCAGCACCCACAGCCTTATCACACTCAATTAAAGACCAAGTTTCTCTCCCATCACACAAGACTACATATGGAAGCATTACTTGTTCCATGGAGTATCCTTAGCAAAAAGCAGTGGTGGCAGTCACATTTGTATCCAGACTGTCACATATCCCCTTGGTTCTTGTTGCTTTCCGTGACTTTTTACGTTGAGCTGATTTTTGAGTGGGGAGATGGAGGAACAACAGGGTGTGACATAACAAGCTCCAAGGACGTAGAAGAGCCTACTGCAAAAGCAAAGCACCATTGCTGCATGCAGGAGGTACCAATGCCACATACAAAGAGCCCAGGCCCCAGGTCTTCACAGCCAGCCAGGTACATTCCATACAAAGCCTTATTCTTCTTTGTACGGTCATCAGGAAAAGCTCTGTTGCAATAGGTACCAACATCTCTTCTCTTCCAAGTATATTGCACATGTTCTGTAGCTCCCATGATAGCAGAGAACAGCTCCAGCAGCCTTTGGTGCCAGCCCTCGCTGTGGCAGGACACAGCACGGCCACCGCCTCGAGGCACTGGCTACAGTAATGCTCACTTCTAGGACTGGCTGGGTATTTTCCGACAATGTTTTGGGATTTTTCTCTGTCAAAATAAGGTCCATCACTAACATGAAGAAAGAGAAATATAAACCATATTATTTTTGTCTCTAAAAATAGATAAAAATAGTTTATCACAATACTGCTTCACCTAAATGTTCAGAAGTTGAATTTTGTCATAAACTGGAATTGTCCTTGCTCATCAGCTGCCAAGTCTAGTTTCTCCTTAAGCACACTGTCTCCTTGGATCGTATCGGCTTACGACAAGATGCAGTTTGGCACAGAAATCCTCTACGCATTCTCTGCTATTACAAAATAAAATAGAGGCATTATAATTTCTGTGAATTCCCTTCATACTTTTTCTCCATGGCTACCTGGGCACATGGAATGAAGTTCATGCCATGCCACGCCATGCCTCCTGCAGCTGAATATGTTGCAACCCCCAGGCTAAACTGCTGGCACATTTCAATGTCCATGCAGCAGATGTCACAGGCTGGGTTAGGTGAGACAAGTTACCAATCCAGCCCCCTCCAGAATTACACAGTGGAAGAAAACTATAGTACTCTCTGATGCCTGCACATGCACCACGCATCAGGGAGAAGCTCACAATTCTTTCCTTCCAAAGCACCTCACGGTTCCAGTAAATCAAGCTGCAAAAGTGCAGACAAGATCAGCGGCAGCTCTCAGTCCTACTCAGTCCAGCTTGCTCAGTCAGATTCCAGAGCCACCTCCATCCATGCTGGAAGCACACACTGTGCTTCATACAGAGACTTACATCTGTGGGATGACTGAAGCTATAAAAAGTGCTGACAATTTTCAGCAAATTTGCATATGTTGCTACTGCTGCTGCTTATATAAGTGATTTCTAGCTAACCACAAATACAAAAAGCAATGCCCAAAATAGATTTTAAAACAAAATGCTTGCAAATGTGACTGAATGACACATCTCCCCACCCCTCTGAAAATCCCTTCTCTAGAAAAGGCAGACACAACAGCCAGTGTTTCCCCAGAGGGTCCCATGCAAAGCACCTCCTGGAGTACAACACCCCAGAGGTCCAACACCGCCTCATGCTCTTGACATCTCTGCTGCTCTGCACCAATGAAGGTTGTGACAAACCTGAGGCTCGCCCCAGGTTACTCTCATGTCTGCAGCTGTACATATCTTTCTTCACACATCATCATCCCAAGCATCTCTGATGCAGGTGGGGTGAGGAGGCAGCCAGCCTCTTGGTAGGAAACATTTTGTTGCCTTCAGCTGTTAAGAAATCCCTCATTGTATCACATACCATGTTCATTTGCTCTGCACCTGTATTGACCATGGTAGCGCTGGCTTGGAGGACTGCTCATCACCTGTATCTGCACAGATTCCTCTTTGCACCAGACTGGGAAGGGCAGTGGCTTAACCTGGGACTGCAGCTGTCTCGTACAGAGGGTCCCTGTACAGCTCTGCTCAAATGGTCGGAAGGCCAGGCAAAAACAGACAAGTATGCATGAGGGAGGAAATGGTCAGAAGGTGCAGCTGCTAGTCTCCTACTTTCGGGTCTCATGGTTGACATAGCTATAAATCACCAAAGGAGGGGTAAAGGTTGAAACTTGTGGTGTACCTACTCAATACAATATGGATCCCAAGCAACAACATCCCTCCTTGCCCAAAGCCCTTTGGTTTGCAGAAGGGTGTTGATTGCTCACAGACCAAGCTCACTCAAAGTAAAACCATATGAATTTGGCAGCACTTTTTTGGATTCCTCTGGTCTCAATGGATTCTCATGTTCAGGAAATGCTGGTTAGGGGCTGTTTCTCCATTAACAGACTACCGCCAAGAGCACAACGGTGTAAGAACCAGTACTTGGCTTCCCAGCACATGGAAGACAAGGACATATTGGAGAGAGTCCAGCAACGGGCCACAATGATGATTAAGGGATTGGAGCATCTGTCATACAAGGCAAGGCTGAAAGAACTGGGACTGTTTAGCGTCAAGACAAGAAAGCTCGAAGGGGATGTTATCAATATGCGTAAAAACCTATAGGGGAGACAGTAAGAACCTCAGAGACAGCAATATCCAGTGAAAGATGAGATGCAATGGGCACAAATTAAAGCACAGGAGAACTGTGAGGGTAGTCAAACACTGGAACAGATTACCCAGAAAGGTTGTGGAGTGTCCACCCTTGCACATATTCAAAACCTGACCAGACATGGCCAGGGAAGCTGGACTAGCCAATCTCCAGAGGTCCCTTTCAATGCAGCGATTCCATGAACAACACCACAGCAGCTTCCCTGATTGCTGCTAAAGAGCCTGGCCTCAGGGAAACCCATCTGCAACCCCATCACGGAGCTAATACCCTCCCTTGCTCACTTTGCTCTCTGCTTTTGATAGTCTTCTGGTTTATGCTATCCCTTTTGCTCTGTGACAGCTGTATCCCCTCTAGAGATCACAGAGACATCTTGTTTCTGGCTTATCCCTACCATACACTCGTCTGGTCCATCTCTAGCTCTCACTGTTTCCATCACTGCTATGAGCAGTACATCCAGCCATCATTGTTTTCTTCTAATCCATCACTGTGGGCTTGCAGCAACCACGGTAGCAGGAACCAATGGATGCCAAATATCTTTACCTCCTTTGTGTCTCTCTTGCCCCACATTTACTACAGATTTGGTCCTTCCCATGATCTTCTATGGTGAATGGATTAAAAACACATCTTTGCTAGCAAGAGAACTTGGGAGACAAAAAGGCAGCAGCTCCTCAGGAATGCCCATCTCAAGCACTGAAGATCATTTCCCAGAAGCCACCTTCATGGTTTCCTCAGAGCTGTACCACTCCACATTTGCCATTAAACCCATTCTGGCTAACCACCAGCCACAGACACCTATTTTTCTTTGCAAGAGCCAAGAGCTATCACTCAGTGTGAGTGCACACGTGGAGGAAGAGCCTGCCCTATTCTCATCTCCTGGATCAGCCAGCTAGAGCCATGTGGCAGCATGCAGATGATCAGTGCTGGCAGCTCCACAGCCTGGATGCCTGTGAAGAGACGCAGGTGCTGTCAGTGCAGCACAGTTCCTCCCAAGTCTGAGATAGCATCAAGAACAGTCATTTCTCCTCTTCCATCCAGCAGGAACTAGCACACTGCAGACTGACTGCTAAACTAGCCGCTCGAGGGTGGAAGAGACTCCCCTTTCAGCTACTGTCCTTTATCCCTTTCTTGCTTCCTTCCTTCAGCTCAGGACCAAAACTCAGTGCAGACTTCAGAGCAGCACTGTCAGAGATTTCTGTGTTGGTAAACGTGAAGTTGTCTGAATGAGAACATCCAGCCTACCTGTCTACACACAGTGGCAGGCTTAAAGTTACAAAAGCTTCAAAAGAAGGCCACCTCCTTTTGGCAGCACCCAACCACCTGACAGACTTTGCTGTGAGAAGAACGGGTGCGTGCCATTCAGGGCAAACCCTGTCAGCCTTGGCATGCCTTGGACAATGCTGTGAGCCACATTCATTCACTGCTGCGGCAGAAAATGCAATCGTCTGTCCTTCAGGCCAGTGAGGTACAGGGTTCCACAGAGAGAGGAACACAGGCTGGAGTGAAGAGCTGGGCATGGGGAAGTGAGGGCAGGACAGAGGGCAGGAATAACATCTTCCTCTTTCAACAACAGCCTGTGGCTAGCTCAGCTCAGAACGTAACACAGAACCTTTCCAAAGGCTGCAGGGCTGTGGCCACTCAAAGCCAACATAAGTGCTGCATGGTGCTGAAAGGAGAATCATGTTCATGGCCCCATCTGGCCATGCATTGTCATCACCTCCCTGACACCAGCTCCAGTGTCAATGTGGTTGGACATGGACTTGGATCGGAGGATAGACAAGGAGAATATTTTTATTGTGATGTCTTTCAGTCAGATCAGGTCCCTGCACATGGGGGAAAGGCTGCCTGCACAGAGCCATGAGACACACACACAGTTTTCTTCTTCTCACACACCTACTTTACTGTAATGTGGGCCAAGTACCCATGGTCCCATAAATCTGGTTAATTTGGTTAATTAGCTCTCATTTGACATATTTATTAACTTCAGCTTACAGTCCTTATTAGGCATCAGCTTTGGAGAAAAGGCAGACGTGCCAGAGTGAGCACCACTCAGCACTTGCCATCTTTCTTACCTTCTTTCCGAAGGTTTGCTCATGAGAAAGGAGGCTGGGCTGGGTGGACAAGTGATCTGCAGCAAAGTTCTCAGTGGTACATGAGCCAAGGGTCAGAAGGGCACATCTGGGGGCTGCAGGCACTGATGCAAGCACAGTGGAACTTGCTCAGACATAAGTAGGAAAAGAGGAGTTTCCAAGGGGAAGAGGATAGGAAAGCAAAATTATTGTGTGCACAGAAGTGATTTCCCACTGCCTTTGCTGAGCAGAGCACGTCCCATCTCATGATAAATTTTGCTTCAAACAATTCCTAAATTCCTGGTTAGATGTGTAAATATTTAGCAATTTGTGAAACCACAATCATTCACATATCTCAGTAAACGATCTTGTAGGTGGCAAAACTGACAAACAAAAGGACTCCTACATTCTTTAACAAAAACATCCCAAGTGCTTCAGCAGTACAGAAAAATCCCTGGCCTCACTCCTGTGGCACTGAGTGGGGAAATTCTGCTTCTACTTTCCTGTCTTTCCAGGTAAGAATGAGAAATAGAAACTCAATGGAAATATCACGGATTTTTTAATTCATTTGGATTCGAGAAACCAAAAAGCAATGCCAGATCTCTAGGCAAAATGTCCTTTTGCACAGAACCTTTTGCTCACAGGACATTGCTGTGCATGCACCTGGTGGGCCCAGTTCTGCTCAGGACTGTGCTTCCTGCCACGCTGGATTCCCCGGAGTGTGCTTGGAAAATGTGGGGCGAGCAGTGCTGGCCTTGCGTGTAAGCAAAGCATGCTGTCTGATTCCCCTTTGAGACCTGGAGGACAAGCAGAGGCTGACCCAAGAAACACTGTGCTGCTAATCACTTCAGCTCAGTCCCTGCTGGGACGCTGCTTCAGGAGACCATTTCCATACCCACATCCTAGGTGAAGTGCCAGATGACAACAGGGCATGGTCGGCAAGGGAAGGACCGATGGTCTCACAGCAGGTTCTTGTTTTGGTGCATGAGGTGTTTCAGATTTCACTTTCAGAAATGCAGAGATTGTGACGACACTGTTCGTGGACATATATTTTACACTTGCACTGTGTCTTGTTTGCACGGGAGAGAAAGCAATACAAAAGTTCAGACCCAAGCAGTCCCGTGGTGGGAACACAACCGTTGCCCCAGCTCTGGGGGCCATGAAAAACACCTGAAGCTGACAGAGCTTCCCGGCATCCCGACGGAAAGGCCACGACCTTTGACTCTGGGCCTACCCCTACCTCTGCTGGGGCTCTCTGGGGCAGTGCCACACCTATGGCAGCACGGGGTGTGTCCAGCCAGCTGGGGACCTGCTGCAGCAGAAGGGATGTATCTGAATTACCGCCTCCATAACGTAAAGCCAAGAGACGTTCAGTGAAAGAAAACGAGAGGGAGAGGGGAAGGGAGAGGAACTTGCCCGGCATCTGGCCAACATGCACGGCTGACCGGAGCTGTAGCACCTCAAACACCGACTTCTGCTGCTGTTCCGCAGTCGTGAGAACACCAGTGTCCAGAGGAGCCTGCTCGCCAGGCACCGGACCCCTGGTACTCCGCGGCTGGGACCCTGCCGAGCGTCCCAGAGGCTGCGGCTGCCGGAACGGGAACCGGCTGGGCAGAGCGATGCCGAGGTGGGTCCCGCCAGCAGCGCCGGTGTGCCGCAGCCCCCGGCGCCGC
>VZZY01024277.1:0-29724 GCA_013400335.1 Eurystomus gularis
CGGGAGCCTGCACAATAAAACCACTCACATTAATCCCTGGTAGTGGGAAGGAGATGTATTCCCTCATCTTCTCCACGAGATAGCTCCCCCAGTACAGTAAAGCCACCAATACCAGGGTAAAGCACATAGTCACTATTTGTGCCAGCATGTTCCCAAGTTCCTTCATCCTCCCNAGCAACCAGTGTCAGGGCAAAGCAGAAAGCCATTATTTGGGTGAGCATGTTCCTGAGCTTAGCAAAACAGAGATAAGCAGCAGAGTCAACTAAACCCATGACCTGCATAGGGGCTTGCTACTATAGCACACTTAACTGCCCTTGTCGAGCTCCACGTTGGGTGCAAAAAAGACTGTGGTGGGTTAACCTTAGCTGAGCACCAGGGGCCCACCAAGCTGCTCTATCATCCCCCCTTTTTTCTTCCTTCTCAAAAGTGCAAAAAGGGGAAGAAAATTAAACCCTTTGTGAGTAAAGCAAAAGCAGTTTAATAATGACAGGAGCAAAGCCAAGCAAATCCATGCATGGAAGCAAAGGAAAACAAAGATTTATTCTCTACTTCCCATCAGCAGGTGATGTCTGGCCCCACCCTGGCAAAGCAGGGCTCCAAGATGCGTAGCAGTTGCTCTGGAGGACAATGGAATGCCACCCTCCCTTGTTCTCCTTCTCTCTAGCTTTATAGTTAAGCTGACATCATCTGGTCTGGAATATCCCTTTGGTGAGTTCAGGTCAGCTGTCCTGGTTGTGTCCCCTCCCAAGACCTTGCCCACCCCATTCCACTGGGGGGAATGTTGGGAAGAGCCTTGGTGCTGTGCGAGCCCTGCTCAGCAGTAGTCACAACACAGGTGTGTTATCAACACCCTTCTAGCTCCCAGTACAAAAACACTGCACCATGAGGGCTGCTATGCGGAAAATCAACTCAGCCAGACCCACTACACTGGGATAGTTCATGAAATGGGAAGGAATGGTCTCGCTTTTGGGCACTTTGGGATCTACAGATAAGAGTGCTTCATAACAGGAAAATGGTATTGTTAGATGTTGCTTGAAGTTTGGGCAGATGCCAGCTGAACCACTAATAGAAAGACCTATTTCTCCAGATGTGTTGACAGCTGAGTGTCTGTTTGGTATTACAGTTATGCCCTTAATTATGGGATAGCAAGCTTCTAGACAGAGTTAGTATTAACTATCAGTGTGGTGATTGACACTTCAGCTCAAAGGAAGATGGAAGATACTGCACTGCAGAGTGCAAAAAATGGGTAATGAGTGTTTGGAGGGTTTCTCTTTGAGCCTAGAGTGTTGATTAAGCTAGTCTAACTGGACAGCATGCACTAGGACAGGTAATAAAATGTGTTACCAAAGCTGATTGCATGTCTGATCATGTCAGAATTTTTCCTGTTGCAGCCAGATACTAGCCTGTGAGGAAGTAAGTCATCATCATGCTGAAAGCGGTCATCCGCTGTTGGCTTGTGCAGTTACGAGGGTTGCTGTCAGAGGTGTTATCCAAAATAGCATCAATAGTTTTATATGAAACTTAGCTTGCTTTTAGGTTGTACTATGTTATGTTAATCCCAGTAACTTTTTTCTTTTTTCACACTGCTGCTACCAGTACTGCTTTCTGTTAGTATCTGGGCTACTTTATGCACAGTTGTGTGTTGTTTGTATAGCACTATAGGGATGCCTTTCTTAAGGACTGAGCTCAGGAGTTCATGAGCTCTAATGTCATAGGGGATTTTGCGTAGGTGATTTTTGTGGAGATTCCTTCAAGCTCTCAATCAGTGTTTCTGTACCAGTGCTACAGCATCTTGCCAGGAGACCATAAAAGAAAACTACATCTAGCTGAAATGAGCGGTCTCAGCTGAGCTGCAGAACCCTGATGCTTTGGAAAGGCCTGGAAGTGGATCCATGCAGTTGATTCTCACCTTGTGCTCCTTTGCAGGTGGGCCTGTGCCCAGCATATCTGTGGAGTTCTCCCCACTGTGTAGGCTACATTCTTCAGTGGCTTGGTCTTTATCCTAACCAGAAGCATCTGACACAATGAGTCAGTCTTAGAAGGGGTAAGTGACCTGGGATCAAAGGAGCCTTATTTTCCTTCTTTTCAGCCTGGTATGTTGGCATTTTACTGTTACATGTACGCCCATCTTATCATCTGGGATGCTACACACAAGAAGAGAAGAGGCTTCAGAGATCTGTTAGAAGCTAGGGAAAGAATGATTCTTAATTCTTTATAACAGAAGTAACTTCTTAATTGAAGTAACTTAAAATAGTATGTTACTTCATTTTCATCTGCCTGTGTCATATATAGATCCTAACTTAAAGCTGATCAGTCAGCCATTGTCCTAACCTCCTACCATTGCCAGGATGGAATAGTGACCCATGAATGGATGGAGCACAGTTGAGTGCTCCCTCCTTAGCTTCTCTGAAATGGAGGACTCTGACTACATTCCTGCAGATATTAGTGCAACTCTTAGTTAAGGCTGTTCATTGCACAAATGGGCAGAAAGTATATGGAGATCAACATCTGCATCTTGATGGATATGTGCAAACTCTTGTGCAGGTGTCTGTGGGTGAATTTTTTTTCTCCATTAGTTGATGAGGTAGTTTAGAGGCTCAAATGGATGAAGTATCCCTTAAGCCAAGTGGGGAAGGGTTGGAAAATTTAAGATCTGGACCTGGTTCTGAATTTTGCAACTGAGCCTGAAAGACAAGAGCAGCCATCTTACCCTGGACTATCTGCCAGCACTGGACAGTGGTTTGTGTGTAGCACCTCTTGCCACTTCTCACCTTGCCTAACATTTGAGTTTTATAGAGCAGAGTAAGAGACCTCCCCATGTGCTAATTGTGACACAGGTATATCTGCAGCACTGGAGTTGTGATTTTTCTGATTTTTCTGCTGCTTCTCTTGAAAACAAATGTGTGTCAGGATTTGAACAGCTTCAAGAGACTTCAGGATAACTATTATGCACATTACGGGAAAAGAAAATGTCTTCAGCTGTTACTCAGAATGAAATAGTTCTGTGCTTGAATCTCCTAAACTAAAAATGTTTTCCCTTTATAGCCATATTTCCTTTCACTTTCCCTTGCCAGATGCCACAAAAGTACAAGCTCAGAGAGACAGGTATTTTGTGGGAAAGCAAACATGTTTTCTACTTGGACTTGGCCCTGAGCTCAGACATCAAATCCAAGCACTCTCATCAGGGGTAGACTGGAGGGTTCAGGTTTGGATCTAACTTTGAAATTCAGTCCCTGTATTAATGAAATAATTTTCATTCTTTCATGCTTTCAACTTCATTTTGGTCTCAAGTCTTGCTCAAAGGAGACATTTTCATGTTGCTAGAGGTTGTGGGGTACTTCTGCCATCTTCTGTAACATGGACAGTAGACTGCTTCCTGGCATGTGGGCAACTTGCATAGAAATGCACAAGTGTAGGAGTGAGGCATCTCTGGAGATACTCATGGTCTCTCTTATCTTCCTGTGATGTGCTGTCATTTGCAGCTTCTTATGTTTTGTACCTGGGTTTTTCAAAAGGGGTTACCAAGGATTTTGTAGTTCAGTGGAGTACTAGGATGGGTATTATATGGGCTTTCTGGACTTCCTAATTTCTCTTTTGTTGTCTAGAAGGCTAAATATATATGGCTAAAGATATAAATATTTTTATACAAATTGCTGAGAGATCTGCTGTCCTTTTGTCTACCAGTTACTGGGAAGGTCCCACAAGCACATTCCGGGTTTCTATCCTAGCTTTCAGGAAGTTCATGCTGATGCTGCATTGCAGGGTTGCTGTCTTCACCTCAGTTTCTCTGGGCTCAGCGTTTATAAAAGCACTTGAGCAAACCCTCCTTTACACCAAAGGCTGGTGTGGGAAGGGGTGCCCACAAGAGTATTTGATATGCTAGCATAATATGGTGATGAGCAAAGCTGTTTGCATACTGAGGGCAGATGGTCAGACATACGGGGCCTCATTCCTTTCTCTGTTAAGACTTGATCCACAGGTTTTGAAATCCTTCTGTATTTGCCTTAATGCAGCTCCATCATAGCAGAGCGCTTGGGATGAGGGGAAATACAGCCTATGGCAATTTGGGATTGGCAGGAAAGGATGATGGTGAAATATCACCCTTCTAGTCTTCCTATAGCTCCTGCTACCATAGTTGTCATCAGTTAAACCACTTGTTCCACTGCAATGGACAACTGCAACTACCGGGTAGGTGACCCTGCTTCCAGCCAGACAATATTGCCAGCACTAGTGGAGAAAAGTCTCCGCTGTAATTCTTGAAACTTTTCTGAAATTTTGAGAAGCTGTATGTCTTGTCATTTCTGGATATTTTATATATCATTCTTGGGCTTGGAGAGGAACTGAAAATAGTGATGATATTCCCTTTTTTTGGGTGCATGTATTGCATGTATGTGCATTATAATAATGTAGTTTCCTTGAGGTTATATGGCTTGTAAAACTGCACTGCATATCTGTTCTTCTCCCTGACATATTAATCAATTTCAGTAAAACATAAGAGAGCTAGACATCTCAAGGATAGTTGTGTTGCTCTCCCATTCTGCTTATATTGCAGCCTACTCGTTCCTATCCTTTACTTTCATTGCTTCTGTATTTAGCTTACAGATCTGTCCTGGATCATGCAGATGAAACTGATGTAGGAACTTGGTCACTTAGGTGACAGTTACGGTGTATATTTAGAAAATACTTATAATGACTCTGATGCCCCATTGAATACCACTTTCCTTACAGTGATGCTTATCTAAGGAGTAGAATTTTAATAAGCATCAATAATTGACATCTATACTGCAATTAAAATAATTGCAGTTAATTAAGAGGATAACTTAATATGTACAACATTGGTAACCATGCAATGCAAAATAAGATTTGTTTGCATCTCATTGGTATAAGATCTAGACCCAACCTCTGGACCTGAATATATGTTAAGTATCAAAATTATTTGTTTCTAAAAATTATAATTGAATAAACTAAGGGTCAAAGAAAGTTTGTGAACCATGTACCAAGTTTTAAGAGTACTTGACTTGGCCGTGGTTGTGTATAGCAACTAAGCAAAATCTTTCAGCCGCTTCTAACTTCATATTCTTGTACAAAATGAAAGGAAAAGTAAGGATGAACAAGCTGGGTAGTCATCCTCACTAAGACTTTGGGACTAGATCTGTTGAACATTACTCTAAAAGAATTTAGCAGTAATGCATTTTTTTAATAAGTCAGGAAAATTTTGATGCTTTGGCCATTGTGCAATGGATTTTTTTCAACATGTACTTTATGAAATCTTCTTAGCTGCACTTTCTTCTTGATAAAATTAAATAGAACAGATTCAAATAGAAACATAGTATCCAAGCAGTATGTTGCTCTTCTAAACAAATCTGGATTCATTTTTTTTTGCTTCTGTGTGGTAGGCTCTTTTTTCAGTTTCATGATATTTTGTCCTGTTCAGTCATATGCTGTTATTTATTTACATATATGTGTAAATTATTGTGAAGCAGTTGCATTGTAAGAACTATGATTTGCTGCTTGCCCAAAACATAAGAGTTGACATCACATAAAGTTTTTAGCTTGCCAGTACTGAAGAGTGACCATTCTTTCTCTTTTACTGAAGGTGTGATTATGCTGTTAGTCCTAATCATTATGTTGAAAGTGCCTCTTCCTTTGGTGTCTCCTACTCCTTTCTCATTGTCCTCGTTCGGCCAGGACAGGGTTAATTTGGTGCAGCCAGGCTATTCCATACCATGCTGACATCATGCCCCGGGGCCAGTTCCAGTCCCGGGGTGCATGCCTGAGGTTGGCTCTGTCTATTTACTCGCACAGTATCGCTTGTTTTGTACATTGTTTTTCTCACTGTTGTCATTGCTGTTGTTACTGCAATGGTTTCTTGTGTGCTATTGTATTAAACTCTCCTTATCTCAACTCAAAAAGGCATTTTAAAACTTTTTGTCCAGGAGGTGGGGGGGCAGCNACTGCAATGGTTTCTTGTGTGCTATTGTATTAAACTCTCCTTATCTCAACTCAAAAAGGCATTTTAAAACTTTTTGTCCAGGAGGTGGGGGGGCAGCAGCAGTGGCCATGTGGCTCGACTCCTGGCAGGGACTGAACCACCACACTCATTAAGCTACTTTCAGCTAGATATCTTTGGGGAACTATGTGAACATATTAGACCTTCCTTTTTATGAAGAGGGGGTGCTGTAATTTTTTGCAAGGTTATATAGCTTTATCCTAAAATCACAAATCCACCACACATGAAAGATTTCACTAGTGATGTTTTATAACATGCTGGTTCAAAAAGAGCCTAGAGAAAAGAAGCTATGATCTATTGAAAATAAGGATGCAAGTGACTGTATGTAGGTTGGATATATGGTAATGTTTGAGATTATTTTCAGTTCTCTTTTCTGTTCTGAGCGTTCCTTCAAATACTAAAGGGGAGAGTGATTAAGGAGACATGGTGAAAATACCAGAATTGGTTTTGATCATTCAGTAGGTGGCAACTTTGCCTGAAGCTAGCACCAGACCAGAGCCACAACATGATGTCATATTTTGGCCAGGGCCTGGCTTTTTGAAATTACCTCTGATTGCTTGCATTAAATTTATAGGGATTCAGATGGGTACAGTATTCTTTAACATGGACCATTTTTAGCTGACCTTCAAGGAACTCTTTCATCAAGTCCGTCCTTTATTACACACTTGATTAGCTATGCTTAACCATGAAACTACACAAGCAAACAATCCTATTTTTAAAAATGGAAAAGGAAAGAGAGGAGGAAGAAAATAAAGGGCAAGGAGAAGAAAGGCATAACTGAAGAACTCCCCAAATCTAGCATTTTCACACGCTTCATTTTGATCCTTGAAGAAAAAAGAAGGGTTCAGACCCAATATGGACTTAACTTCACAGTGGCTGAAGCAGAGTAGAAATCAGTATGAGCATCTCTTGCAGCTAGGTCCTGCAACTCAAGCAGCAGCTGAGAAGAAGCGGTCTAGTTAGTGCCCAGAGAGCCCATTGAGAGGAGGGCTAGAGAGGAGGGATATCTGAGGAAAGTTTCCTGGTTTCAGCTTGCCTGAGGAAGTATCAAAATACTGGCTTATCCCTTTGCTTCCAACTCATTCCAGCTGTGGCTCCAATGTGTCTACTCTTGTCTTTGCTTATTGACTTCTCAGTTATCCCTTAGCTTTCTTTGTAATTTGAATGTCACACCTTGGCCACTTTCTCCTGGTTCTAAAATTGCTGAGCAACGTGGGCTGTTTTGGTATGGTATCCCCTTTCCATTTTGTAACTTCATCACTTCCAGCTTCAGAAATAGTTTCGGCTCTGTGACTTGAGCAGAACAATACATGCAAGTGTTTGAGTCATCCTGAAAGGGCATTGTTGGGCTGGGGTTTTTTGATTAATCATTTTAATTGGTTTCTTTGAAAACTGCAGGTTTTGAGCACTAAAAATTAAGGAGAGAAGGGGAACACCCTTATGCACAGTGTGCCTTTGTAAGATTATCTGGTATTTGAGAAGTAGAATTAGAAATCATGTGGAGCCATGCAAAATCATGTTTTCTTTGTAAAAATGTTCTCAAGTGGAGATTATAAAGAAAATACAGCAGAAACTTCCATAAATTTCAGATTTATAACATGGCACAAAGCCTCTCTAGGTGTATGACTGCCTTCTGGGGCAGAAAAATACAAAGAGCTTGAATCCTGACTGGCATAAATCAACACAAATCTACTGAAGGCAAGAAGATGTTTTCCATGGGGGAAGGAGGAGGGAGGAGACAGGGGCAGGGGGCAGGGGAGATATCTGAGTGGCACAGTCTATATCCCCATTTAGTCTTTCTGAGTTTTTCCAAAGGAGTGACTATAAAACACAAGTAGACAATGAACTCTAAAAGCTGAACAGAGTGGATGACCTTAGTCTTCAAATATCCCCAGTAGCCAGAAGCTCCTTCAGTCAAAGGCTTGCTTTAAATTTTGTATTTTGAATTTATAATGTTTTTATTGCCTGTGTATTTACAAAAAGTGAATTAAACTAAAACCCTTCTCAAGCATTTCTTGTTGTTATTTGCCAGTCTGCTGAGTAATGCTCTTTGCATGTGTTTTTACTTTATGGGGCAACTTTTCCCCATAGATTTATCCACTTTTTTTGGACAGAGATTTAATTGTGAGACATCCATTCTGATTATAGATCAATTATTTTAGTTGATCTGAAAGAGAAGTTGTACTTTCAGATTTAGAATTACATATGGTTTAGTTCAGTTGGGGAGGGGAAAAAAAAAGTGAAGTTTTATATAACCCTGGCTGGCTAATATTTAACAATAACCACAGTTATTGAGTGCCTGGAGGAATAGCTGTTTCTGCACTACATGACTTAGAGTTGTTGTTTGCTTTGGTGGGACCTCTGAAGTTATGGTCTGTGGCAGGTTACCTCTAAAAGATGAACTATGGTTCAACCTTGCAAGCAGTGAGATTAAGATACTGATATTTGTCAGAAAGGAAACAGTCTAATTTAGTCCAGATAAGAGTAGGACAGCTTTTGTTTTCTAGGACTAAACGGGGTGTGTGTCAACATCCCTCCAACAAAAATATTTATTTTAAAATGTTTTTTTCATTAGAACTGGACTATTCAAAAATAAAGTTTCTTCTTCCCTCCACACCTCTAAGTTTTCGTATTTTAATAATGTATTTATATTTGTTTTTTTGCCACTCCATGTATTTTTTGGAAATGGAGGAAAAGAGGTAGCCTGTAGGTAGAGGTAAAAGAACAAACCCAAGGTTTATTTCCTGTTTTAAGATGATAGTATTTCAAAACTTGATGTGAAACTTTATCAAATAAGTTCTTAATACAGCACTTTGCTTTGGATTGGTTTTAAATATTATCTATGAATACAAATTGCTCTTTGAAAGGTTGTAACAGAAATCTTGTGGTAGCTCTTATGAAACAAGTCTGACAGTTCCTTGTCTCTGGGAAACAGATACCAAGTGATGAACATCTTTGCCTGTTATTTTTTTTGAGCTCCACATCTTTGTCTTTTCCACCACCGGTTTATCTTTGTCCTGTGACCAAAAGAAAAAAGAAAATTAAATGCAAGTTAAAATGTCATTGCGAGATGACCTTGGTACAAAAAAATGAGAGAAAGGGAAATAGAATGCAGTTTTTAAAGCATCCTTTATTTTCCTGGTTCTTTCTGGTTATCCAGGGCTGACTTGCTACTTGTTGAAAATTGGAGCAATTCCCCTTAGAATTCTCTTGATACATAATGCACTGGTGCACAGACATTGATGCAGTCCTCTGCTTGGGACATCTGACCTGCCCTGCAGGTGGAAGATGGACAACTGTCCTAAATGTAAAAGTCTTACACTACTGCAACTAAAGCAAGGAAGGCTATTTTTAGTCTAAATGAAAGATGTTTGTCCTTGGAAAGCATCTGTTCTCACCAGCAACCACAAAATGCAGCATGGTCTTGGGTGCAGAGTGTCTGACTTCTCATCAAACACCTGTTGCTGTGGAAAGCTGCAAGTGCTGGCTTGTTCTCATGTTGCTTATAGCCAGGGCTTGCTCCTTGCCCTTCAAGGTGGCAGAGCCACTGCTGCTGACTGTAGACAGAGGAGATTGTTACCTAGTGAGGGTGTACTGTTGAGCTCCATGGGGCAGGAGGATGGTCATGACACCCAACTATAACTTCCTTTTAGAACTGCAAAAGTTCTGACTTTTTAAGATGCAATTCAAGAAAGGAGCCTTCCAGGAGGAAGGTACAGTATTAGAATTTGCTCTTTGGATGGGAAAATTTTGCATTCCTAATCTTTTTTTTTTTATTGGCATAACAGAGCAGAATCTGATTTCTTTTTTTAAAAAGCAATCACTTAGATATAAATTATGCGTTGTTATTAAACAGTAATCAAATTATTCGAATGCAATTTAATTTTTAAATTAAATCATTTAAAAGCATACTTTTTAAAGCACACTGCTTTAATAAAATGCTACTTTCTGCTGCTCTTTTGTCAAGAACTTTATCCACAATGTTGAATATTTTATAGTGCCAGAGGCATCATATTATCTCCTCTGATATTGCCAACCTGATAAAATAAAAAAACCCTCTGCTGTAATTTCTTCACACAGTCAGATAGAAATCTAGCTGGCAATTTGTTAAATAGGAACATATAGCTTTGAAAATGCAAATGAATAGAATAACATTGGCATTAGAAAATACAGTAACATTATATCGAGTAGCAGCCAAGGAATTATCTGATCTATTACATAGACTATTTGCATTTAATTCAATTACTTGTGAATCTTCTTTCCCTACTGATGCATTCTGATACCGACCTCTGCTCTGGTGTCTGGATGAGTGCTGTGTCTCTGGAGTTCAGTGTAATTTGCCCTGTAATAGCAGTGGGTCTTGGTTTAGCTGCTGAACCAGTTGAGTTGTGTACACTCATGAATACTGCCCTCAGTTAAATCCTGTATTATTCTTCATTCACTGTTCAAATATATAACCAGTCTCTGTATGTGTGTAAATGTGAATAGTGGAAGCTTGTGTAATGGCTGTAACAGTAGTGGCTGGCTCATTAAACCACTGAGAGGTGTGGTGGTGCTGGTTAAGTGGCACTGCCTGGAGACACAAGGTACGTATTTTCTTGAATGCGGAAGAATTAGCAGAGGTAGGTTTTTCTCTGCTTTCTGGGGTGCTCCTGGGTGAGGTGGCTGCGAATGCCTGCTTCATGGTGGGGACACCTGTAGAAGAGTTTTTAGTAGAGAGAGGTCATCTCGAGGTAACTGTAGATGATAAACAACTATGAAGACATGGAAAATTACTGAGAGGAATAATGGCCAAGCGGAAAGGTCAGAAGGGAACAGAAAACAGGATCTGAGAGTTAATTGTGGAGAGCAATGACGAGTGGTGTTCTGCATGTATCACTACTGGGGCTGGTACTATTAACATATTTGTTGGTGACATGGATAGTGGGGTTGAGTGCTCCCATGATGCAAATGACATCAAAGCTGTGTGGTGCAGTTGACATGCTGAAGGGAAGTGATGTCAACCAGAGGGACCTTGACAGCCTTGAGAGGTGGGCTCATGCCAGCCTCATGAAGATCAACAAGGCCAAGTGCAAGGTCCTGTCCCCTGGGTCAGGGCAATCCCAAGCACAGATACAGGCTGGGCAATGAGTGGACTGAGAGCAGTCCTGAGGAGAAAGACTTGGGGGTGCTGGTTGATGAAAAGCTCAACATGAGCCAGCAATATGCAAGTGCAGCCCAGAAAGCCAACTGGGCTGCATCAAAAGAAGCATGATCAGTGGGTTGAGGGGGGTGATTCTGCTCATCTACTCCACTTTTGTGAGACACCCTCCTGCATCCAGCTCTGGAGCCCCCAGTAAAAGAGGGGCATAGACCTGTTGAAGCGGGAGGCCCATGAAGATCATCAGAGAGCTGGAACACCTCTCCTTTGAGGACAGGCTGAGAGAGTTGGGGTTGTTCAGCCTGGAGAAGAGAAGACTCTGGGCCTTCCAGAGAAGACTACAGCCTTCCAGTATGTGAAGGGGGCCTACAAGAAAGGTGGGGAGGGACTTTTTACAAGGCCTTGTAGTGATAGAATGAGGGGTCATGGCTTGAAACTAGAGAAGAGGACATTTAAATTAGATTTAAGGAAGAAGCTCTTCACTCTGAGGGTGGTGAGTCCCTGGAACAGGTTGCCCAGGGAAGTTGTGGACGCTCGATCCCTGGAGGTGTTCAAGGTCTGGTTGGATGGGGCCTTGCGCAACCTGGTCTAGTGGGAGGTGTCCCTGCTCATGGCAGGGAGGGTGGAGCTAGATGATCTTTAAGGTCCCTTGCCACCCAAACCATTCTATGATTTAGACAATTTGAAACAGCCGGTGTGTTGCAGTGAATCTGGTCCATGCAATTGAATGTCCATTGTATTGAATAACATGTCCATGTATTGAATAACAAATGAGACCTCAGCAGAGGACTCCATCTAGGTTGCTCATCTTACAAAATACCATAATGGTCACAAAAGAAGAACATTTTCCAAGGATGCAGTAGAGAGAAAGCCATATCCCTAATGGAAATGCTTGTTTTGAGAGGGAGAAGCTTTCTCCTTGCTACTTACTAAAAGGCAGTGTTTCAGGGGATGCTATAGATGAAGCTTCTCAGAGATAAGTCTTCTAACTGACTGGTGTCTGCTGTCCACAGGATAACTGAGTGGGAGATGTGGAAACAGCAGCAGGGCAAAAGGTGCTATAGACCAGCAAAAGCTGCCTTCCACACTGGAGGTTGCTAAAAGGGAGGAATATCCCAGAAAACATAAAGCAAAACAGAAAAGGGACAATGTACCCCTCCAATTGCTTCTTTTTGTTTGTTTGTTTTGGTTTTGTTTCCCCTTATAGGGTCTTCTCCCTCCAATCTTACTGAGAACTTTCCATTGATCTTTTCCCATTCCTCAACATATATATCAGAAGCCTAGGTCACTTAGGTTGGAAAATGGACCTTGTGATATGATAAAATACTTTAATATTAATAGCGTCAATTATCTTTGGAGGCTACCAGTTCATATGATTTACAGGTAAGGGAATGCACATGACATTTACTCTGTGAGTAACAGCATCTCTGACTTTAATTCCTCTCCTGACAGTCCAGCGTCAGCCAGTGTTTCATTTTTACTGCTTTCATGTAGAACAACTTGTCCCTTTTCTGATTCCTGAGCTGATTGATAAGTTGAGGATGAGAGTTAAATTATGTTTTACAGGAAGGGATGGAAAAATATGGCTGCAAAACCCAAAGAGTCTTTAAGTAAATGAGAACATCACTCTACTGTTAGAAGTAAGTGTAATAATAATTACCATGACCTCTCTCTGGAGGAGAGAACACAGAAATATAAACCAAGCAGTTCTGAGCGCTGACCTGAGCCCTAGCATGGACTTGGTTGAGCTTCTGAATGGATTTCACAATAGGTATGGATCCCTTTGTTTTAAAGATTATATCCTTTTGGACTAATATATGTCTCTTCATTTATTCTTCCTTCTTAGGTGGTTGTATTTTGTGTCTTTTTTCAGGAAATTCAGAGATAAAATTGCAGTGATAAGCACTCATGCTCTAGGTAATACTGTAATGTGTATTTTGTTGCTAGTAAAGCTAGAGCAGTAACAACCATGGCAAAATTCAGTGTTATGTTTCAGTAATCTGAAACAAAGTGTGTCTGAGTTTTTAGTAAGTTGTCCCTTTGCCTATTTTGGAGCTTTGCTACTTGAAGGCACCTCTGCAGAGGACCCCTGTCTAACCAGAAGATCGGTTTTGAATTCAGTGTTGCTCAGCACAGGCCTGGCCTTATGGTTCCCATTACACTGCTGTTGCTTTTGTGACTAATATCTGAAAGCTGTTCAGATGTATGATGTTGTTTCCAAATAAACTCTTTATTTTTCCTGGAATGATGCAGTCACAAAGAAAAGTTAGAGTTAGTTTTCAGCTCCTTGCTTTCAGTTTTTATTTAGCAGTGCCCAGAGGAGATAGGGGGGCTCGCAGCTGATGCTGCATGTGTTAATTGAAAAATCCTTTTCCCTATATGGTCAATTCTCCTTTGAATTCTTACTTGGAGTATTTTTCTCCATGATGATCCATTTCTTGAGTTGTAAGAATTGTGACACCATGAAAAACTGAAAGGCTGATGGACTGCTAAAAGATGTACGCTTGGTGCAATCTCATGAATTCCAACAAAGACTTTATTTCTTTAAATGACATCTAGTTTAAATAGCAGCAGCACTGCCATTGCCAGACTGTTTTATATCGTGGGTCTCTGCATCTATGAACTAGGTTGTTCATGAAGAGCATCTGTTGTTTGTAGGTAGTCCCATGGCCTCAGTTACCTGCCCTGCCACGTCCTGAACAAATACCCCTCCCTATCCCTGTGGGGCAGGAAGTACAGTTACTGCTATTTTATGAGGATGAGACCTGGCTACACTGCAGAATAAAGATGTGATATGCTACAGTGTTAATTGTACTGTGCTCATGAGGGTAAGAACAGCTTGTGCTGGCAAGTGCTGCACAGACCCTCTGCGGGCCCTGGGTAGATGGTATGTGTTGAAGGCTGTACCAGCTGTGTGTGACAGTCTGTGCCAGCTGCTGTCACTACTACAGTTATGCAGGGGAGTTTGAGTCAGCAGACAATGACCTACACTGTCATTCTGCTCTTCAGATATATCCAAAACAATGTGCCCAAGGTCACAAAGTGAGCCAGAGCGGGGGAAGTGAATCGGGCTGGGGAATTCAGAATAACACTGTTACCTCTGAACCACTCTTGGAAAATCATAACTTTCGTTCTGGTAGGAGAATTATTAAATGTGGTAGCATCAGAAGCTGAATCCATAGGAAACTGTTGTGGTGGGAGTATGTTGCTGAAGCTTGGTGCCACAATGTTGTTGTGGTGTAGTTGAGTACAAAATTCTATTGGTGGTTGGATTTCATTCTTACTAATGTTGTGTCAAAACAATGGTGCTTCAGTAAAAGCAGAGTGTTTTAATCCCACGTGCAGTTCATATGCAGCCAAACTGTCAAGGGTTGCACTGCTCAGGAGCACTGTCACTGCCAGGTAGGAGCACTTACTTGTCTGGGTGTGGTGGAAGATGTGTGCCAATGGATGGCTGCCGAATGGGGTCTGTGTGTACTCTAAGGGAGGGAAGTGATGACTGCAGAAACTGATGTGCAACAATTTCCAGAACAGTGGTGAGGTAATTTGGAGTGAATGAGCCCTTTAAAATGAAGCACAGACAGTATAAAAGGTGTTTTGCAAAATGTTGTTCTGTTTCTGTCCAATTGCATGAGCATTAGACCTCCTAGAAACAGATGAATTTAACCATTCGTCTAATTTCCAAGGCTTTCACTGTGATAGTTGGAGTTAGTAATTATGGCGTCTCCTTTACTGCAGAACATTTTTATCTAGAGTGTGAGATGTCATTTTGTTGTGCACGGAGCACAAAGCAGACACCTTGCTTGGAGAAAAGTGTTTAGTCTGGATGAGAACTGCTTTTTGTGTGCACCCATGTGATTTATTTAGAATAGATAATTCCTGCTATCCTGATGATTTCTTCTTGCTTCCTTTCAGCCAAAGCCAAGGCAGTCTTTGTCAGTTACGTAAGGTCTAGTAAGTGTAGCAGGTAAGCAGCAGCCTGTAATTTTCATCCCCGTTGGAAAATGAGATAAGCTATTTGACATACCCCGTGAAATAATAGGGTTGTGTTTGGAAAGGCTGCTGCCCAGCTGGGAGGACAAAGCACTGTGCACACCCTGCAAAGGTGACAGCTTGAAGGACATCATGGTTCTTGAGTAGAGCCATTTACAAAAGGCATGCAGTGGGCAGGTCCCAGAAAAGAGAGAGCTGCACTTTCAAATTAGCTTTCTTCCCTTTTGTGTTATTCAGGCTTTGTCATCCTCTTCCTCTTCAAAGGCTGAATGGGCAGGACTTTCAGGAGGTCCTCCAGAAAAGGGACAGTTCATAGGAGGTAGATGTGCAGGGGCATAGTTCTGGATAGGTGTTTGCTGGGTGGGCTTGTTTTACAACTTATCTGCTATATTTCAAGCATATACATAGTAAAATTGTAGATTTCTACAAATAGAGTAGAACCATAGACCTGCTTTAAAGGCCCTCTGAAAATTAAGACTGAAAATGAGATTCCAAAATGAGATTATGATTCCATTTCTGCATTCCCTCAGGGATAACAAAACTGCACAATATTGTGACTTTTCTAAAAACTAGGCAGGCTATATTTATCTTTAAATTTTAGTTGAGGACTTTTTAATCTTTTTATCTGTAAAGACATTTGCACCTCTGTCAAAGGAAATGGTAGACCTTTAATCTCTAGTTTTATTCATCCTGTCCATAGCAATATAAAATGTAATAGCAAAATAGACCAAAGGTGAGAAACAGTTTGGAGTGGGTCAAATTGGAGGGGTGCGGGTGAAGAACTTGCCTAGTATATTTTTCATTATGTCCCTGAATTGCTGTGTCCTGTTCTCCTACTCCTCAGATGGGCAATTGGAGCCCAATAGTAAATGTCTATGTAACCCTGAACCTGTTTTGTCTTTGCACAGGCATTATGATTTACATTACATGGTCACATCTCATTTTTCAAGTAACTATGACTTTTGTATTACACAACCTTAGCTACGGACCTGTATTCTGGATAATAACAAAGACACAAAATAGTAATAATCGTTCTTATTTTTCATAGCATTTACTGTGTATAGTTTGCAAAGGACTGTAAAAGGAGGGCCTGCATTACTTTAACCTCACCTCTGATCTCCTCTTAGTAAAGTAATTTCGACTGAGGCAGTTAGATGGGCCTTCAGCTGGGAACCATAGTTACCTTGTTTATAAGGTTTATCATCCTTGCCCAGAATGTGCATACAGAAAGGCACTGTACTGGAACAAATTTGACATTACATTCCTCTCAAATTCCAGTAGGCTATGTATGTATGTGCAGAATCGGTTAGAAAGAAGGCAAGTTTTAGGAGACTGTAAAAATATCTAGTGTACAGGACATCTTATCCCTGTACTGTTACGACAAAGTTCACCAAAAGGCTCTGAGGCATGGCCCTTTCTCTGCATTTTATGCAGATGCTGTTTAAACTTTACCAGGTGGGGGAATGAGCTGCACTCATGCTACAGCTACAATTTTAATAAGTCTTTTCCATGTAAAATGTTGAAGTCCACAGTGTGGTTGCTCCAGTTAAGAGGTCTCTCACCCTGCCACTTCCCCTGCCCCCAAATAAAGGGGAATGGTTTTATGCAAGAAGAGGGGAGGAAGAAAGGAAGAATATTTAACTACAATCTGCCTCTGGCAAGTCATGTTCTATTTAAAATTTCAGTGCACCCAAACAGTCAAGCCTGGCAGGCTGTGTGATCTGAAAGCAGAACTGGTTCAGCACATGCATAAGCATTCCATGCTGCTCTTCACAGCTTCCATCAGACCCCAGAGCCCCCTGCATCTTTCTCCATGTCCCTCTCCCCCAGATCAGATTCTCTAGTCTCCATCACCTCTGGAGTGGCATATTCTCTGACAGGCATATGAAGCATGTGCAGTTTAATACAGTATGCTGGTGCTAGACTCTAGGTCGCTGCAGTTTAAACGTGGATTTGCTGTAACTTTCTCTTGCTGTTATACTTGTTTCCTGCTGCTATCTTGAATTTTTTTTGCTTACATTCTCTTCCACCTGTTTCAAGCCAAAGGTGAGTGCATGTTTGTTCTTTCTCCTAAAAACACCTTCCTTGTGCTTTATCTCCCAAACAAGTCATGAGAAAAAGACCTTGACTGATAAGCATGTGGATTGCACTTAGATAAGCACTTGATTTCCCCCACCCTTGAAAGAAGAATTAAGCAAGCGATAACTCTTCTTCTGTTGCACTAAATCTGATATTGAGAGGTCCTGTCCTTTTTTCCTTTCCTGAAGGGTAGATGGAATAATGAGGAGTGGGCTCTATGTGATGCCATTTTCTATTGCACTAAATCTTAACGAAGATTGGGAAATTGGTCTGACTTCAGTTTTTCAGCCCTGCCTCTGGGTCTTCCCTGGCATTGCCGGCCACTTGGCAGGTTGGTGGCATTCAGTCTCCAAATTCATCTTTTTCTGTACAGGTAGACAAACAGTGACA
Organism: Eurystomus gularis; assembly: GCA_013400335.1. Classification (NCBI taxonomy): domain Eukaryota; kingdom Metazoa; phylum Chordata; class Aves; order Coraciiformes; family Coraciidae; genus Eurystomus; species Eurystomus gularis. Next base: position 17,613 of record VZZY01024277.1, read on the forward strand.
ATAATGGACTTTTCCTCAGGAATGTTTGTTTTATTTGCAATTACAATTAGAAACACTAATGTGTTTACTCTGTTTAATGTATGGAAAGACCTTTTGATTTTTTCTTTTACTTCATCTCTACACTGTCAGAACTTTGTGCTGTTTCTTGTTAGACCAGCTGCCCTTAAAAATGCAGCTTAATCCATTTCTGTTGTCAATGAATACCATTATTTCTTTTTGTCCAAAGCCTGTGTCCTGGACCAGGCTGCTAAGATTAGAGTGGCTCAGGTGGATTTGGACTGGACTATTTCTTGCCTGGTGGGCCCATGAGACCTCGGGTCACCAAGGAAGGGATAGGACGTATAGATGTGCTCAAGATCGAGGGATGGACCTGACCATAGATACCATCGCAGAGGTCATACATGAATGTGAAATATGTGCTGCGATCAAGCAAGCCAAGTGGATAAAGCCCCAGTGGTATGGAGGATGATGGTTGAAATATAAATATGGAGAAGCCTGGCAGATTGACTGCATCACACTGCCACAGACCCATCAAGGCAAGCACTATGTGCTTACGATGGTGGAAGCAACCACTGGGTGGCTGGAAATGTATCCAGTACCCCACACCACTGCCCGGAACACCATCCTGGGCCTGGAGAAGCAAGTCCTGTGGCGACACGGCACCCCAGAGAGGATTGAGTCTGACAACGGGACTCATTTCCGAAACAACCTCATAGACACCTGGGCAGAAGAGCACGGCATCGAGTGGATCTATCACATCCCCTACCACGCACCAGCCTCCGGAAAAATTGAAAGGTCCAATGGACTATTGAAGACTACACTGAAGGCGATGGGGGGTGGGACTTTCAAAAACTGGGACACTCATCTGGCAAAGTCCACCTGGTTAGTCAACACCAGGGGGTCTGTCAATCGGGCTGGCCCTGCCCATTCAAAGCTTCCACGTCCTGTAGACGGGGATAAAGTCCCTGTAATACACATGCAAAATGTTTTGGGAAAAATGGTGTGGGTCAGTCCTGCCTCAGGCAAAGGCAAACCCATNGGTTAATTTGGTGCAGCCAGGCTATTCTATACCATACTGACATCATGCTCAGGGGCCAGTTCTGGTTCTGGGGGGGTGGGGGCAACTGATGGCCTGCGATCGATCTGCTCGGGAGCATCTTTTTGTCTATGCGGTATCGCTCATTTGTAGATTTCTTTCTTACTGTTGTCATCGCTGTTGTTACTGCAATTGTTTCTTATGTGTCACTGTATTAAACTGTCCTTATCTCAACTCAAAAAGGCATTTTGAAACTCTTCTCTGTCTGCTGTGGGGAGGCAGCAGCAGTGGCCGTGTGGCAGCCACATGGCTCAGCTGCCAGCGGAGATTGAACTGCTGCGGCTTTACTAAACAACCACAGCCTGTTGTCCTGTTAGTCTAAGTCTTGATGGTTTTTTTTCCGTTATGAAGAGAAGTTGGTGGTAAGGATCTCCTTTGTAAATAAACAAATGTGGATACAAAACATAACCTGTCTTTTGCTGAAGCAAACAAGAGACTGTTCTGGCAAAGACAGACCTGGATTTCCAAAGAAAGTACTGGACAATGCTAGAACTGCTGACATGCGATAAGTCTTGGTTTGCAGTCCTGCCAGACCCATGCTGCCCAGCTGAGCCTTGGAGGGGCCATGCTGTTGGGCACCATGTGCCCACCAGTCCTGTGTTGCCCTTGCAGACCTGTGAGTAAAGGAACAAGCTTCTAGCAAGCCCATCTCTCCATGCAGCCACCACTATGTTCCTAGTGTAACAGCATGCTCAGGTGGCTTCCCACTAGCCCATGCCCATATTCAGCTCCCCAGTGGCTCAGTTGGGCTGGACCTTGTGCAGGAGGTGGCAGAATCTGGATCACTGAGCAAAGTGATGTCCAGCCCCACAGGGTGAGGGGTCTCAGGGTGTAGCTCTTAATGAAACATAGCTAGCTGCTTGCTCCCCCAGCAGCAGCCTGGTGGGAGTGGGTGCTCCCACATTTGAGTTTGTGCTGCTGAGAGAGTATAAAAGGGTGCAGTCTTTGTGCTTTAGGAGACAATTTGCTAGTGGCTTCTGAACACAGGTGATGTCCTTATGCCATCCTACTGCTGTCTTTGTATGCCCACACTTTCCTGGCCCTGAGCATCATGCTGCTTATACAGTTTTGTCCCTAGGCTACTCCTCAGTAAGAACTGACCATAATGTGCATAAGGCATTAAGCTAAGAGCACCCTGTTTGGTACTGAATTCCTCTGAGTCCAACCTCAGACCTTGAACATGCCTGAGTGTGTGGCTTGCCTTTCACCTGGGCCAGCACACCCCAGAGCTGAACGTTCAGTAATGGCTTCTGTTATTACGTGGCTCACAGTGAAAGGAGAAGAACTCTCCTCCCTCAAGGAAATATGGTAGATGTCCTACAGTTCAGAGGCATACTGATGGTGTTTTTTGTTTTGTTTTGTATTTTTAAGAGAGTTATAAATCTTTGTTCCACTAATGAGTGCATTTGCTTGGAATATAAAGTCTCCTATGCATTAATGGTCTTCCATTCTGCATCTCATGAAAAAGAAAGCTTTGTGAAGTAGGTACTATGGCCTGCCTTAGAATTCAACATTTTTCCACAGCTAAGGTTTCCACTCTAAAGGAGTCCATGAGAATATCTCAATTAGCTATTGATATGTACCATCCAGGTTTCACCATTTCTCCTTTTAGAATTTGATTTGGCAAGAACAAGAAATACCATGTGCCAGAAATGTCTGCAATATCAATTTTTAAATTCAAAACCTCCCTCAGCTTTTGGCACCTATACCATATCTATTTGCATCTTTAATATGTGTAGATATACGCTGATGTACCAGAGATATGACTGGGCAATCAAAGCATTCATTAGTTTCTGATTTTCTATGCTTATACTAAAATAATATCTTTTTTTGTGTAACATCACTTCTACTGGGCCTGATCCTGGGATATGTCAGAGAATCTTTAATCTTACACATGTTTTACTGAAAATTGGAAGTGATTAACATCTTGAAAAAGCTATTTAGAATATCAGGGGGAATCAAGCTGTTGAAATAGGACTATAGGCAGGCCTTTTGGATCCTTGACTGGATCCCTATCTGAGCCTTGCACTAAGTGTCATGCTAAATTAATTCAGTATTTCTTCTTGACTTGGCTTTTCTAAAGAGAAATTTAACAATCAAGTAGCACAGTTATTTCCTTCCCAAAATACATGCTCAAACTACACCTTCCATTTGTTCAAGAAAGGTAGCCCTTCTGAATTGCGTATATATTCACCTCTATTATTTAGGAACTACAATTTTGTATGCTACATCTAGTCTCTGCTAAAAGAACATCCAAGTTAAACATTAAAAATGTAGGAAATTGCAGATTTATGGTTAATTCAGCTGCTTTTATACCTATGTTGAGATGACCTTGCTAATTACCAGATTGTACAATGATTCTTTAAAGGCTTTTCACTACATATAATTATTTTATGACTTGTCTACTCTCATACAAGACTATGCAATTACTTGCTGTGAATTGAAGCAATTCACAGGTGAAGTATAGGAAAAGATCTCTATTAAGCATGATGGTTGGTGGTGTGCTGAGGCACATACACACGCACAGGCATTTCAGAGTGGACATTTTTAATTTCTATTGGCAATTTTAAGAAATACCTACTATGTCTCAAGGAACTGTGCTGACAACATTAAAGGTTCCCACATCAAATGCTCCAACCATAGGAAATGACAGAACGAGGGCTGTCTGTTCATCCTGGCATTTCCAGGCTACATTTCCCTTTCCAGAGAGTGAAGTAAACCATATCCAGAGGTCTGCATGTAGTCAGTAATTCATGTCTGGAGCACAGTTTAATAGCTCCTTTTACCCACTCTTTACCACTTGTTCATCTCCTCCCCCGTAGTGTAGGAAGTGAAAAAATATTTCTCAGGGCTCAGAGCAATGAACAAAGTTAATCCAATAACTGTGGTAATTTATGAGTTGATGATTGATAGCAGAAGATGTAATTTTTCTTTTGCAATCTCAGCTACCTCACTGTGATCAAATATGATTATATATTAAGTTAGGCTATTGTGAAATGAATCGTATGCTGAGCATAATGCATCAACCTTATGGCAGGTGGCACTGCAGTCCTCAGTGGTATTACATGAAGAATTAGAACAGTTCCTTATCTTGTTTTTCAAAGGCCCTAATCCTACAAACACTTGTGAATATTTTAAAACTTACTAGCAGAGTAAACCCATGTCTGAGGATTGAGGCAACCTGAGATTTCACTAGTCTTCAGTCTCTACAGATATCTGTCTTTGCTGGTTTCATCCTAGGTTATGTTTCTATTTGTCATCTTGGTACCTATTTGGTTTTAGCCCAATATTTTTCAACCTAACGTGCTCTCAGACAAAGACTATGAATGATATAACCTTTGCTTGCCAACACAGGAGAGATTGTAAGTTTAATTCATAGGCTTATTTTTTACAGTAGGCTCTGGGCTAGGTACTTTCATAAGGCATCCTTAACATCAATAGGTAATTGAGTCCAGGTTGTATGTATCCTGTGTCCTTGCACAACCCCTCTACAATCCAGCCTACATACCACTCCTACTTACCCACAATCACCTTCTTGGCGTCAGACCTGCTTATTGATTTATATATTTACATACTTGTGTGTTTTCCTTTCAGATGGCTGTCACCTTTAATCAATATTTGATTCACATCACCAAACCAAGCCTAGAAAATGTAGTGCCATAGGGAAATAGCCAGGGAATTTCACTAGGGATCTAGTTATCTTTTTGATGTAAATATAATAAAAGCCACGATAGTAGAAGATGCTCTAATATGCCTTTGTAAAGTCTATCTTAAGAAAGCTGGTGGGAGGAAACCAAACTAAAAGCTTCTGAAGCATAGGGCTTACAAAAAACCCTGAGGCATAGGGCTTACAAAAAACCTGAAGAGCATCCCTCAGCCCCATAAAATTGGAAAATGCACAAATCTGCCTGAATCCTCCCCACTGCCCTGAGAACAGAAACTGCAGCCCTGTAAGACAGGCTGGCGAGCAGAGGTGGTCTAGATTTCGACCAGAGGTAGAAGAGCAAGAAGAGTGCTGTGGGGAACCCCAGCCACGGCAGTCACTCCTAGAAAGAGGAGTGGCCCTGGGTGGGAAGAGAGCTGTGGAATGCTGACCTATCTGCACAAGTGAGACCCCTGGGAGAAGGGAAAGGGAGAGAACAAACTGGGAAGCAGGGAAAATGTGGTGGGTGGTGCCTCAAGGACAACTTGAGGACTTGGGAGGCTGGGATAGAGGCAAGAATATGACCTGCTTCTCCTGTATTCAGCCAGGCTGCAGTTTCTGCTCTCAGCCTCTAAGCTGATGCCAGCGCCCACAGACTCGCCTCTGAAATACCTGGTAGTGTTGTTGTGTCCTGCGCAGCTCAGGCACCTCTGATTCAGTGGCTGACTGGACTGCAAAACACTTCCTGGAGTGGAATATATAAATTCATACTGCCTCCACTCAACTATATGTGTTTCCTTACGCAAAAACAAGTAGGTGTGTTTTGACAACTAACTCTGTGATTGGGCTGATTTGCTTGCTTTCCCTTTACCCCATGGAGAGGTTTTGTATGCATTTGTGTTTAAAAAAAACAACAACCCATGTTGTTTGTTTACTGTCAGCTGGAGTCCTTACTGTGCTTCCAAAATGCTATTCTAGATACTATTTTATTTACTAATGAATTGCTTTGGTTGTGTTGCACGTTAACATGCACATTGCTCAGAAAGAAGGAAGGGTCAAGTGGTATGTTTGAAGGTGTTAATATAATGTCAAATATTCTTACAATCCCATCAAAAACCAATTGCCCAAAGATTTGTATGTAGTTTGCTGCAGTATGCAATTCCCCAGGGTAGCCCAGCAATGACGGCAGTATGTCTTCTTTTTAGCTTCAGGCTTTTCTGCTCTCAGCCATCACAGAATCACACACAGAATCACAGAATTGTTATGGTTGGAAAGGACCTCCAGGGTCATCAAGTCCAACCTTCTCCTAGCATCACTCTAACNGTAGTCCATGCACTTCCAGGTGCTGCTAAACCAGCAGTGTCTCAACTCTGCTCCTGATTCAAAAAGTAGTAGTAAATCCTCACCCTTTTCCTTTCAGATACCATGTAAAGCAAACACCAGCATGCTAACATTGATGCTATTGCTACAGTGGCAAACGAACACATTGTACAGTGTGTGATCTGATCTCCAGCCTTCCCACTGCACACCACCACCCTGCTGCAGGTCAAGGTGAGAGCAATCTCTTTTTGCCCCATGGTGCTTTTGGGCAGCAGTCAATGAGAAGCCAGAGCTAGAATGATATCCACAGGATGAGAATGGATTCAAGAGCAGACAGGTTAAATGGAGTCTGAGGAATGAGTCTGTGAAGTCTGTGTGTGACTTGGGCTGCCAGCTCTTCCTTGTGTCCAACCAGGGTGTTTCAGAAAATGTGTTATTCCAGCTCAAGCTTTTTAAAGACCTGGTTATGAGTGCACAGTGAGTACTGGGAGATGGTTGTGCTAGCCACTGTGGTAAAGGGTAAGCTGCACTCCCCAGGATGACAGCAGGCATCAACATCTTTTGGTAACTGAGTCCCTTAAGAAAGAAGTCTTTTCTTGTCCGGACGTGACCATGCTGTGTCTCAGTAGTGTAAATGCATGAAAGATAAGCTCGCACTTGCTCTTAGGAACGTACTTCAAAGAGTATATATGCTTGCAGAGCCAGGCCAAAGTCTTGAACGTGTAAACAGGAGTCTTCCTGACAGCTTCCTAAACACAGTTACAACAGCAAAGGGTCAGAGCCTGGAATCAGTATTTTTGTTTTACTCTATGTTCACATGGGTTGCAGCTATAGCATGTATGTTTGTGTGTGTATTAGGAGTAAAATACTGCATTTGTGCTTCTCTAAATCCTCTGGTTCCCTTTGTCTTATGCCCTGGGAACAGAAGGTGATCTTGAGGCTTCAGGCCTGATTTTTACATACTCTGTAGAGCAGCTGTAGATCTGGTACTGTGAAGCAAACATTCCACTCTCTGATGCAAATGGGTCTCATTTTTGGTTTGGAAAGAATACTCCCAAGAGTTTCTCAATTTATGTAAATACTTTACCCTCTGTGCTGACAGAAGGGCCTAGTTTAGCTATTTGTGGAACTAAAGAAGCTTTTGATGTTGGCCTCTGTACTATAAAAATGGGTCACAAAACTATCTTCTGCTGTGGCTTTTGAGTTGACTTGCAATCTCTTTAACTGATGAGGTCTGGATAAAGAACTTGATGTCCTTTAACAACACATTTTCATTAAGATGGCACTTTTTCTCTTCCTATTCTCAGCACTTGATCTGTGAAAAAAATTTAGGGATCCCACCTACTATATTCCATGTGAGGCAGTACAAGAAATAATAACACACTCTTATAACGGAAAAGTAAAAAGAGATTTTCATCTGAGAATTATTATTATCTGATATAATCACTCACAAATGTGAATGGCTGTTTGTTAATAATTATTTTCTGGAAAAGCTCCATGGCAATGTCACTGACCTGTTATGAGTCGTTAGTCAGTTGTGACTCACAGTTTTCTAAGCCTGCTCATGCTGATATACTGTGAAGCACCTCCAGAAGTAAAAGTGACTCATACCAGTTGGGTAGGTCCCAATGAGGCTATGAAAGTGGCCTGAACTTTTCTGCAATATTTTCAAAGTGCCGTGAGTTTCTTTAAGCCTGAGAAAAGACTTGTGCCTTGTAACACATCAAAGTCTTCCTAGAAAAGTTTATTCAGGCTTTCATGCAGTTGCACCCAGGAAGGTAAGAATGTTACATCCTAACCTCTGTATCACTAGATCATTTCTTCTGCCTCATGTCTGGATATTGTAGAAAGGGTTTATGATAAAATCCTGTGTTTTGAAATATGTACTTGAGCTGGGCATTTAAACTGCTGGATTTCATTGAATTAGCAACTCTAAGTATTGAAGGAATTACGGAGGAAAAAAATCAGCAAAAACAGTGAAAAACACCGTAATACTTCTAGGATTTCCTCCAAGGTCCACAGAGTTCAATGGAGGTTGCATTGGATGCAGTGTATTTTGGATTAGACCCATTTCTTTAACTTGAGTTAGAGTTTTGCTTCATAGTCCCGTCAACAAGAGGAACAGCGTTGTCACTGACTGCACAGAGCATTAGCTCTGTCCAAGCAGGAGCACCCTAGGCAGTCCTTCTTATTCAGAGGAGAAGCAAATGGTCTCATGACAATTGTCAGCCTCTGAATTACACCCAACAGGTGCCTGCCTTTCACCTATGTGCTTCATTCTTGTGCGCATATGTGAGTCTATAAACATACAATGTGTATAAAATGCCTGCGTATACCCTAGGGAAAATATGCTTGCATTCACATCATCAGTGAGAACTAGCTGAGCACTAGGTCCACCATAACCAAACTGCTCATTCCTTGGGCCACCAGTTGTCCTTCCTTCTGTGTTTCTGTGTACCCAGTTAGTGGAAGAATGATTTTGGCTGATTATGAAACAGGAGAAAAAAAAGAGAAAATATGTGCTTGTATTGTGAGGCTGTCTTGGAACCTGGCTCATTAGCCAAGATATCAAGCTGGACAACACTAAAATAAAGTCTGATTTGTTCCTTGAGGTTCTTTTCATTTTAGCAGTAGTTCAAATAATAGTATAGAAAGATTAATTGAAATACAGTGGAAAATAGCTTAGTGATATGAAAGGAGAGCAACACTGTAAAAAAACCCCTCCAGTTTCCTAAAATAGACTTGAATAAATCCCATAGCTCTCAGAAGCACTGATGCTATCTCTAAATTTAGTCCAGCTGCAGCCAGCAAATAATGAGAAGTGTGCCTTCAGCAGAGCCATTTCAGAAAAATCTTGTGTGAGAAAAAAATTTTAATCTGGGCCCGTTTGCTCTGTCCTTGTGTCAGCCTCCATCAGAGATGTCACACACAAAACCATTCCCTCACAGCCTGCATCTGGAAGGCAGCAATCCCACAGCATTTTAGGGAACACGGGATAAATGAGAAATAATTGCTGATGTGCTGAGTGATAATTGCGATAACAGGAGGTATAGCTGATTAAACAGAACTCATGGCATTTGCTGTTAACACCTGAAAAGCAGCAAACCAAAGTGTGCACTGAACAAAGTGTCATGTCCTCCTTTTGTCAGATAGCTGAATGTGTGAGCTATGTCTTGGTTATGTCATGGCCATGCCAGTCTTTGTCCCTGATTTGTGTATTGCTCATGAGATGTTGATGCTGAAAAGTGGAAGATTAATATGGGCTGATCTCTTTGGCATAATAAAAGCAATATATTTGCCAAGAGCCTAGATTATTTTTATTGGTGTATTTAGTAAAATAAGAAAAGAATATTAGGAATTTTAAAAAAAGGTTGGCCAATACTTAAAACAGGGTTTTGAGATTCTGTGCTCTCAAAGAGAATAACTCGTATTATTTCTGGATAACTTACTGACATTCTGTCAGTTAGGAAATTTTGTAAGTAAGTAATAGAGTAACATAACAAGTTTATTCATAAAGTTGAGGGACAGTAGTTGACAGTACAAATGGGGTTGCACAGGAAATCTGGTGACACTGGAAGAGGACATCATCCCCCAGTGTCTCTTTCCAGAGCCTCACCTGACCCGTTCTGTCTTGCAGACTTCACTGCCCAACTGTAGCTGCATAGACAAAAACCTCAGGTCCATTCTTGCAGTTCTACCAAGTGCAGTGGTTTCATGATTTTCAATTCACAGAAACCATCTGGAAGAGTAACAACAACAGAAAATCCTGTTAGCAGAGGGTATTTTGTAAAACATACTTAAATCCTGTTTGTCTTTAGGATCCACAAGCGTGTACCATGAGGATAGTGTACTATCCTTGGGCAAAAAGTAATTTCTTGTCTAACAAACTCCCTCCCAAATACTTCTTAGAACTTTCTAATATCCTTATCAGCTTTTAAGGAGCCACAAAGCTCCCAGTCAAGCATTTCTTGCACAGATGATCCAGGTCTCTGGAGAAGAGTTGGTTTTGTTGTCTGAAAAGCCAGAATCTTTTACCCGGTGTGCGCACAAACCAATCCTCACACACTCAGGAGAGATATTGTTATTCAGGCCTGGGTGCTCGGTGGTGATTCCACAAATCAAGCACACCCAGCAGGGCTATTCATGCTTCATGTATACACAAAAATTCTACGACAAACCACTCCTACATATACTGGTTGGTTACATGTTTGCATACAATTATAATATTTATTACTTCACTCTGTTTCCTTCTACACATGCTTGGGGGAGGGGTCTTCACCTGGGCGAGGGTCTTCTTGATCTGTGGGCATGATTTTTAGTATTATAATGAAGGGAGTTCAGTTGATGATACTTGAGTCTTATAGTCTCCTGCCAAGTTGGCATGGGGCACAGTACCTCTGGAATAGTTCAATACATCCCTGATAACAATCAACTCACCTCAATTACAAGTCCCTCTGTTCTTGTTGCTTATAGTGCATGGGATGTCCCTGTACTTTATTGTCCTGTTGCTTTAATATACACAAATCCAATTTAACACAGTTACATACTAAACATCTGTTAGTTTTTAGAAAATCTCCAAAATTCTATATCAGTTTCACTTTTGTTCTTTCTGTGTGTTTGGTGCTCATAAAACAGATAATTTCATGTGACTTCCTAGCCAAGGCTAGGGATCCATGGAGGGATGCTGGTCGTTATTTCATTCCTCAACTGATCTGTGATTATTTCAGTGCTGGACTCATCCCCCATATAGAATAACTGTTACCCAAGCAGGCGCTATGGGTCCTGTGCTAGGAGAGAAAAGGAGCTGACCGAAATGGACTTTGCTTGGGAATCTCATGAAAACGTAAACTAGAATGACCTCAACTCACTCTGCTGCCTCCTTGATTTAAGAATTGAGCACTTGTACTTCAAAGAATAGGTGCAATTTATGTTTGTGAAGGCCAGGGCTATAAGAAATGAAATTTTCATGTTATGCATACAAGAGTTTAAATATCTTATTTATAGAATACTGTTTAATACTGAGCAGTCCCTATCTGCCAAATCAGATTATTATGTTATCCTGTAACTCGTTCCCATACTTCTCTTACTGAAGGGAAGTATGAGTGCAGCCTTAACTTTAGCACTTTCTGATATTGTTGTGCTTAGTCATGCAACCTAATGTTCTGATGAAGCCTTTGTGGTTTTATTATTATTTTACAAACTGTATATACAAAGATATGCATATTAATTTTGTATTTTAAAACATAAAGGAAATAAGAACCTGAAGGTAATTATCAAACAATATTTTGATTTTAGCAACCTGTGGATTAGACAATTTGAAAATAAAGCCCTAGGTTTGCATTAGGGTTTTTTCTTGGGAGGCTAAGTTGATTTCTGTTTACATATAATGTTTTTTTTATATATAATGAAAAACTAGTACTGAAGGGACAAGCCAATAATCTCTTCTTTTCTTCAGTTGTACCTGGAAGATGCTTGAGATGAATATATTTGCAGCTATGAATTTCACAGACAAAGCTGCTTAAGATATAACCAGTTTAAGGGGAACTGTTTTCTAAAGTGCAAGGTAAGTAATTTATGCAGTTTTATCCAGATGAAAGTGTAATCAAAAAGTCATTTGTTTACAATTTCAAGCTTTCCTTAGAAAGTAACTAATCTATGTAATTTAGGATTTAGTTAAGATTGTTGTCCAAAATCTGGGTTCTCTACCCAGTGCGCAAGCCAGTAACACAGAGTGGAGGTATTTCAAGTTTATTTCATCGATGCTCATGGATGGGTGCCTGTCCCAAGACAGCACACCCTAGCTCAAGAAACTTCTGTATACACTTATCGTTACATATTCAAATAATTAATACACATTCATCATTATTCTTTTTATTGATTGGTTCTGATTTCCTTGCTTCTTATTTAAATTAGCGTGCAGTCTCCATCACCTTCTTCCATTGTTTTCTTTTGAGTGGTTGGTATAATTTGGGTAGGTGGTCCATGAGCCAGTGGTCGTGATCTCCCCCGCCAGAATTGCCTTTTGCCTAATTCTTCCCGAAGCTTGGCAGTTC
>VZZY01024279.1:0-14515 GCA_013400335.1 Eurystomus gularis
TTTCATCAGTCCCCTCATCCTGATTAGTTACTCCTAAGTAACTAATGACAGGACAAGAGGCAATGGCCTCAAGTTGCACCAGAGGAGGTTTAGATTGGATATTAGGAAGAAGTTACTTACTGAAAGAGCAGTTAGCCATTGGAACATGCTGCCCAGGGAAATGGTAGAGTCACCATCCCTGGAAGTGTTCAAAAAACAGGTAGATGTGGTGCTTCAAAACATGGTCCAGGGGTCAGGGAGATGTTGGATGAAGGTTAGACTTGATCCTAGAAGTCTTTTTCATCCTAAATGATTCTATGAACTCCCCCTCTACTCTCTGTGTTCAGACTGTCATCACTGGAGGCTTTACAGTAAAAAGGTATGGTCTCACGCTGTACATTACAAGCTGATTCGGTACCACATGTTGCACTTCAGAAGTATCTGAAATCCTAGAGAGGTTCATTACTGCCTGCCTGAACATCCTTTATTTCCAGGATGAATACACAGACAGCTCCTGTGGGCCCACTGATGATTTGTGTTGACTCCCTGTTACGCTATTTCTGTCTATTGTACATGCTGTTACTGCCCCTGGGTCCCCTGCAGAGTCGGGGGGATTGCTCCTAAGAAATCCAGATGCTTTTCACAGAACCAAATAAATACTGATTTACTTAAGCTGACCGCATGTGCTTGGCATTTTCACCCTTACACTCTACATGACAAGGCACTGGGAATGTAACTTGGACACAGTTACAAGGCTGTTCAGAGCCAATCTGAGTTTAGTGCAGGTAACACTGGTCTGGGTCTAGCAAGTAAGACTTGATCTTATTCCTGCTTAACTACTGTAACTACCTCTACCAGAGTTTTCGGCACTGGCACAACAAACCACAAACGTATGGAGCGAGCCCAGGGCTGGTACCACTCTTAATAAGCTCTCCCCCAACCAGAAATGCTGGGATCATATTGTGCACGCCCTGGTCTCTCTGAGTGCCAGACTTGGAACAGCAGGTGATACCAGGTACAGTTCAACACCAGTTATGGCTGGCACCGTTTGGTTGTGGGTGCCATCTGCTCCAGGGTGTGAGGAACGTGATCATGTGTATGTGTAATACACGGGGTTTTCCCATTAGGTCAGGTACCCCGACCTGCGTAGCTGCCTTATCTTAAACAACAAAACGCTTTGACTGAAAAAGAAAAATCCCTGTCATTAGTATTAAAAGAGAACCATGAATTTTCACTATAGGACAAAATACTAGCAAAGCTGGCATTTCTGTTGCTGCAACTGTAACTTTGCTTATTAAAAGATGCAACATTCCCAGTTAATACATTGCAACAGCTTATTTCATCATCTCTGAGGACAAGGGGGATGTTCTGCACTGCAGAAGTGTAAGGTATGAACAAGCACCCATTGCTCTCAGAACCACCACCTGAGTTATACAATCAACACAAGCTCCAAAATTTGAATTAAAGGTGTTACAGGGAGTTTTAATACTGAATAATGTGGAAATGTGCTCTCGTCATATGGCTTCCGGATTGTCATATTCCTTATAATTTGTTTAATCAAAGAAGCCATTAGTGAAGTTTTATATACATGATTAAAGCTGGCAAAGAACAAAATATCAGGGGACTGTATTTTATGGCAGAGTAAATGATGCCTTAAGTCTACTCCAATTCCAGGTTGTTACACAACTGGAGTATTATGAAGAAAGGTCCTAGGAAGTTTCAGCAGCTCAGCTGTAACTTGGAACAGTCACTTGACACAGATCACAGTGTGCCATTAGTATTTGTTCTGCCAATTGTTGCACAAAACCGCACAAAATTCTCAGATAACCAACTCAAAACCGGAAGCAAGGGTGGTTTCATCTTCTCATCCACACTACGCTACCTGACATAAGGGAAGCTGAAATTTGGAGGCACTAATGGAAATTCAGGAAGCTTTGTAAAGTCAACAGTTCACAGTACATTTGAATTTCCTCAACTCAGTTACAACATAAGGTTAGCAGTACCTTTTATTGAAACCAAGTACAGAATTGCATCTCCCTTACTACAATGAACTTGAAAAATAAACATTCAAGGGGCTTTAATGGTAAAGAAAAAAGAAATAAAGCTATTCATTTCTGATGACTCATGAGGCCTTCCCCAAAGGTCTCAAAAAATCAAAGAGAATTTTGGAGCCAATGTAGGAACAGCACAGCAAAGAAATGAAGGTAAAGAGCTAAGGCATATTAGCTTGGCATTCTTCCAAGAAGACTCACGTCTACCCAACAGCTAAAAATGCCTGGTATTCTTTTCTTTCTCGTCAGTGTCTCCTCTCTCAGAACTCCATCATCTGCCTTTTTTGCTGATGAGGCAGACATCTCTTCAACTGCAGCAAAATAAAAGTGCTTTTTTTTTTTTTTCCACCTTGACTCAAATTTTTGCAGCCTTCTCTTTTCTCTTAACCCAGAAACTTTGAAAGAGCAAGGGGAATTGCTTCCCAGAGACACTCTTGTTGATGGACTTTGTCTGTTGGCCCCATCCAGCCCCAAGATGATTTCCGGCACTGCCCAAAGCCTCAAAACCAGGTAGGGGACAAACAGCCAAAATTCCAAAGTACACTGCTTATAGAATCTGTTCCCCTAAATAAATGTTAGCTTCAGAACTGTTTCATTACAGCAGATGTCTGTTGAATTCCCTACCTGCATCTGAAATAAATCAGTCTAAAGGAAAGTGCTGGGAATCAATCCTTCAACTTTTGTCCTATATCCTCATACAAACCTGAGCAAATATTAAGATATTCTTAAGACCCCCAAAGTTAAACCAGTAATGTTATAAGCCCTTCAACATCAGGGCAAGAAGAGAATGTATCTAAATGTAAGAAATGTCTCAGGGCACACACCCCACAATCTGATATAAAACTTTACATTAGGAGCCAAATAGCTCAGAGGAAAGACAGCACAGAGTATAAAAATTATCTTAATACAACTAAAAGGCAAGCGATCATCACAGAAACATTCAAAGTTATCAAGCATTTTTATGAGAATTTTATAGAACTGAAATTAAAAAAAATACATTTAAAGGAGACACTAAGTATTTCAAAAACCTCTGTTTTATTTGTACAGAGTAAAATACATGATACAGTGAACATTGTTTTCCACCGATAATCTAAACCCATTAATAAGTGTTTTCTTTTCACCAAACATCCTGTCCAGAAGCACAGACAACAGGAACGGGAATGCTAATTAGTCTCTCTCTGCCAGAGCTACAAGGTGGACATCAATCTCCGCTTCTGTAAGGATCCTGAAAGAACAAAAAGAAATCTTAAATTGCTTAAATGATTCTTCCCCTTAAGCTCCAATACTACAACCCAATATCTACACAGATAAATTTTACACACTGCATTTTTTCAGCTCTTTAAAGCCCCACTGCCAGAGCCACAGGCTGACTTTCCAACTCTTTTCGAAAAATAAAGAAAGGATCAAAGGCACTGGAGAGCAAAGAGGTAACAAACGGCAGAAAAAGAACAGGTAACTCCTCATGAGTAATACATTTGCAAGCTGGGACCTGGTGAGAAGAATGGGTATGGTAATTAGTAAGATCACTTCAAGGAGGAGGTTTTCATAGCCTCCTCCTTCTGCTTGTTATCCATACTCCCTCAAAAGAAAATTAGACCAGTAAATGAAGTTGGGCAGAAGGCTAGCACTTGGCCCTTGAGTGGAAGGAGAAAATGGGTAATGCAGCTCCTGTGTGCTATTCTGTTGTCCTAAATACACCACCAAATGCAAAACCACCTGTGTTGGTTTAGTAAGAGCTGTGGGGTAGCCGAGCCGTGCGGCCGGCTGCTTCTCCCCGCCCCCTCCCCTCTGCCGCGGGTGCAGACAGGGAAGAAAAAAAAGGTTTAAAAGTGCCTTTTTGAGTTGAGATAAGGAAGGTTTAATATATATACATATATAAAAGAAAATAACATATAATGGGAACTTTGCAGTTAACAAGAACAATATTAACAGTAAGAAAAGAGCAATACAAAAAAAACAATACCAGAGAACAACAGCAAGGGACCAAACCTGAGCGAAGTCCAAAGCGAACTGACCTCCAACTGAACCGCCCACAAAGGAACTGGCCCCTCCCCGGAACTGGCCCCGGGGCATGACATCAGCATGGTATAGAATTACCTGGCTCCACACAAAATTAACCCTGTTCTGGCCAACCCAGGACACCACCCATCGCCACCATGTCAAGTTTAAACACATTAGGAAGCACTCAAAAAGACTGCACCTGTAGGACCAAAGGTTTGAAGCCTCTCTCCAATCCCCACCTACCAAGTAGCTAGATAAAAGCAGCAGAGGACTTTCCTTCCTCACTTAGGTGTTTCCTTTCTTTCTTGTGTGTGGTTTTTTTACTCTCTCTCTTAATAAAAAAAAGCAATGAAAGGCTATGACAAATAACCGAACCCTGCAGCCAGCCATACTTGCCTACATTTTAGGTAAGACACATGGAGAGGTTCCTTTCGCATTAACAAAAAAGCCCCAAAACAACAACTACTACTCCCCACTTTTATGGCATACTTCCACAGCTCTATGTTTTGTTGTGAGAAGGCTGTCAAGTATGCTGTGTCTGACGGGAGGTATGGCCCTCAGCAAGATTTCCAGGTACTGTCTCGATAGACTGACCAAGTAACCATGCTGCACACAGCGTGCTGCACTTCGGTTCAGGCAATAACAGGGCAGGGAGGAAATTGCAAACTCCAAAACTTCAACTCCTGACATTTACTGCTTTTTCTCAATCTACCATTACACAAGAAGTTAAAATTAATTGTAGATAACTGGAGAAACACACCAAGTTGTATCAACACTGGTCACTTACCTGAATTTAGGGTTTTCCACTGTAACTACACCAACTTCTATTTCTGAAGGTTTGAAATCAATGGATAGTACAGTAGACAGGCATGTTATTGCTGTCTGAAAGATTACAGAAACTCCTATCATTAAACAGAAAGCACCAAATTTTTTTTTAATAGACACAGCATTAACAACTACCCTTCCTTCTCGTTTATTTCCTTCCACCTCAAATCCTCAGCTGAAAAGTTTCAAATGATTACCCCTCATTCCCTTTCCTGCCCTCTCCCTAAAAAGCCCAACCTACAAAAACCAAAGGAACTGTAATTTTTGTAGCAGATAAAAACCCACAACATAAACCAAACCCTTTTATCACACAAAAATTAAAACCCAAGGTCTCAAGGACAGAACATGTTTCATTAGTGGCAAACAAGACAGACATCATTGCAGTCCAAAACTACCCAAAGCTTGCATAGCTTCCACTTTGGCTTTTCTTCTGGTAATTAAGATTACACTGCTGTTTTTAAAAGCTGTATTTCATCATGGCTTAAATTATTTTTTTTCCACCCAAATCATCACCTCTTTTTAAAAGGTGTTTTTTGGAACTCATACTTAACCCTGCAGTAGGGTCATCATAATGCTAAATATGTATTCCTGGAATGATGACTGAGCACAAAAAGAAATTCCATAGAACAGCTATGTAGCTAAATGCTTATCAGATCAATTATTCTGACAAGCTGGCATTTCACTACGATTAGTAATGTTAGGAAGTGTAGAATACCAAACCAGACTTTTCTAAAGTTTATTTTCAGTATATTGATAATATACCAATTCTGCAATAATTCTATAAGACTATGTAGATGTCTTATCATAAGACTGCCAAGCTGTAAAAAAAAAAACAACAAAAAACCAACAAAAAAGACAACACCAAAACAAACCCAACCAAAACAGAATTCTTATCCTTGGAGTATTACCTCTAATGCCTCACAAGTTGGGTTTTTTTTTGCTTTTTTTTTTTAAAGGGCAGCATGTGTGTGTGCCAAGAACATTACAAAAATGTGATTCTTATTTTTGCTTGACAGACTTGTTTCTCCCTCTCACTGCCAGCTTCTAGAGCAACAGTGTCTGATCTGCATTCACTATCTCAGCATGTTTACAAAGACAACAAAATAGTATAGAAGCACATCCAGGATTTGACTGGCAGATTAATTACCAATTAAATATTTGCACCATACCATGGAAGTTTAACGACTTAAAAAGAAGAATATGAAAAGACTGTTTCATCTGCCTCCAACTGCTCAAATAAGACTTGCACAGTACAACTGAGCAGTGACAGAAAAATACTTTTAATGTGAAAAACATTTAGCCAGGATAAAAAAGGATCTCTGAGGTAGTTTCAAATGTGTTCAATTTCAGTATGCTGAAATTTAACCCTCTCAGGATCTTCTCTTTAAAGAAATCATAAATTAAGGAAATAAATACTTAAGATATACATTTAAATGGTACTTTCACAGTAATATAAACTTCGGAAGTAATTTAGCTGAAGGTCTGACTCTGCACAGCACTCACAGGGATCTTAATACAATTCTCTGTTTAACTTTACAGGGAAGTCAGTTAATTAGGTTATTTCTCCTCAGTTCAACTGCTGACCTTGCGATGCTCCGCTCTAACGTTAAGAGCAGAACAAAGCCTGGCAGGAGAAATAGGTGGGCCACGGAAGAGGGCTGTTTAGCTAGATCTCTACAGTGCAAATGAAAAACTAAGGATGATTTATAAATAAGTTCACTGACCTCTTTTATAAGTAGGAAACATTTTTATAATGGGTCTTGAACAACAGTTTTCATAGTAGGCATAACGGGTGTTATATTTACTAGACCAACAGACAAGCACTATCCTGTCCCATTCAAAATGCTTTCTAACATGAAGATTGTTTTAAGTACCACTAAAAAAATTGTGCTGGTATCCACAGAATCAAGCACTGCAGCAACGAGCCACAAGCTACAGTAGGAGTGCTACGATGATAGATTCTGCTTCAGCTAACGTAAAGCAGAAAAAGCAGCTTAGATGACTATTTAAACATTTGCAAAATACCTCCAAAAGATTTGCTGGTTGGAATAGCTATACTTGCTCTGGCAGCAATACAGAACTCTTAAGAACTTAAACAGGAAATGCCTAACTGCATTCCTCTCTTTATATATAGCCTACACGGACAGCATATTCATTAAAAATACTTTAACAAATCTTTATTTCCTTCTGCTGGCCTACCTCTACTGTTTGTTCATATGTCCAGTCAAATTTCTTCTTTACTTTCTTTTCAAGAAAACTGGTTGACTCTGTCTGTTTAACTCCTGCAGCCGTGGCCTTAAATCCACAATAGTAGCCTGCTGGATCACACTTGTACACCTGAGGGCCGTGTTCTTCATCAATACCAATCAATATCATACCTTGAAAAGAAAATTTGTTAAAGT
The DNA here is from genome assembly GCA_013400335.1 of Eurystomus gularis. NCBI lineage: Eukaryota > Metazoa > Chordata > Aves > Coraciiformes > Coraciidae > Eurystomus > Eurystomus gularis. The sequence continues at coordinate 7,259 of VZZY01024279.1, forward strand.
ATTTATTTCTTCAATATAGCAATTTCATTGCTAGAATAGAATAGGTGACTCCTCTCCTGTGAAAAACGTGCATGCACAGCAGTACATTTTTGGGAACAAGTCCCATATCTAAAGCTGTGATTTCCTATTAATCTCTAATTTGCCATTTCTTACCAGCATCTTATTACGAGGTGCACAACTCAGCTTAATGCAAACTAGATGTCTGTCATTCCCCCAAAAGGTTACGTATTAAACAGAAAACCATTTTTGCCATGCTCAGTGTGTAGAGAGCTATGAAGTCAGGAAATACGAAAGTTTAACAAAGTTAACCCAGCCACATCCTGTGTATTACATGATACTTTAATAAAAGTGTAAACACTAATTCTATTAACAGGTGCCTTCAACCAGAAAGCAACATTACAAATATGTTGAAACTAATGAAAGTATTAGAAGGTCAACTTCATATTTCTCAACAGAAATTCTGAAAAGCACTGCATTAAATCCCTTTTCTTCTTTTAAGGAAAAAAATAATTTAAAAATATCTGAAGTGTGGAAATACCAGAACATAAAACTGAGTTTTTGAAGACCACTTGCCTAAGTGCTTTCAAGTTAGATAGACTTCAAGTAACACAAACTGGTCACATCACTGAAATGCATCTGTGTTTACCCACACTTACGGATTTCCAGTTGTATAGTCTCAATATACAAATTAAAAATAACTTGAAAGGAATACTTGAAAAGAAAAAAAAAAAAAAGAGCTAAACAGCAAACAGAACAAGGTCAAGGTTTCAAAATATTTTTTGCTTTATACTGGTGTAACTTTTAACAAAGAGTTACAGATGATACACTCCTGAGAGCTACTATTGCACCAAAAAAAAGATTTCCCATCACCTTTTCAAAAAAGGAAAGTTAAGAAAAATAAATTTTATTCATGTGTTAAAAAAAAACATACAATCACTTTCCAGTTGTATCAAGGCATGGAAAATGTCAAAGGAAGAAAGAAACAACCATTCCTGAACATCGCAAGCATACAAGTGTAGGAAAATTGCCGCATCATGGAAACTGTGGTGCAACCCCAAATGTTACTTCTTTAGTGAGAAGTGCTAGTGCCTACTCTGATTACGAGAAGCGATTCATCAATTCTGAAACTGTTCTCCTTATAAGAAAAAAAAAAAAAACAACAAACAAACAAAAAGAAGCCCAGAGAGAATGTTTAAGGAAAAAGTAACTGAGGAAAAATTAAGGTTTTTATTTCAGTTCCTGGACAGCCTAACACTACAGTTAAAATTTGCTCACAGCCAAATACAATAGAAAAAACAAGTGAGAACCAACCTCAGAACACACAGATCACCAGGAATATCTACAAAAAACAATTTTATGTACATTTTTTTAAATTTAAGCTTCATTTGCTGTTGTAACACAAGACTGGTGTAGAAATGTTTGCAAGTGACATATTTTTAAGCACTTCTTTACATTACACATAACATGGTTAGGTTAAAAGCAAAAACCACGCGGATTTTTGTCCTATACATACTACTTGGATAAAAAAGCCACAGAATCTGTGCAAGCGTAATTGCACTCTCAATGTGTCTGTTTTAACAGTGACGTCTATCCAGACACCATAAACCCTGGTAAAAAGAGCATCTCCCATTCACAGACATTGCTGTACAGAGCAAAGAGACTAGGCCCCAAAACCTGAGGTGAAATAGCACCACACGTTTCAAAGAGGCTAAATCATTTACTCCAAATACTGAGTCAGTGGTAAAATCACAGCTCCAAATCATGACTTCCAACACGGCTCTCTCATTTGGCTTCAGTTACATCCATACCTTGCACAATTTGAAAATGGGTGAGAATTTCTTCTTCTTGAAGTTGCAAGCTAAGACAAGATGCAGAAAAGCTTCATTTCATGCACTATACTTACAGCAACCAAGAGGCCTCATTTCAGCATTTTGTGTGTAGACCTGAGAAATATCTGCAATCCTTTTACACAGCATATCCACAGGGATGTCATAGCCATACTTGTACTTCCAGTTTGCAGCCTCGTAGCGGGCTCTCTGCACCTGGGATCTGCTGTCAGCTAGACAGAAAGAACTAATATTAATTTCACTGAACATGTAGCACATTTATTCCTAGCATTGCTTGAGAATGCCAATTCCAGGGTCATCTTTAAGTTGTCTTTAAATATACACATCAGAACTAGACAAGTTCTTGAAAACTAGACTGAGTGGAACAAATCTCCTAGAGCACATAACTTGTTTTATGTGATGCAAAGCTGTCAAACTACACACACACAAAAATCTGACACACTTCAGATACTTAAAAAAGATTATGAATTAAATACCTGTCATTCCTGTCATCACACAGCCAATATTTTCAGTAATTCTGAATAAATGAGTCACTGTGTTGGAGTCCAGTAACTTGTCCTAAAGAGGAAACAGAAATAATGCAATAGAAACCACTGTTCTTCAAGTACAAAAAAAATCCCCAAGACTCTGGATGCTCTGGTATCTACAGAACAGCCCAAAAGAACCAACTAACAGCCAAAAATTGTCTTTCAGGCTCTCCACTGTTTACTGCTATAGGGATGCAAAGGAAGAAACAGGAGAAGAGGGAAGACAAAAGCCACAATAACTGGAAAAGGACGACAGCTAGAGCACAAACAACATCAAAGTCCTGTTACCTCTGAAGAAACTTTGAGAGCACACATACAAAAACTTGTGCTCTTACTGCATTCAAAGACAAGGGTTTTCCCCCTTTGGAAACAATACATCACCACCGTGCTGAAACACTCATGAAAATCTCTTCTGCATGCTATTGGTGTAACATTTTCTGATCAGGAATTAAAGAATCAGGAAACTGAGCATGGACAACTCCAGCCCTCACAAGCCAGAGTAATGGATGCATGCTAAAGTAGAGCGGGGCCAACTTGGTATTTTTACCTTTATCCCTTTAACCACTACAGAGAAAACCAGTACTACAGGACTACAACTGAGTACTAAATAAGAACTTGTAATAGGTAGAACAACAACAAGATACTAAGTTCAAACAGTAATGTATGGCAATGCTAATAAATATATTATCAATGTTGCAGAGTCTCATCATCACCTTTTTTCTCTCATCTCCTTCCACTCCCCACCTCAAAATGAGACTACTTACAGGGACTTTCTTCTGTGTTACAATCACTGCAGAATCTTTCCCACGAACAGCTACAGATGTAAGTCCACCTTGGTTTATGGCCTTAAAAGCATATTCTAGAAAAAAATATGTAAATGTTAATAAGAAGCAGTTCTTGAGATATTAGAACAATCAACTCTGACATCTCCCCGCAAAACAGAGATCTCACAAAGTTTGGGCTTTTAAAATACTTTAATACTTGTGCAACAGTTTGCATCTTTAAGGTCTTCAGTACAATGCACACAAAAACTTCCTGATGGGAATTAAAGTCATTGACTCCCTTCACGAATCCACTATTACTGCTTCCTTCAAATATTTCTAATAATTTGCCTTTTTTTTTTCAGTTAGAATGCTTAACCTTAACAGAATTTGTTTTAAAACCATAAAGGCTGTTCTGTACTTGATCAAAAAAAGTCCAACCTTAATCTACAGGAACTGTAAGTCCTTACAGAAGATTCTTTTAAATGCAGGAGTTTAATATTTCAAGCATTATTACCATTGCAAGGATTTTATTTTCTTTTGTAGATTTTAACTGATACAGATGAAAACGGAAATGATGGACCAGGCACAGAAAATGTGTTTTAACCCTACCATCCCATTTGCTGGCTTGATGTTCAAGCACTGCAATGCTTTTATTCGCTTTTTAAAATGAAACCTATGAACATGCTAACTAAACAGCATTATTCTGATAAATACAATGGATTACGATTTACTTGATATGATCCATGAAAAAAATTTCCTTTGATTCATGTTTTCAAAAGCCTCAGAAACAGCTTTAAAAATCACTTATCTGGCAACGTATGACAAGCATTCAGAACTTCCCAATATCTAGTTAGGACAGGCAAGTTTCAGGCAGTAGCTAAATGCAGATGAATTTTTTGTTAGCATATGAATGAAACTGGAATTTAGAACATGTCTAACTAACAGCACAGCAAATGGCTAAAACTATCTTCTAAAATAACAGGAGCAAGAAACTCAGCTGGTTTAAAAGCTGCACTCAGATCTATGGAAGAGACTGCACAACAGAAAAGGAATAATCTGAAAATGAAAAAACTAATCTGAAATACCAGGATCTAGATGTTCAACCCGCTGAGTCAGTGTTGGGGAAGGGCTGACTGACATCTATTTACAGCACTCAGGCATGGAAGCATTTACTGGTCAGCCAAACACACTATAAAGAATGCTCCCCCTTTCCCTGGCCAGATGCGCAGCTCCGCTCACCTCTTCACCTGCCCTCCCTGGGATGACTGGTGCTAGCCTGCAGCAAAGCACATAACCCAGGGAGACATGAGGGTCCACACACTGGTCATGTTTGAAGCCCTAGGCCAGGGCTCTGCAACACTTGTTTATTTATATGTACAAGTACCTGAAGGGAGGGTGTAAAGGAGATGGACAGAGCCAGCTCTTTTCAGTGGTGCCCAGTGACAGGACCAGAGGCAATGGGCACAGACTGAAACACAGGAGGGTCCATCTGAACATCAGAAAACACTTCTTTACTGTTAGAGTGACTCAGCACTGACACAGGGTGTTCAGGTTGGTTGTAGAATCTCCATCCTTGAAGATATTCAAGGGCAGTTTGGACATGATACTGGGCAACTAGCTCTAGGTGGCCCTGCTTGAGAAGGAGGTTGGACCAGAAGACCTCCAGGGGTCTCTGACAACCTCTCACCTGTTCTGTGATTCTGTGACACTTAGATGGGAGCAGGAATAGTTGTCCTTACAAACTGGTTTTGCTCACAAGTGCTGACAACCAGGCTTGCTGAACTGCAGTCCCTTCTTGCACTGCTCCATCTGCTTTGCTCAAAGAGACAAGCCAAAAAGTGAAGTGGCTCTTACGCTATAACAGATCCAATTTGCTTATGGCGTTTTGTTTTCTGATATGTAATTTTTTTCAGTAGTACTGCACACATTCTTTCTGAAAACAGGATTCCCTTGCTGTTCCCTGAATACATCACGATAGTCAGAAATTTGATCGTAATAATTGCATTCACCTCCCAAAATTCCACTTAGATAAAACATCACCTTTGAAGACTGGAACTAGTAGGTGGCAAGACAACACTGATGCTTTGAGGGATTTTAACCACAGCAATGAGAAATATATGTGGAATAGCTGTTACTTTTCTAATATGAGATCACTTAAATGGCACATGAGCTTTTTGAGCTTCAGAAGCAGAAGACAGATCTAACGCAAAGTACAGGCACTTCGATCCAACATCACTATGCTGCAAATCTCTCATCAGGTACTGCCAATTTCCAGAAAGAATTCAAGTTTTAAGGCAGCCTTAAAGCCCACGTGTCCATGCCCATCCTTGATAGCATCTAGTTAATCTGAATCCAGCACAGGGACAAGGATATACATGATTCAAAAAGAAAGAATGAAAGGCTGGCCGAATGACTAAATGAGTGACTGACTGGCTGAAAGAAGACAGATTCAGATATTTTACCTGGAGCAAAGAAGAGCTTTCTGCCCCTGCTGTGGCTAGATGGCCATGCTCTGGCCAACAGTCACTAGTGTGGCACTATGTCTGCGTTACTGCCTGGCTGCGGGCAGAGTGAGCTCATGCTTGCTTGAAGTTAACTATGCACACCTATGTATTTTTCTTCCTATAGGATACAGGTACTTAAAACACCTTTAAAGACGGCTTCAGGCTGTGGCCAGAGGCTCTCAAATACACATGCATATACTTGCTTCTAAGACACCAGTAAGAGATATGGAGATACTGCGCATTTCTCATACATTAACCTAATGCTTGAATATAGGAGGCAGAAATCATTCCCAACAAGTAGTACCGTAACAGAAACGGGCAAAAAAGGTGATGTGGACCAGCCAGCCTGTTTTAATGGCAACAGAAGGCTGGAGCCCATGACTCTTCAATGACAGACCCACTGATACCCTGTGTGAGGAAGCAGTGTCCCTACCATCCATCTGTATAAGTCTTACCATGCAAGCTGCATACAAGCCTTATATACACTCCAGGTATAAGACAGCACTTGTACGTAGGTATTTAGTACAGGTAACTTTCTACCTGTGTATAGACACCAATACACAGGCACTTTCTTAGTTGCTCCCAGGAGAAAGGACTGCTCAAGACTGGGCTGCCTGCCCTTGAAGCCTATTCCATGCAGACTTCCTGAGAAAAACTCAAGTGCAGACACAAAAGAAACTATTGCCTACCACAGAAAATTCATGCAGTTTGGTCCCAGCATTATCCTTTGTTGGAGAACAGATGGATGTATGGACATGCCATGCATGTGTAGTGAAGACACTGCAGCTGGGGAAGAGCCACTAAGCTCCAGGACAGGACAGCATCAGGATAACGCTGCTAAAACAATTCATCTGGCCCTGTTGTGAGGATCCTCCAGAAGCACTCTAAGTAAACTGTCCTACCAGACTGCAGGTTGACCATGCTGTTACAGAGTATTCTGCAGAAGGAGCAACATGACGCTCTTCTGCAGAATCTGGTGCACTGTAAAAGCATGAAGAAAGGATTCAGTGGCCTACAGAAGAAGCCTGCAGAAGGCTGCACTTTATTTGCAGAATGTTCAAAGAAGCCTGGAAATAAAGGATGGTTACTGCCATCTCATCTGCCGTGATGTACAGAACCCATGGCATTCAGGTGTAATGAGAGAGAACATGGGTTACCTCCAAAAAGGGACTCTGTTACTCTGGCATGAAGGGCTTGAGGCAGTTCAAGTCCCATTTCAAATACCTCTTGTAGTTCCCAGATAACAAAACACGATAAGTTTAGCAAGATAAAAGGAATGAAACAGTTCAGGAGAGATAAAAAGTTTCTGGATAGTTGTCAGTTGGGTCTCCAAGCACCTGAAATCAAACACCCTCCCCATGGCAGGGGATGCTCCAAAAAGCCTACCCTGGCTCCAAGTTTTCCTGATCTCACGCGAGGTTCCCTTTCCCAGGCCTCACACCGGCACGACCGGGGCCGCGGCTGCTCCGGGCTCCCACCAGGCTCTCCCCGTACACCCGGGACCAGGCCGCGGGAGGCGCCACGTTCCCCCACCCCATCCCCACAGCAGCCAGGCCCGGCGAAGGCTTCCGAGCCGGCTGCGGCCTCGCTCGGCTGGAAACGGCGGCGGCGTGGG
>VZZY01024279.1:14716-71428 GCA_013400335.1 Eurystomus gularis
CCCCGGCCCCGGCCGGGCGCGCGCGCGAGGGCGGTTGAGGAGCGCTGTCGCGACATGACGGCCGCGTCGTGAGCAAAGTGCGACGCGGCAGCTGTAACGCGCTTAACCGGCGGAGCCGAGCGCCCGCCCCCTTCGGACGCACGCAGGGACATGTCGGGAAGCGGGAGAAGTCTCGTCAAGCCCCTGTCACTCTTTCCATGTACGGGAAAAAACCCCACAAACACCATTTCTATATATAGAAATACACCAAGCGCACAGGAGGTGTTGAAGACACGCCTAATGAGTTTTGACGCAGCTGCGTTACCGTGTGGTGCTTCAGTGGCTTTCTCTCGGTGTCCAGAACAAAGGGAAGTTCCACAGGTTTGAACTCCGGCGCTTCCCGCCTTTCAGCATCCCGGACTTCCCCTGCTCCTTCTGGGAAGGCCTTTTATTTTTAATGTCGGTCATTACAAGAGTTGGGAAAGCTGTGTTTTGGTATCTGCATGTAGAAGATTATTACTAGATGAGCTTACTCCTTGTTGTGAGGGCAGGTGAGGCTCTCGTTCTGTGCAAGCCATGCAGTAAAGGTTTGTCGCCTTCCATTTTTCAAAAGATCTTTCCCTGCTCATTAACACTACAGGAGAATAAAGCGCCTCGCTCCATATTACAAGGCACAGAGTTTGCCCCCTTGGTCTGGGAAGCACTTTGCGGGCAGACATGAAACGTTCAAAGCTGTGGTGCAAGCGCTGGGACACAGAGAACACGAAAATGTAAGAACGTCTCTGCTGGGTCAGACACAAGAGTCTGTCCAGCCCAGTGCTCCTCTCCAACCATGGCCAAAAGTGGATGCCCAAGGAAAAGTACTAAGACTACGGAGAGCCTTTAATGATACACTCCTTGAATCTTCTCCAGTCTCCAACTGTCTGGAGGGACTTCCCAAGGCAGAGATAGCGTCTGGCTATTTAATGACACTTGCTGGTCTCCCCTTGAACTCCTGTGAACTTCTTGTGTCCATGACATGCTGTGGCAAGGAGTTACTCAGCATAATGACGTGTTGTGTGCTTTCATCTGAAACCTTTTATCTGAGCCTTCTATCTGCCAGCACTATTTGAAGCCACTTTTGTACTGAAGACGCAGCAAGCAATCAATCCATGTCCATCCCCTCCACAACACTCAAAATTCTTATGACATCTACGTCTCTTAAGACATGTGTTTCTCCAGGCTGAGGATTCCTACCCTCACACTCTTTCCATGTACAAAGATTTTCCATTCTTTAACACTGGATTTTAGTGTCAGATTTTTTTTTTCCTTGAGAAAAAGACTACGGAAGAATGGAAGCAGTTATCAAGCATTCAGCCTGACTGCCAAAAAGTAACCAAGCGAGAAAATCCTTGAGTGTTTGGAATCAAAGACTCAGTATTTGACTTAGACCAAGGAAAGAGTAACAGCTGCTCAATACCATGGACATGGTGGGAGTGGAAGTCACGCTACTTTCAGGATATAGCTGTCAGAAGTTTTCTCTGTGTACACATCAATTCTGCCAGCTTCCAAAAGTATGGTTTTGCTTCAGAAGAGCAATTGTGTATTTTTGGTCTAGGGTTCATCTCCTCTGATCAACCATATGAGAGTCATGTGAGAGCAACTGGCAGTCACTGTCATTTGCCATGGTTCTGGGGGTACAAATTGCTGCAATGTTGGGAGGACTTGGCATTCAGTGTGGACCCATTCATCTAATAAACTACTCTCAGACAGACATTACAAATCCTTGGATTTTTACTGTACCACTGTGTAAGCAGTAGTAGATGTCAAGTAGACATCTGGTGATAGATGTCAGTGTGCTTTGGCTTGGCTCTTGGGTTTATTATACAAAGCAGTATTTGCACTTACAGAATTCTACGTAATTGTAAACACAATCTTCTGACTAATTAGAAGTAAATCATTTCAAGAAGTGAGAGAAGGAGATCAAATCTCTCTGCTTTTCCTGGTGGACTCCAGAAAGCAAGTGGTGTATAGGAGCTGGCATGTTGTCAGGAAAGGGGTCTGTGATGAATGCCGACAACATGATGAATTTGAAACCAAGGTTCTAGCTTACCCTGAGAGGTACCCAGCTCCTCTATACTTTCTGCACAGCACCTGTAGGACATGACTATATGCAAATCACACTGCTGGTTTACAAACTGACACCGGGAGTAGAACAACTGTCAGGATTGCTCTCTGACATGAGAAAAACAGAAGGGAACATGGTTGAATGCTAGGAAGCCTGAGGGAGTTTGTCATGGGACCCTGCAAAAGCTCAGAACTGCAAGTGCTATACAAAAAGCTCTGCACGGTTCAGCTCCGTTTCAAACAGAGGATTTTTCAGTGTACAAGACAAATGTGACAAACTCATGATATTTCATTTGAGATTAATGTGTCATTTCTATTTTGGGGGGAGAAAGGCTTGCGTTCAAGTGGTAAGTGCAATAAATGAACATGTTTACCATACACATACTTAAAAATAATATTTTTCCTGTAATACATGCTATTTTTCTTTGGATAGGTGTTCTTTATGACTTTGGATAGGTGTTATAGAAATCTCTACAAAATTTGGTTTTGTCCTATTACTCATTATAAGGATTTCTGTATTTTCTATATAGAAAGAATATATATATTCTACATATAGAAAACAAGAAGTTCTATATTCTATTTTCCTTTTAAAAAATAATGCAAACTATTCCAGTGACGTGAAATCCTGTCAGAGGCAGCAAATTTAGGAGTGTGGAAGAGCTACACTATGTCCCACTGGTTGTTTCCTTACTCTTCCAAACAAAATCTTAATAAATGTTGCTATAACAAATCTGCTGCATTCTCTGTGAACAAATGAATTCTAATTAGCATGAGGAAGTATCAGGGCTATGTGTGTCTGGCAAATGGTAAACATACCATTTGACCCTGTTAGTTCCATTTATCGGTAGCAGACACTGTGCAACATTGTTGAAAGGTCAGCCCCCAAAATTTTCAAGGTACTTTGCGAGCCTTGCCTAATTTCTTCAAAGTACAGAGTTTATTAATTTCAGTGTAGATTAAAAGCTTGAGCAAAAAACCCAACAAAAAACCCCACAACCTGAAATTCCAAGAGGGAAAAAAAAAAGCTTTAATTCAAATCACACTCAGAGGCTACAGAAAATGCCTGTAAAGATGGAAATAATGGGCCTAATTTGTCACTGCTGGACCACCATTGATGGTAACAGATTTACTGCAGGAATGATTTTGACAAAATGCAGTTACTGAATTTTCTTCAGCTACAGGCCTCACCCATTAATCCCATAATTGTACTGCTGAGTTCTCCTAGTCAGCAACAGTGATTTAAAAAGCAGAAAAAAAGGAAAAAAGCAGCTTCAGCTTGTGTAATTACATTTTTCATAATTTCTGTTGAATGCAGAGCCATTTTCTTGGTACTTCATATGAATATTTTTCCTCAAAAGTGTCTTTATAGGGGATATGCCATGTATCACCTGTAGTCTGTACCACACAGTCATAACGGAGAGCAGGCTGTTGGATAAAGACAGATAAAAACATTTTTTTAGACTTTACACAATGTATTACTAAAATGTCAGTTATAGGTAGTTATAACCTCCAGCACTTACCTTAGAAACCTCTATAGATTCATCTCTTTTGAGTTTAACAACTCTCCTTTATTTCCTCACCCCAAACAAATTTTAAATTTTAGTACGGGAGGAAAAACTAAAACATGTTTTAGGATTTTGTGGTCTAGGAGTCATTATAAATGGCTAAAAATTTGTCTTCAATCTCCACCAGATAATAATGATTTAAACATAGTACACTCAATTTCTAGAAATAGCAAAATGGTTGGTGTTTTGTTCAGTTAAATGAAATTATACGGGAATTAACTTGGGATGGGGCGTTTATAGGCTTAAACTGATTGAATGACATTAATGACCTCTTGTGTTTATTCTTTCAGCGTACCTCTTGCCAGAACTGACTTGCTCTGTGCTGAGGAAGATGTAAGAAAAGTGTTTATCTCTAACCCTTTCAAGAGCATTTGGTCATACAAATATAATAAACTATTTTTCTGGTCTATTATGTTACAGGTATACTAACTCAACACATATAGCACAAATACAAAAGAACATTACTGGTTGGCAATTACGGTACTCAGAACATACCGTCACTCTGTATGTATAGTCTTGGAAGCCTACTTTCCCATGACAGCTTCCAGAATAACCTAGAAGACAGCTGACTAGCAATGTCCATCACTTGCATGGGAATTAAGGTGTGAAAATTACTAGCCCTTTGGTACGAAAGAAAGAAGGTGTAGCCAAAGCTGTGTTACTCAGGTAACCCTACGTTCAGTATTTGGTTCCATACAAAGAAATGTATATATGGCAACACTGAATGAAAGGCTGTTGTTGCTGTAAGCCTATGTCTCTACGGGCTGTTTGTAATGATGAGTATTATTTTACAATTTTAACCAAAGCAGCAAGAAAATGAATCTCTATAGGTGCAGTATGCCTTTAAGTTGGCAATAACAATGCAGACAGACCAGATAACAAAAAACCTGCATGATACAAATGTCATGTGATTAATTTTTCCCTAGAAAAATCTTAAAACAGCTGCAGCCCTGTTAATGTGCTGTTCATGGCTCATAAGGATACATGTCTCCCTGACAGCAACAGTAGCGTTCTGCTATAAGATGATACTATGCTTGGAAGACTGTAATTTCTGCAGCCGAATACCGACTATAAACCTGACTGTTCTGGGCTTTCCTTCATGAAACTTTACACATACATTAGGCTAATATTACAGTGAATACTGAAATACCTCTATTTTCCCACGTCTTTAAAATAAAGTTGAAAGAAAATATACTGTGCGATTAGAAGCATGATATAATAGTGCTACAGAGGAGAATAAGGTATTTCAAAGTCTAAAATAAATGAAAACATTGGCACTTAGGTTTTATAGCAATGGAAAGATTTGTATACACAAACTTGTATTTACATTTGCATTTTTAAACATTTAGGCAGCATTTCTGGTCTTTTTGACAGTTTTCATGTTTGTAGCATGCTTTGTGAATACAGTGAACTTTCCGGGAGCATGGGAGTTTTGAGCCCATTTGTACAAATCCATTTCTTAGACTCCAACAAGAACCTTTTTGCTTCCAGAGTTTGAAACAGTGTCTCTTTAATAAATATGCTCTGTGTGCTTTCTGACCGCAGCAGAAAACTTACCACAAAATGTATAGGCTTTCCTTCTACAGGAGGGGAAAACATTATCTGGTGTCCACGCTGCCACTTACGGAACAGATGACGTGTCAGACTGTTGGAAAGACAAGCCTTGTGATCCCGGAAGAAGTCTCTAGTGACAAATTTGCAATGCTTGCCTGATTGGAGAGTGGCATATAACAAGAAGGCATCATCTTCAGAGCTTAACAAAACAAATGGAAAAGGCCGACGTCATTCACAAGGCAGTAAGAGGTTGTAGGAAATGAATCAAATGCTGATCTGGGATTTGTTCACCAGCAACGCTGGTTCCTGGCAACACTAGTTCCCTGGCAATGTAAAGAACTCCTGCTTACCACTGGGCACCAGAAGTTACACTGCAATAAAAATTAATTGCGTGCTACACAGAGCATTCTTCCTTCTTATCACAGTCTGATAATACAATGATGTAAGGTGGAGCTGGAACTGAAGGAAAACTGAGACTCATTATAAGAGGAAAGCAGGGCAAGGAGAGGGGGCACTGAGGCAGAGGCAAGTGCCTGGGTTAGAGACAAGGATGGGCTTAACTGGACAAAAGCAAGGGGGTTGAGCTTCTTAAATCAGAGAAGCAGTGGGTCTATTTCCATTCAGAGAAGTACTTTCCTCTGGGAGCAGCAAGAAAGTCAGCGCTCCAGGCTCTGCATGCTCCTGGGCTATGAACTTCATCTTCTCCCTCTGTAGTGCTAACAGAGCAGACCAGGACTGTATACTGATATTATCAGGTATTCTTGTCAGTTCAGGCTACTGTGGTCTTGGCAATGGTTTTAACAGTTATAGATCCTAGTAAACCACACAGATGTCAACATGATTCTAAGTGATGAAATTCTTTATATTTATGTATTGTTTTTTGAAGCACGTATAGCAAGGGATATGTTTCTCTTTCACACACAGAGGTAGAGATACTACTAATATTAAAAACTACAGCAAAATGCACATAAATCAGGTGTTGATCTCTGTTACATTTAGACATTTTCTTTAACTTACATATTTTCAGCAAAGAAGAAGTCTGCCTTACTCTGCATCTCCTTCATAATCCCTCTTTTCCAGTTTGAGGAGTTAATCAGCATATGTTTGCGGCCCAGCACAAGCAACCGGCCATTATCTTTTGCCAGGCAGTTGACAGCATCAAACAGCTGCAGAAAACAAAGCAAAACCAAAGATTTTCTTAGCTGTAAAAACAGACTGACAGGAAACACTTTCATATCTGTGTCTCAATTAGTGGGACTTGGAGCATACTCTCATTTCCCACAGTTCTTAACTGCAACACGAATTCAGTAGATAACTAATTTAACTCCCTAATGACAAAGAAAAAAAACAAACCACCAAACCAATGCGTTGTAGGAAGCTGCTCTCAACCACACAGCAAATAATAAAATTATAAAACTTTTCCAGCCCATGCAGCTTGAATGACACGAATGAACTGAGGAGGAGTTGTACGGAGACTTCAGAAATTCAGAGTCAGCTGAGGGAACAGAATCATAGTGGGATTTAAGTACTATCTACTTTTGGAACGTTCGGGCACTGAAGGATTTGTTGGTATTTGAGGAGGACCGAGCCTAAACCCGACTGCTTTTCCAGCCCCACCTATTGTCGGAATCAGAGAAGTACATGTGATCTGGGCTGCCCGTGGGGAGGCAAGTGGCAGCAAGGGGAAATCTGTGACCTCAGGATTATGGGTTTATGAAAGCCACATCCAGACTAGCCTCCTACTTATGAACCAACATCCTGAGGTGACAAATCCACTGCTGCGCCAGCTTCTCTTCAGAGGGACTTTTCACCAGCCTCTTAGGTCTGTGCCTGTTCAGCAGTTAATGCTTCTCAGGACAGGAACTTGCACCTGCAGCTTTCACTCCCTGCTTCACCCAGAGCTTTTGGAGGGCAAACGTTTTGGCTTTCAGCATCCAGGTTATTACTGTGGCCTGCTCACAAAGCAGTGGCATTTAAAATCTGCCCAGAAAGAGGGAAGATCATAGAATCATTATGGTTGGAAAGGACCTCCAGGATCATCAAGTCCAACCTTCATCTCAACATCTCCCTGACCACTAGACCTCAAGTGCTACATCCATTTGTTTTTTAAACACCTCCAGGGATGGTGACTCCACCACCTCCCTGGGCAGCCTGTTCCAGTGCCCAACCACTCTCTCAGTAAAGAATTTCTTCCTAATATCTAATCTAAACCTCCCCTAATGCAACTTGAGGCCATTTCCTCTTGTCCTATCATTAGTAATCTGGGAGAAGTGACCAACACCAGCCTTGCTACAACCTCCTTTTAGGTAGTTGTAGAGAGCAATAAGGTCTCCTCTCAGTCTCCTCTAGACTAAACAAGCCCAGTTCCCTCAGCCGCTCTTCATAAGGCATGAGATCTTTTTCTTGAGACAGAAGCATCATACTTGAAGGCCATGGACAGTCTGCTCAACCACTAGCAAAAAGCATTTCCTAATTTTTACAGTACAGTTGCGGCCACTATTTGTCAATATACAATCTCCTGATTTTTCTCTAATCCCTCTTCCTGCTTTTCTAGCTACTTCCTTCTTCCCTGTTTATCTCTTCTCCCTGGAATACCTCCAATTGCCTTTCTCCTCTTTCCCCTCCTTTCCTCCTATTTGTGATCCTTATCATTATTTGTTATCATTATCTTTTGTTTCAGAGGCTAGAAAGAATTGTTCTTCTCTTGGGTTCAATTTTACAATGCATTTAGTTTGATCTACCTGCAAGTAGCAGTGGAAAGGGGTGGTCCCACTCAATGCTCTCTTGAACTGCATATTCCCACTACTTCTGTTGTGTCAGATCTGACAATGTGACAACTACCCACAAGCTCACCAATCCAACAAAATAAATTTTTTTGGCAGTGTTGAGCTCGCACAACTGGTAGACTTGAGTCAAAGGTGATGACTGATGGGAACACATCACTGGAGTTGGTGAGGACAGGAAGGGTGGGACTGCCCCTTTCAGCAAAGGACCTGCAGGTAGATCAAATTAAGTATGCCATGAACCTGGACCTGAGGATCCAAGAAAGGAGGAGAGAAATTTTTCTACACTAATTTTAACTGCTGACCTATAAGCTGCTGTTACCAGCACTGACTCAGGGACTGAAGGCTCTGTTTTCACGGAGACATAGGGTCTTGGTGCTAACGCAAAGCCCAAGAGCCTAACAGTACCTATCAGAACTGACTTCCTGCTTGCAGGAGATCACGCTGGACATCAACTATGGATGCATACCATCTACTTTTCCCTGGTTAAAACAAACAGGACATGCTGTGAGGAAGAAAAGGCCAAATGCAGTACTTTCTGCCTGTAAAATGACAGGTAAAAATAAAAATGTTGTTCTCTCTGGTGCATGCCCTGAATCTTTAGAGATACGTTTCAGAATTCATACTGGCACACAGAATTGAAAGATACAAAAAAAAAGCCATCATTTTTATGTTATTGGAAGGCTTTCAAAGTAATCATATTATATAATAACACATCTTCTTGTCTATTTCACATAATTTATTTATTAAATTATAATGCTATTAAAAATTGAAAACCTGAAATTCAATTTTTCAGTACTGACATATCTTTTGGGAATGTCTCAGCTGGACAGTAAAAACTGGCTCATCAATTTTCCTTGTTTACAGTCACTTTTATTTTCCAGTTCTCATGCATTGGCCCAGTTCTGCAATAGTTGGACACAATAACTGAAGCAGAACTAAGTTTGTTAAGCTGAGCTCATTAAACGTAATAAAAGTTAGCAATGTACCTACTGCATCTACATACATTTTCATGTAGAGAAGTCAATGGTGAAGAAACATCAACTGTGAGTAACTTATATGACCTCTTACAAATTCCAAATGAAAATACTTTCTCTTCTTGCCTACTGTTTTGCTACATTAAGGGAAGGTTAGCAGAAAGCCATGGGGGAAAAAAAGTTAAAACATTTTTCAAAGAATGCTTCAGAAGCTGATTCCACAAAGTCTAAAATAAAGAACCTGACAGCAAGAACATCCTGATGGTACAACAGGAGAAACAAGTTCTAAAAGCAGACTCAGTCCAAGTCTCAGAACACAGCTGCACTAGTGGTTCTGCAAGTCAGTAAAGAATTGCTAGTATTTGAACTGCTGGAGTCCACTCCCAGTAAAAAAAATAAATACCTTTTAATTACACTTATGGTTCAACACAAAGGCAGCTGGATTTTGAGATACAGATTGGTCAGTTGGGGCTATTCCCAAGTTTATAAAAAACTTGACTGGCTTGGACCCAGCTTCCTACAGCCTTTCTTTCTGAAGGTTATAACTAGTGGCACTTTGTACCTGTTACTCATATGGACTTTCTTCACCTACATATTATTAGCATGTGAGGTTCTCTAGTATGAAGTGCTTGTGGGAAAAAAATGAGAGACTGGTATAAAATAGCTACAGTTTTGCAATAGAAAAACTCAAAACAGGCTTAAATTGTAAAAAAATTAATGGGAATCACCATAAAAAAATTTAGAAACGCCTGCTTGCGTAATAGCACAGTGCCCCTCCTCTACTTACCACAGAGATTAACCTTTACTTACGCAGCTAAAACACAAAAGACAGAAATTATTTTTGCTTTCACAAGATAAAAATAATTTTGTTCTGCATGCTCCCTTGCCTGATGCAGCTTTGCTGAAAAGCATTTTATCTTATTTTAGGCTTGGGTGCTTAACAGGGGTGGTCTACAGGGAGCCACAGAACTTATGTGGGGGGTTTCCTAAATGTGTCTACTCCCACGCCTGGCTGCTTCTCAAGAAAGGAAGACATGAGACACACAGTAACACTTGTTTTAGTCATAAAGGAAATTCAACATAATACTGTTAACAAAAAACCAGCATTGGTGATCTCTCACTTAAGACACAAGTATTTTATTAATTTAGTATTCCCAAATATTATCTAAAAATTATTTTTTTCTGCCACTACACAAAGCAGATATGCTATATACAACAAGCTCTGTGTAGAAGCACCCTTTGGATGTTCTCACATTGTTGGCAGCAAACGTCAGATGTTCAGTTGGATAATCTGTTCAAAAGGCAATCTGAATAAAACATTAAAAAATATACAACATACACATCCCCTATGCTATTCATTTTCTTGAGGATGAAGACTGCAAAACTAGTGAAAGAGTATCTTTCAAATTTGAGAGTAGAGCATATAAAAACAAATTTTCTCTGAAAACAGGAGTTGTAAGATGCCACTTTTCACAGAAGGGAAAACAAGCAAGGTTGGGCTGGCTGCTCCAATTCATATGGTGAGATGTGGCTGAGGCAGAGTGGCAAGAAGTTGTGAATTGCTGCTGTTCTGCAAGAAATCACTGGCCCCACAGCAGGGCCCTAGAAGTACTGCTGGATTATATAGAGAACTATCATTGCATTCAGTCTTATTTTCTCTTCCTTTGACAGGGCACAGTAGTGTTTCTTTCTGAACTACACAGACATTTTAATCAACTATTTGCAAAGATCACTAGATCCTTCTCCAAGAAACTCATGTTCATTAGCACCTGCTGAATACATTCTGCCTGCAGTGCCTTTCATCATTTATCAGTTACATTTGAATTATTCCTGCGCTGTCCCAGCCTTTGTTTAATTGGATGTTTCTCAAGCTTCTCCTAAACCTTAACATTTTACTTACAATGCAAGCAATTTTGTGTTTACAGCGCTTTAGCAAATGACTCTGATGGAGCCAGGGTGCAGCCACAAAGAAGTAAAAAACACAGATCACTGGAAGAGTCAAGACCAGCTGTTCACAAATGTACCAAGTATCTCTCGATGTGGTTCCTCTAAGCACACCACTAATAATTTTTCTATGATTTTTTTTTAAATTATAAAAAATAATCCACAATTAAATGGATGTATCCAGTGTGCATGTTCTAACTCTGATTTCTGCACCCTAATCTGTGAATCAGTGAAAAACTCATACACAGCTTTGGTGGAGCATATACATTTATCTTTCCTTGGGACAGTCCCAGAGATAGGAGCTGTTTCCTCACATGCAAATGACTTTTTATTTCTGCAGCAATGCCATTTTATGGAATTTCCCCTCCACCATCAAGCTCCTGCCCTCCTATCACAATGCACCTTTTTCTTTTTTCTTTTTCTGTTGTGCTGCTGTCAAGCAGATCATGGCACAATCACAACTGCCCTTGCACACCAGGGCAGGAACTTCTGGATCTGAGGAGTCGGGGTGAAAAAACACAGCGGGGCAGAGCAGCAGGACAGACAACACATACTCCTGATGTTGAACTCCTCATATCATGCAAAAAGCCTGAGCTTTGTGGATATGAAATAAAGCAACAAAAAATGATGTAACTGGTAGTTTTACATTTAAAAAATCACAAAGTTATACCTTAAAAGAACCACTTTTCAGGTAAGAATAAACATTAACAGTCTCCCATGGAAGGGAACTTCTTTATACAAACTACTGGGAGTAGTTTTGCGGAGACCTACATTCAAAATTCTGCAGTTTAATGGTGATCAAACATCAGAGTTAAGCTGGGAAAGCAGGGAATTCTTGTCACACTGCAAGATTAATCCTCATTCTTTAAATTTCACAACAGCCTTATGAAATAAATGCATAATTACATCTCTGTTTTAACACAAGTGCACAATAGAGCACAAGGAAGACAGATTAATTACTCTACCTCATACAAGGAACCATAAGTAGAGCAGGACACAGATTTCCTAAGGCTTCACTGCCAGTCACCCATTCTGATCACTAGATCATGTTGTGCCACGTGTCCTGGTTTCAAAGGTTAGCTTGCTGTAGGATGGCCTTTCTCCTTGGAGACTACTGGTGATTTCCCACTTGTCAGATGGGAAACCCCACTGCTGGGAGGCACACCATTCAGTGACTCAGCAAAAAGTGCCTCACCTGTGTACAGGTATAGCATGAAGAAGTAATCACGCAAAACCAGTTTAAAACAGTTTTGTTATTAATAAATCATGTTTGCCATTTTCTAAACATTTCATAGAACTCAGAATGGTAGGTGTTGGAAGGGACCTCTGGAGAACATCTAGTCTAAGCTCTCTGCTAAAGCAGGTTCACCTAGAGCAGGTTGCACAGAATGCATCCAGGTGGGTTTTGGAAGTCTCCAGAGGAGACTCCACTTCTCTGGGCAGCCTGTTCCAGCGCTCCATCAGCCCCACGGCAAAGAAGTTTTTCCTTATGTTTAAGTGGAATTTCCTGTGCTGTGTCTGTTGTCCCTTGTCCTGTCACTGGGCATCTCTGAAAAGAGTTTGGCCCCATCCTCTTGACACCCACCCTTTAAATATTTATAAGCATTGATAAGATCGCCTCTCAGTCTTCTCCAGGCTAAACAGACTCAGATCTCTCAGCCTTTCCTCGTAAGAGAGATGCTCCAGTCCCCTAATCATCTCTGTAGCCCTCTGTTGGACTCTCTCCAGTAGTTCCTCAAACTGGGAAGCCCAGAGCTGGACACAGTACTCCAGATGTGGCCTCACTAGGGCAGAGTAGAGGGGGAGGAGAACCTCCCTCATCCTGCTGACCACACTCTCCTGCACCCCAGGATACCACTGGCCTTCTTGGTCACAAGAGCACACTGCTGACTCAATTTGCTTTCACTAGCTGCCATTTAAAAGCAAAAGACACCTATTAACTGGTAATAACAGCAACGAACTGCTCTATTATTGTTATTTTCACCTGTTGTTAGTGCTGCCTCCCACCCAACAGTAGCTGTGAAACTGCAGAGGAAACCCCAACACTGACCACAGGTACAGAGCTGCCGTAAGTATACTGGTCAAGGTGGGGCTGAGCATGAGCTTCTCCCCAGAGGTTAGCAAGGAATCAACTTCCACCATCATCACATTTATTGACTTAAGAGTTTCATCATTTTTAGTTCCCTTTTTACACATTGTAGACAAAGAAGCTAAAAAACCCTGTGTACTTTAGTACCACACACAGGACAGAGAGACGTGATGGGAAGTGGGAGTTTTTTCCCACGGCACGGCCAGTTACCCAGGGAAGGCAAAGGGACTGCTTGCAAGAAAGGCTGGACTTTCTCACTGAGCCTGGTAATTCCAACAAAGGAGAGTCAATACCATTATCACAGCACCAAACTCAACAGGAGCTGCTGCTTCTATTCTCTGCATCATTACTGATGACACTGTAAATTAGTCTCAAAGTCCTCTTTACTCAAATGCAGGGGCAGCACACTCCCCACAGATTATCTGCCCCTGACTAGCAAGGGTGTAACTACTTAGAAGGAAAAGCAGCAACAGATCAGTAAATAGGCACTAAGCTTAATCAGTCTGGTTTACCTAATGCCTTTGAGAGAGCCAACAGCTAACTCTCGGGAATGATCCCCTACAACACTGAGGATCTCTGCAATACTGCAGAAACAATGTTGTTGGGAATATTTGTAACCTGTGTTACAGTAGGACTATTTCGATTGACGCAACACACACACACCATCATGCAAACCTCTACCAGTGACAGCACTTCACACATCACTGACAGCACACAAAGTTTTAACATGTCTTAACCTGTCTACACTGACTTCACGCCTAGAATTGATTTATCCTCTCTTGACACAATCACTAGAGATGTCTTAACTCCTCCTATAACAAATCATTAAAATTCATTTTTAGATGCTAGCTTTTGTTCTTGACTTCACAGTTGACTCTGTTAATCAAAGGCAGAAGGTTAATTGAGCAGGAAAACTATAACAAAGAAGCAAAGATACCCGAGTTGCTCTAATACAGATTCAGGATGGTATAGTAGCCTCAGTTTGCTCAGATGAGGTGATGCCTAAACACAGCTCTGCTGCTTGCAGGATAAGTTTGTACTCAGAGGCATCCTCATGGTGCTTTTGCAGCCAGGTCCAAACTGACCATGTACCAAGACACCCGGTGCCCTGCACAGCCCCATATTCCCACTGACTGGAGGACTTGGCTCAAGAGCAGCATGGGGTGAATGCAGACATATTACTTCCAGGTCAAAACTGACTACAAGGATACTCCATGGACTATATCCAAGCTAATGAGCCCTCTTGAATCCAAGGTAGTGGGGAGAGTAAAGCAGAGTAACTGTAAACAGATTCAGGTCAGGTACGGACGCAGTAGTGTATTTTGTATTTTCCTGCATTCATGGTACCCCGGCTATTACACCATTAACGGAGATCTTTAATTACAACTCTACTTGATTTGAACTGAAGGTGCAGTCTGCTCAAGATGACCTCTGAAGCAGTTCTGAATGTAGAAGTAATATGTTTGTAAATAGGCTCTGACATTATATTCTGCTGTATTATAAACTGTAGGTAAAATTTCCAATTTCAAACAAATTTTAAGAGCCATGCCTGGTGTTTATTCTACTGACCAACCCAAAGAACAGCAAAGTACAAACCAAACCTGTGTAAATTAACTTCAGGTTTGTAAAAACTGTTACGAATTTCTCCTATGTAGAGAGGGATAGGTCCCTATCCTTCCCAGCTGAGAGGCATGTAAGCAAAAAACGTTTTGAAATAGATATTTTCTAATATTTTCTGCCATATCCTGCTCTTATTCCCAAAAGGCATGACAAGTAGTGGTTTGATGGATAGTGAAGCAGTATTTCCTAGGAGAATGAACAGAATCAAGGTGGGATGCATGCAGAGACTGAAGAAACATATGCACAACTTAAATACAATTTAAATTGTGTGTATAACATGAAGAATGGGGAGGCAGGGGTGGGATAATCAAGTGGAAAAGACACTAGATTTTTGGAATCTGGCTTTTCAGAATTGGTTGTCACTTCTAAAAGATCTCAGCAACTTTGTCAGGCCTTTGTTTTGCTAGCTCTCTCCTTCCTCAAACAATCCTGCCGACTACACCAATTTTGTGCTGCTAGCTTTCTTCTTCCGCAGGAACTCTCTTCCACAAGAACTCTCCTCAAACTGACCAGTTCCTGGTTGGTATAGTCCTAGGCTCGCCCACCACCCCAACCACGATCACCTGGGGGAAGGCGGGGCCTCACACAGGTGGGCCAGGTTCTGCCTCTGGGGCCTGAAACCACTTGGGGAACAAAACATTCTGCTAGGTTGTGACTAATCCACAGGTCAACTCCAACTCGGGGCCCACAGCCCAGGCCCCAGCACTTCAGCCTTACACCTGACAAAGCTTTTAGCGTGACCATTCTTGGTCACACTTTTTGAATGTCACTCCTTTTGAATGGTAATACTTTAATCATCGTGATCTTTTGATGAATAAAGGTCAACCATGAATAAAATAAAGAAAAATGAGTAGTGACAATAGTTAGGGTAGCATGTTATTAAATGAACAATGTCAGTAAATCTGGAAATGATGGCTAAAGAAGAGAGGGACAGTTGGGAAATTGCTGAATTTTCACAGAATCACAGAATGGCAGGGGTTGAAAAGGACCTCTAGAGATCATCTAGTCCAACCCCGCTGCCAAACAGGTTCACCCAGAGCAGGTTACACAGGAAAGCATCCAGGCAGGTTTGGAAAGTCTCCAGAGAAGGAGATTCCACAACCTCTCCAGGCAGTCTGTTCCAGTGCTCCATCACCCTCACAGTAAAGAAGTCTTTCCTGATGTTGAGGAATAGCATAGTATAAATTGCAACTGAGAAAAAAACAGATGTTTATTTCTGACTTTTACAACAATTCAGGAAACACACGGACAAACAAGCATTCTTCAGTTGCATAATGGCATTTCTGGAAGTTGACTTTTCTGAGTCACTGCAGTGCCAGTCAAGTTTCTCAATCCCAAAGCTCTGTTAGCCAGCCAGAAGACCATCTCCTTTCCCAATCACTTCCAAAAAATGTGATGTTGGTTTAAACACGCAAGCAGACCCTTTTGACATTGGCTCAGCAATTATGAAGTAGACATAGAGATGGAAGAAAAAAGGGTGAATATGAAATCCACAGTAACACTTTGACGGGACAGCAACTGGGAAATGTTCAAGTCACAATTAACTACAGCCCAGTCCTAGCAGCTCTAAGTGTTGTGTTTTAATTGTGGACTGGCAGTAAAATGTTTCCTTCCATGAATTTGAATTTTCTGAATGTTCTCCTTTCTTGAGTCACGTAGAAGGGCAAAGATATTTCTCTTTTTCTGATCCTTTCTGAGATATTTTTTCTATGTAGCTGATACCATTGTGTACTTTTATCTCAACTGTTACTCATCATCTTTCTTGCAACAAAGAATAAATACCAGGATCTTGACAATATTTATGGGGTATGGAATTTTTTTTTATCGAGACTTCTCCCAAGCACTCACTGTTTTGTACCAAAACCTGCAGATTCACAAAGTATTAAGAATTAGCACTATAAACCCTCCACACCAAGGAGATGAGCTAGGTGAGAGAAGCTCATAGCTAGGAGATGAGCTAGGAAAATAAACATGTAAAAGCTGAAAGGACATGAAGTGTTATGCACTTCTGCATTTCTACATATCAATGCTATCCTTTGTTCTCATCCTGAAGTTCTTTCTGCCTGCACTGCTGCTCCTTCAACAGCATTTTCTTAATGAGCACTACACACTGCTTCATTGCACCAAGTACTACATAGACATCATCTGTTTTTTTGTAAGGAAGTAAGATACATAAAAATGAAAAAGTATGAGGTTTACTTATTCTTGTATAGGCTTCAGAAATGAAACTTTACACTGACTGTAAAGAGAACAATTGTCCCAGCTGAAGTCACAGCTCCAGGGGTCTGCCATCTTTCACTGTAAATCTACTCCATTACGCTGGTACTCCTGCACTTCTCCTATTATTGTAGCAGCTGTATACAAGGACCTAAGGCTGTAAGAGAGTTTCTCTCTCCATTTCTCATTTTAGAAAGAATGTAAAAAGCTAGCTATTGGAAAGGAACTTTTGTGAACTAGATGCAGCTGTGCCAGTCTTAGATTTTCACAGTGTAGGTCAAAGTTATATTTAAGTACTGAAAATCCAAAATGTGAGCAGGATCTCTGAGTGGTGGTAGCAGCACTGGTGGTGATGGGGTGTTGTGAAAATGAAAGCACAAGCTTGACTGATCCTTCCCATAGATAGGAAATAACTTGGTGCAGGACTGAAATCAGCTTTGTAAGACTGAAACTGACAGTTTAAAAGATACCAATACTTTAGTTCTGTCTGCAGAGCGTCACTGACCTAGTCTGGTGTTAAGTGTTTTCCCTCTCTCCAATCTGTGGTTCAAAAAGTCCCAGACGGTACTTTTATTCTTTGAGGAAAGGTGCTACGGCAGCTGGGGAGCTCACTGTTACAGAAGGCTGTAGAACAGCATGACGCTGTGTGCTTCTGCGGTGACATCCTATGTTTTTATAAACTTTATAGTTCCACAAAAACTTTAAAATAAGGACTATTTCTATGCTCACAGGTCAACAAGCTTATTGACCAGGTAGAATGACATGGTAACAGCGGAAACCCATCAGTAAATTGATGGCTTGTAGTAAAAAAAAAAGAATTGCACTACAACATGCAGCAAACATTTGTAACTCAATTTTCACACTGCTTTTCTTCTGTTTCTCATTAGTAGTATTTTCCAGCTGCCTGCTACAGATTACTATACAGAGATAAAAAGGTTACCTTCAAAAACAGTTGTTCCAGTAAGAATAATTTTGCAGTTCTTCAATACACTAACACACATTACTTGAGTGGTGATTTCTCTTTGAAGGTCAGAAAGATGAAACATTTCTTTAAGGGAACATATACAATGTTCTTCTTCAGTTGGACAAAAATCAGCAGAAACAAACTAAAGCACAAAGGTCTGCACGAAGGTCTGAGGTGGAGGAGCAGCTGTGTGGTCAGAATCAGGCCCACCTACCCTGGGTAGACCATGCACCAAGGCTTTCATCAAGGAGGGACCAAGGAAGGAATCTGTTAAAAGCAGTAAGAGCATAACTGGTATTTACCAGGCTGGAGAAAACTGAGGGGACTTTCATATACATTAGTACACCTTGCACTGCCAGCCCATGAGGCAGAGGCTCAACTGTCTAATTTGGATCAAGGCTGTACACCCTGGTAAGTAACATACTGTTCCTAAAAAAACAGCAAAAAACTAAGCAGAATGTATCACAACTATGGGTCAGCATTATACAACTATGGGTCAGCATTATTCTTCTTAACAAGGTCATTAACTTTGATTGTGCATCACTGCAGACTCAAGCCATTTAACTACTAGTAACAATGCAGGCAATATCTATGCCTGGAGATGCTAGGCAGTGTAGATCTGAAAGCCCCCCAGAACAGCTACAATCCACAAGATCTAATTTACTTCAATGCTTTTAATATAAGTTTATTGATAACAGTCTGCAATACTCAATAGCTGGACACTGGGCAGACCACTGTTTTATCTGAAGTATTTTCTTTAAATCAGGAGATAAAACAGCAATTTGACAAAGAGATAATATTGTGAGCTCCTACAAATTAATTATGGATGATATTTGGCATTTGTCTAAAAGCTTCATCTCCTGGGATCAACTGGTTATATGAAAATCTTTGTCTACTTAGTAATTTTTGCCCCTGTAGTCAACAGAAATAAGCTGGAGAACATGAATATATGACCATCAGAATGGCTCAGACAACAGAAGCCAAGTAAGAACTACACACACACACTTCATAAAGGGATCCATCTTTTTAAAGCAAATTTTGGTTTGAGGCCTCAGCACTACCATTTCCATGTTTCCATATGTGACTATACCAGCCAGCACATAAGAGGAATTGTTTTTGCATCTTTCTCTCCTTTGTCCATTTCCATGGAAAGGATGCAGACAGCCACCTAACAACTCCTGGAGCACCCAGGACCAAACAGCAGTGCTCAAGTACAAGAGAGACCTATAGTTTCAGAAATATTTTGTTTACCAAATTTATCAGATACCTAAGCATTAAAACTCTGTGCCATATTACTGGTTATGTTAGCTAGGCTGGAAAAGTGAATAGGCTTGTGGAAATGAGAGGGAGTGGGATGAGAAAAAAAGAAATCCCTAGCCTATAGCACTTGTATTTTTGAAAGCCCACTTGGAGATGCCCATTCAATGGAAAGTTAAGAGATTTTCACTCTGCAAAGCATGAAAGTATGAAGATACATATATATCAATGAGAAGTGAAAATGTCAAAAGCGTCCAATTTTTTTAATTTAAACCACTCCCTTTAACTCTTGAGGCGTAGGGCCATCATATATAAATGGATTTAAACAGTACAGTGTAATGTTTTACAGGGATATCATGTAAATGGCTTCTGATGCTGAAAGCAGCATAGTGACATTAACATTAGAAAAGCCCGGAATAACTACTTTTGATAAGGAGCAGGGTAAATCAACATCATTAAGATTGACTGGTTCTGCTCTATGACTACCTGCTTTCAACCCTCTTACCCCTACTTCATTTTACTTACTCAATGTGTGGCAGCCTAGGGCTGTGCTGGAAGAAAATTCCTATCAATCAACCAGGTAATAGTATAGATAGTATTCAAGGAATACTTCCACTGTGCTTTCCTCAAAATTGCACTGAATGTAGAAGCTCAAATTCCAATGAATCACAGCTCTGACAAGCACCTGCATCATACTTCTACTTGTTCAGGTTTTTTGGGGGTTGTTCTTTTTTTTTTTTCCCCAGTGTATCCTGTAAGCACTACCTAGTTAACCCAAATATCACACAATTAGGAAATAAACAAGGAGAGAAGGCAAGTTTGATCTTCCCAC
Source organism: Eurystomus gularis (assembly GCA_013400335.1). Lineage (NCBI taxonomy): Eukaryota > Metazoa > Chordata > Aves > Coraciiformes > Coraciidae > Eurystomus > Eurystomus gularis. The sequence goes on from VZZY01024279.1 coordinate 34,604, forward strand.
AGTGGTATGCCACATAAGTCAGGAACAATTCCATAGAACCAGTGAAGCTGAGCTAGCTTTTCACTTCTGTTAGAGAGTTTATGGCACACAACGTACACAGCTTGCTCGTGGAGCCATGTCCACGTGACCACTTAAAAGCTGAAGACTCAAAAAGATACAAAATACTAGCAGAAGAAATATTACTGCCAACTCAGTTTCCTTTTTATCAGTCCTAGAGGTGAGCAGGTAAATGGATGAATTCCGGACAACGATGAGGACAGACGAAGCATCACTAGTATTTCCTGATTTATGTAAAAGGTAGGTACCATCAGCATGACAGAAGCACAGGTCCAGTTTAAAGAGTCACTATAGGAAATATTGTGTAAGGACAGTACAATGCAGCAGCTGAAAATGGTAGAAATTATTTGGAAAAAAATAGAGGTATCAGTTAATACCTCATAAAATTGGGTGGAAAATAGACTATATTATGTTTACATAATTTTGACAATCTCTTTAGCTTCTGACTCACATGACTCATTACAACTTCAATGCACATTTTCAGCTTGAACTGTGAAAAGTTAAAAATCATTAAACAACTACCTGGTGAATAATAAATCAGGAAGAAACAGCATCACAAGCTAGTGTCTCTGGGTGGGAAGGAAAAAACAGTAGATACTTGTAAAGATTAGGATGAAATATGTAAACGATTTGAAATAGGGAATTTCTGAAGAAGAGTTTCTAACAATGAGACAGGGCAGTAAGTACAATGCCAGAGATTCAGCATCAAAGTGATGTAAAATGTAATTTTTTGGGATCATATTTAGGAAATAATATTTACAGAATAGAGAATGTTTATTTGATAAAGATGCACATAAAAATGATAACACTAACATAAATGATGCTTTATAAAGTTATTTCTTCACCTAATGTTTTTCAGTGACTCAGTTTCAAGATGTTGGGGGATGGGGCGTAGAGATTTCTATTGTATAACAGTTAGCACCATGGCTACTAATAAGTAAATCCATATATATGTAGTTTTAAATTTTCAGTTAATTCTCTACCAGTTAGGAAAATGCAAGCCAGAATATCTGCTATCAGGTTAAGAAACAAATACGGAAAAGTGTTTAGAGCGTTTCTACAAGTACCAGAAAAAGTCCTCTTGCTTTGCACATGGAGATAGGGATGACCTTACACACCCCATCCCTGGAGATGTTCAAGGCCAGGCTTAATGGGGCTCTGAGCAACCTGATGTTGTTAGAGATGTCCCTGCCATGGCATGGGGGTTGCACTAGATGGCTTTGGAAGGTCCCTTCCAACCCAAACTATTCTATTATTCTAAGATTGACCTCTGCAGCAATAAGCCATTGACCTGCTGCACTAGTATGATGTGTATATGAGATGACTCAGCAGATACAAGGCTCATTTTCAGGAAATCCTGCAACTCAGGACCTCCTCTGCAGTTTATTTCAGCTTGGGTCATGTTGTTATGACTTTTCTCCTACAAGCACTCCCCAAAATCCCTGCATTTCCTAGAGTTCATTCTACATGACAGAGGAAGAACCCATATAGATTTGTGTTACCGCTCCTAGAAATGAGCCTGTGGGTTGTTTTTCTTGAAAATCTGAAGAACAGCAGCAGCAAAGGTAGCCATAGCTTTCTTATTATGTTCTTGCTAACGCTATTCTTACTACATTACTTCTGTTCCTTACATGATACCAAGCCACAAAATAATTTCCAAGTCCCAGCATGTATGATAATAGCTTAATTATGTTTTGTATAGATAGATCTGATTATAATCAGCAATAGACACGCTTGCAAGGCTTCTAGGCACTTCACATATTGTGCTATTCTAGATCATGTTTTGACTGCATTGGTGGTGGGGAGTGAGGCAGATGAAGCCAAATCATGGTTCCCTGCTCCTGCTATCCCTATTGCTGTGTTGTAATTTAACCACAGCAGAGGCACACCACACATCATCCATGGGCGGCAATGGATTGCTGCAGTGGCACACGCAAACTCGTCAGCCTTTTTGAGGTGCAGTCCATTTTCAGTGTTATTTAAATTCTTATATTCATCCCATCTCTTATGCTTAAATAAGGAAAAAAAAGAGCTTAACAGAAATTTTCATTCTGAGACAAATAAGAATGCATTTTAAAGAAGTAGTGAAAAATCCACAGGAAACTTTGGCTTGTTATATTAACTAGAGGTAACCTGCAAGACCAGGATCCTTTAAACTGAGTTGCTCACAGTCAAACAAGGGATCAATCATTACACAATAAGATGCTGGTCCCCCAAGTCCAATTTGAGGGGCTTACTCTTCAGCCCAATAGTCACCTGTAAAAGGCAATGGTATTTTGGATAAGAAGAGTTCTTAAAGCTTTTCAGAAGCTCAGTTTGAAACAGGAATTCTTGTGAATTGGTTCTAAGCAAGCACACTGCCAGCATAATTGTGTTCCCAGCACAGTATTTTAATTCTGGTGAAACTGGTCCCCTAGATTCAAATAGGAGTTCCTGCTTCTATGTTCCAGATGACATGAGTTTCATCATGTCATCAGGTTATGAAGAGATTAAGATTAAATGCTGTGGACAGTTGTACTTGACCTTCTGTGAGAATAAGATTAAAAAATATAAAATTACTTTAACTTTATTTTAAACTTCACTGAAAGTTATAATAATTTTATAACCTCCATTTAAATATATTTAATTACCTAGATATAAATGTCTCTTCCACTCTTGCTCTACAAGTAGAATGCAACTAGAGAAGAAACAACAAAGGCAGGTTAATAGATTTTTGGGTCATTAATCAGTACGTCAATATACTGAAAGCCCTGGGAATAACCTACTGTTCAAAAAAAATAGGCTTTCATAACTTCATAAATACATCCAAATGCAGTTTAGGCTTTTGTTTCATTGTACCTTTTCTCCTTCAGATAACACATCTTCCAAATATGTCTTCTTTCTTACTTTTACTAAAAATAGCATATCAGATGTAAAAGCCAAGTAGGAACCAAAAATTGATTGCTTTTCGAAATATATAAATACACCCAAATGTACATGAATGAATGCAATCATTGTTCTGAGGAGTTTAGCTACACTACCTTTAAGATGATGCTAAAAACCAGCATTTCTGAGGCTCTGATGAAATATTTATTCTTACACAGAATTGGCCTATAGTAACCCAACCGTCACATTTTCTGGCCTGCTTCCCATATCTTAATAGCACTAGAGTCTCTTACTATTAGAGACTTTCCATACAAGAATCACTTCTGAAGAGGCAGTTCCGTTCCCTGGAGACCAGGTTTCCGATTTGGAGGCCTAGCACACCTCTTATTGCCACACTGGTAACAATTCTATGATTAGATGAATCAGTTGGGTTGCCCAAAGAAAACTCATCTTGTGGTTTCTAGGGGAGAAGTGAAAACAGCAAGGTTGAAACTCATCCAGTTCAGAAGAGATCTTCATTTGACATCATCATCCAGAGTTTAGCAGGACTTCTCTACAATATACAACAAACAAGCTGTTGCTACAGTTACCAAGTTCACTGGGACATGAATCATCAAGGCACCTTCATTCTGCTCTGTTGAATTTCAAGCTTTACATTCCTAGTGATTAGAATTCTTGTTACGAAAGATATGATGCAATTCCCCTCATAAAAAAGGAGTGCTTGGGTGCTCCTGTACTTACCTTAACTTTTGATTTACTGTTATTGCCAAATACAAAGGTAGAAATTGTAAGTACCAGACAGAAACTTATACAGATCGTTAATTTAATCCCATGGTTTTTATTCAGTTTTATAGCCGGCAACAGAGGTTACAAATAGTAAGGGGAGGTAACACCAAGAAGTATCTGACTTTGGGAGAAAATAACAAGTAGAAGTTGTCAAAATCCCTGATAGTCAGATTTTTTTTAACCTGCTCAGTTTCTGCTGCTCTGTTCTTCTCGCCAGGAAATGCAAAATCAGACTGGAAACCTCTGAATGGAAATATAGTTGCTTAGATTCGACTGTTGAGGCATTCAGTCAGGGAATCCTGCCAACTTCACCCCCTATTTCACAATGTTGGGAAGTTAAAAGTTTTGAGAAAGTTTCCCTGTACTCACAGCTAGCTGGTCTGACTTTATATTTCCTTTCTTAAGAAGTCCTATCTACCTCCTACTCACCCGCATCAGTGCTGCAGAAGCAGCAAAGGATGTTGAGGCATACTCCTATGGGAAGAGACAATTTGGTGGCTCAGGGTATGTAGTTAACACATGCGTCGCCTTGGTGGAAGTGTACAGGCCAACCACTTGCAGGAGTACTTTTAGAACCTCTGACACACTGATGTCCAATAACGCCTTCACTTACTGTGTACTGGTATACAACATTGAATATATTAAATGCCCTTTTATTTCTCTTTTAGCCACAAATGGAAGGAAGACTTGTGGGCCAGGCCTTTCCCCTTGGTTTCACAGGCAAACAAGTCCAGCTTCCTTCACCTTGCCTGAGAAACTTAACAGCCTTGCTCTTCTGGATCTAGTGACAAGAATTTTTGAGCTTGATCCATTCTATTTTAGGATGGCCTCAGTATGGGAGGGTAGATGGAAGATTTCAGTGTATCTTTTCTCTTACATGTAGCTTTGGAGAAGAACTTGACTCACATTCACCTGATGAGCTATTCAAGGAACCCCAGAAATAACAGGTGAAAAAACAGGCGAAGTTTCAACAGTATTCCTTAGTACTTGAGTGTCTTTCTCTTCTAAGATCATGTTATACAGAGGCTGAAGGTGATTTTCAGAGAAAACACCAAAAAACCTTTGTCTTTACAATTGGTGCAATACTTAAAGGAAATGAAAGTACAAGTCTAAATAATTAAACACGTTGCAAATACAGAAATCTCTCCAATCTTGAGCAACAGGGCAAATGTTTTGTTATTGTGGAAATGCAAACTTGGACTACCATTAGAGGACAGAAAAACAAAAAGATGGAAAAGGCTGGGAGCAAACGAACAAACACGTCTGACTGCTTTGCTGCATGGTAAGACAAGAGTTGGTGGGAGGAAGAATTGATGAACTGTCACAGTATGACAAATAAGACCTCTGTTGGATGTATTGATTCTGAACAGAGAATGACTCATGGATCTACTTAATTCTTGCTTCATTTATGGACAGTGAAGTACTTGAACAAATCACAGATGCTGCCAAATGAGTCAAAGAAGAAAAAAATTCTTTTCCATGCGTGACTTTTTTTTGGGTCAAATTTATTAATAACGGCTTGTTTTGCAGCCGTATCAAGTATCACTGTCTTATAATGGTGCACTGATCTCTCATATGCATGTTACACAGCTAAAACATACTTGAAGACTGGAAAAAATTACCACATGAAAACCTGAGCATATTAGAAAGTGTATTTGTCAACTACATATGTACTCACAGATGTTAATTTCTTTGTGTGTTTTGTGGCCTCAAGATAATTTTTAGTAAACAGGACTTGGGAGAAAAAGCTCTACTTACTATTTTCCCCAAACACTGCAAGCTCCAATGCTTTTTTCCTCCCTTTTTCCATCATAGAGGATTTACAGACACAGGAGAAGCTATTCCAAAGAAGCAAAATTATGCTTCAAAATTTAAGTTACTAGAAAATGATGGGTCATAGGTGCCCTGTTTTTTGTTGTTGTTGTTTTGTTTGGGGTTTATTTATCCTCTTTTTAAATCTTCTATGAAGAGTTATTATTTTTGTCTTGATTTTTTGAAAACTAGCCTTGGAAGTGAATAAAGTGCATACCAAAATGACAGTTCTGAGCTAAATTTACAAAGCGTAATTCATCAAGGTCCTGCAGTTCTGTGGCCACAGTTGGGCTTTGTTCAAAAATTTAACATGACCATTCACCATTCATTCCTGTGGACTAGTATCCTACATCCTGCTTTTCTCCCCTATCCTGATGAAACTTTTTTCTCACTCCCAGCTTTCCCTTCATGGCTGCAACCTCTCTCAACCCACTCTCTTCCACACTGCTAAAGTAGACAGAGAGTCCAGAAATAACTACTACACAACCATTAGAATAACTAAAACTATAATATTAAACATTGAATCCCCTTGAAAATATTATTTTAAAAATATCTAACATATGGAAACCAAAATGCAGTATCTGTCCACGTGATTACTATACTACTTGTGACCACACAATTCATTTAGTCAAAGAGCCCTTCTCCAACTCAGAGAGCAGCCTCCACTCAACCAGTCTGCTGCTCTTCTCCTGGAAAAGACAGGAAATAGCTGCAGGGTGTGTCCTGTTCCCTCTGGCTGTCACAGAGCACCCCCAACTACAGCCTGGCTTTTTGCCATTGAGGTGCAGGAGGGCAGGTCTGGTGGCTTTGGCGGCAGGAGCTGACTGCTGCAGGCAGGAGGTGTGGTAGGGGTGGCATGCCAACTGCTGCCAGCAGACTGGGATGGGAGGGGAACAGCCAGGATCTGGCTTTGTCAGCTGTTGTACAGACCTGCTGCCATTTAAATGGGAATTATATGAATTTATGCAGTCCATTTATAGAAGCGCTGATTAAGTTTGGGAGCAACCACTTTGAACTATCCGCCAAGAGCAAAAACTATTCCTTTGTGCATTGTCAGCCTTAAGGAACTCAATCTGGAACTATTTTACCAATCTTTTAGATGTCTGAGTTTAATACTGAGATTAGAGAGGGTAAAGTTACAGCAGAGCTGACCCCAATTGCCAAACTGTTTGAAGAAGGGAATTGTGAGTTAGCTTTGATCCAACACACATTTGAAATATATATTCAGTTATGTCTAACACCAGCTGGATACAGCTAAAAAAGGAGCTGGCTGCACACCTCATTTCCCATATGCCAATCTCCATGTAAATTAAAAATAGCAAAGAACTCTTTAAATTGCACTTGCTGATCATGTTCCCTTACCCCCCACCCAGCCCTTCAAGGTCTAGGGATAGCTGGAACACAGTTCAACCCCTTCACTCCTCTCCCACAAGCAAAGTGAGATGCTCCAGAGCCTAGATATCCTGCTTGCACTTGGATTCTCCCTCCCTTCCAAGGAATACTTCTACAGAAAATTGTGGTAAACAGGAAAAAATACATTTAAGCACTGTTACATAATTCTTCATAACAGAACCGGACAACTAGCGTGTGGAAATTCCCCTCTCTTGACCTTAACAAGGTGAAATGTGGAGGCACGACAGGAGTTACGGCAGCAGAGGACAGGGAGTACTGAATGTCATTTGTGCTGGTTAAAGATTTATGTAATTAGACACATCTGGAGGAAAGGACTAACTCAATGTCATGATACAGCCTGAATCAACTTTGCTTAAACTACAGGGATATCTCAGTTTATAAACTACCACGTTTGCAGTACAAACAGCGACTGACTCATCAAGACAAATGCACATCAGATACAGTCTCAAACAGCAGTAGAATGCAAAAAAAACCTGGAAAAAGACTAGACTGAATTATTTTAGACTTTATGGAAGTTTGTTTCTATTGTCTAGATTATATGGTAAAAGTAATTTCCATTCTATAATATCTTTTAATTAGAAGTCAACTTCAATGTCTAATTTAAAATGCTGCAGTAAGGAAGAAAAAGGTTGAAAAGAGGTGCTGGCTAATGTCCAGTGTTGCAGTTTTAGAGTCACTGTGTATGCAGTGCCTTCAAATCAGATGATCTCACCCTCAAAAATCTTTGTTTCCCCCTCAAGCTACCTCCTCTTTCTGTCAGTAATTGATGCAGGCACATGGAGATTTGTACCAGGAAACAGACCTAGTATAAAACCGACCTGGAAAAAAAGGGGATTGTAATCACAAACTGACAGTGTCATATACTAGAGAAATTGCCACAGAATATTCCTGTAAATCTGCCAAGTTAATTTTCATGATGACCTGCTAAGTAAGTGCCGGATGTGAGGGCTGTAGTTGCCTGGGGCTACTAGTTTTCCAGAATGTCAGAACACTTTGGGAATTAAATGAGTAAAAATTATTCCTTCAGCTGCCGTGTTTCTTCTTTCTCTTCTCATCCTTCAAGGTACTCATGCCTTGCCCACACAACCCAGCCCCTTCCCAAGATGCCCGAGGAATGCCCAAATAGAATTGCAATTATTAGGATGTTTGAAAGAAGACAGGAATATTCTTATTTTAATCATATAACTAGAAGTTAGTCACAGTTGGTATTCAGTGAAACACTTACAGCTCTTAACGCTAAAACATGAAGCGGAACAGTATTTTTTGTTAAATTTAAATAAAGACCAGAATGCATTTAAATTATCATATGATTGTCACATAAATCTTAGGCCTTCTCCTGTGTTTAGCAATGCCCTTTATTTCACTATTCTCTCTAAATCACATAAGCCACATGGTCCAAAAAACCTAACAATTTGCACATAATAACACTCACAGTAAGTTATAAACTCCATTATAAACGGAAAGCAACAATCTCATTTTCCCTTTCAATCATTGCTGCAGACTAACTATACACTGGAAGAAAAAAGTTTATAAAGCAATACCTTGACTGGGTCTAAAAGCTGCAGTAATGAACTCTGGAAAAAAGCACAGACTGAATCCCACCTGGACACTTAAAATAATTCAGCTTTTTGACAAGTAAAACATGAGTTGGGCAGATTTTAACATAGGTCCTTGGAAACACTGCTCCTTTAATTACCTCTCAAACCGAACAGAAGAGGTCACCAAAGAGTCACAGTATGGTGCTCCTCCGCTTCCAAATGGGCTAGCCATGCTGTCCTAGCCAGCTCACTTGACTCTTAGCTTTTTCCATCCTTTGTGCTCTGCCTCCAACTTCTTGTGCATTTATTTCTCCTCACCATCTTTGCAGTTCTGCACTACATTTCCCTATGTACACTGGAGACTTTAGTAAGTCAGGCTGTGAATGCCCCAGACCTGCCATTCCACATTTGCCATTCAGCTGCCCTGGTGAGGATTGCAGCCTCCAGAGAGGGTGTTTTGTAGCAGAGTCAGCCCTCAAAGCACAGACTACAGCCTTCAGAGAGGGCAGCATTCACAGATAGCAGACTACTTGGCAGCAACACCAGTAACGAGGAAGGCGACACATGCAGAGATTCCTGTGGCCTTCCTTTCCCTCATCTGGAAGAAAAGTTTGGAGACAGAAGAAAGGACTGCCCTGCTTTGTGGGGTTTTTGGTGGTTTTTTTTTCCTTTCTGTTTTTAGCAGTCTTGAAAAAAGTAGTAAGACAACAAGAATATATGCTTCTTTTCAGAAGTACCCAAAATAAGCACAAAACCAGTCCTTTCCTGCCATGTTACAACACAGGAGTTCAGTCAAAAGGAAATAAAACAGGATTTGCTAGCATCCAGCATGATCTTGCATTTAAACAATGTTTCCAGTTGGAAAAAAATGTAAACTTAATAGTTAATACTGTAATTGTGTATGAAGATATCTATCACAAGAAACAATTTGAAAGTACCACAATGAATATAGAGGCTCAACACAGGAAAGCCTTTAGTAGTTCATGTGTCTGTAAGAGTATTTCTTTCAGGCAGTGAAGGAGCTATTTTGTTGCTCAGAGTGCAAATACACACTTTCCCAGCCAAAAAAGATACTACCCAGCCAGTGACTACCTACTTGTTTAAGGCAGAAGTAATGGGCACGTCCATCCTATTTCACGTAATGACTCCACAGTCCCCAAAACAGGATTCAGATAACAGAAGCAGCAAAAGGCTAGCTGGCAGAAGCTCCAGTGATTTAATTTTTTTTTTTTGCATGACAAAATGCAATAATCATTAACAGCAACATAGATCTTCTGGAGGTAAGATGGGGTGAGCCCAAGTTACTGCCTGGTTGTGCAGGAAGGAAAAGCAGATCTTCCTAAAAATTCTCCTGATCTGTAAATACCTAGGATTCAAGAGAGATCTGACCTGTATCTGTGTGGAACAACTGAAACAGACAGCTGATGCCTCCATACAGTCCTTCTGGAGCTTCCTGGCATTATGGATGCCAAAGTCCTTGCAATATAGCAGAAGCTAAGGAGGAACTCAAAGGCAGTTTATGCTGCTCAGCACGCTACTACCTCCTAGTAAGATTCCTGATCAGAAATCAGCAGTAATTACCCATGAAAACCAGGCTGGCTCTTTGCTCCACTGCCTCCAGCTCTTACAGACCATTCATAATCCTGTTCAGAGTCCTCATATTGCGAGAGGCATGCGCTGAGGAAGGACAATTGTTTATCTTCCTCCCCTTTGTCAGCACAGATCTGCCTTTCCAGATCTTAAAACAGTGTCACTACACGATGCCCAGGATTCTTCTCAGACAATCAACACTTCCTCCCTGATCCCACCCAAACAACCTGTAAACTTCCTTTTCTATTTTCATAGTAAGGAAAGTACCTTCTTCATGAGCCAGTATCTCATGAAACTTCACTTCTGCTCCCAAACATCTTTCAGCAAGTTTATCTAACCTTCCTAGCTCAGCTGCTTTTATCTACGTATATGAAACCATATCCTGCTTCTTACAAATAGTTTTAAAGTAGTTCTTAGAACAAAAATGTCTTTCTTGTAATTACTAGGAGTAAATTACTTCATTCATTATCAAGGTAATTTATAACCTAGTTCTAATTTCAAGAGTGTGAAATTTTAAATTCTGGCTTTGGAATACAAGGCAGCAGCTCCTGTGTTAGTAATATTTGATTGACAAAAAAAAAACCAACAAAACCAACCAAACCTTAAGCCATTTCTTAGTGAAATGCTAAAAGGGAGTACCAAGAATTCTCAAAAATAGGTATTGGTGAAAAAAATGGGAATATTCTTCTACAAATCACCAAGTGGGAAGAACAGAAGGCAGTTTCAGCTTCCTTTATAAGAACAGGACCCAAATGCTTAAGGCAGTAGGAAGTGAAATAAAGTTTAAATTTCTACAGGATATGGTTTGAACTAAGTAAGGGGTTATTTTAAGAAGAACTCTTACCAGCATAGCTATATTAGACTATATTTTCTATATGGTAGATTTACTATGTTCTCCCAAATCCCTGTTACTATGAAAACATACACGCTCACACAGTTTATGTCCTAATAACGTTACTATCGATACCTTTGCTGTAACTATGAGCTTTGCATACATATTTTTATTTAGGTGTTATTTTTTATGGCTAGTACAGTCAAACATGTAAGAAGAACCATCTTCCCACTGCCCATTTTTAGTTTGTGAAGTCTAGATAACTGAACTTCACTGTAAGGAGCTACAAAAACGTTTGATCAGTTTCTCAAGAGGGTAAGTAATAATGAGGCACTCACTGTTTTATAACCAGCACACACAAAACTCTTAATGAATATTTAACCAGCACTTACATTTTCACAATGCATCTTTCTGGGTTTTATGTGGGAAACATTGAGTCCATCAATAACAATATCAAATGGAAGTCGATTTTCCACAAATGTTTGAAAGGCTTCAAATTCCTGAAATAGACAAACAAACAAACACAAGGGAATAATATGTTGAGTTTAACAGAAAGAGATTTAATTCCCTTTTTATTAAAAAAAAAGAAATAACCCCTAAATCTCTCACTTTTCCTTCATTGGCTACACTTCACATCTCTGCTTGCATATTTTCTAAAACAACGACCCCAGCCAGCCCGCCACCCCAAAATCTTCAAATGCCGTAAGTGTTACAGTGGGTACTTCCAATATAATTTTAAATCACATTGCAACTGACAAAACTTTATCATCATCCAGATTTTCAAAATTATAATCCCAACTGTACACTTTATAAAGATACATGCTATAGTCATTGTTATGCAACAGCTGCAAAACAACACAACTTTACAAACCAGTAGACTGTGATGCTATTACTCTTAACATTACCACGTGTAAAATAAGCATCATACTTAGTTTATCTGAATTCTGAAATCTCTGAATGCCAGTCAATATTTAAATAAACATTCATTTAGAAACACAGCACTCCAGTTGTGAGAAATACACAGCAAACCAATGAGTTTTATTACTAGGTCAGAAACATCATGGAGTGATAGAGCAAACCAACATCATCCATCCAGTTTTTCTTACAGAAGGAAAACCACAACTGCTTTAGGCTTGAGACCCCGTAGGAGGAGAACAGAATACAAAGCTTTAATAAAATCTTCAGGAATTTCTCCCTTGAATTTTGAGCAAAGGTTTAGTGTTCTAGCAGACACTTGCATAAGATTTCTACTTCCTGCTTCTGCCTGTTTTTAATAAGGCACAGGACCCCTAAGCCATCCTGGTGGGCAGTGACTTGGTTTCATAAATGACCTTTCTAGTAAGAAGTAAAACATATTTATCAGTAACGGAGGTATCACAGCCCAAGGCTATAAATGAAATTTCATAGGAACTCAAAACAGTTGCAAATGTCATGCCTTCTGCTCAAAATTCAAGAAGCGCTTTCTAATTTTGCCTTCTCCCATGTAGCCATATAGTAACATCTAAGTCTAAATAAAAACCATCCCCTCGACACTCAGACAAAAACCTATACACTATATACAATTCTTCCTCAGAGAAAGGAAGTAAAGAAAGAGGTTTTGTCCAGAAAATAGACAGCTGTCAGGCAGTTACCTGTATTAAGAGTACAAACCAACAAAGTGACATAAGGATGCCTTACTCAGATGTTAAAATTCCAGGCATAATTTCCAAGTGAAAAGAAGTGTGGTGGTCAAAAGCATACGGACAAGAACACAGACAACACAGGGCTTGGTCTAGCACCACCAGAATCAATTGCCTTTTACATGATCTTTCATTTCTCCATGGCTTAAATAAATATTATTGAAAAAGTATAAAAAGCTGAGCAAGAAAACCATCATATCAAACAAAAATAAATTGTTGGCACTTGTGAAGTGTGTCCCCCTGCTCCCCAGCTCCAATCTCAATGTATTTCACATTAATGAATAAATACTCTCATTGCCATCTGACAGGGACATTGAGACACAGAAATGAAGTCACTCGCAAAGGTGGTGGCAGGGAGAGGAAGAAGAAACAAATGCAAAACCAAACAACAAAGATTCCTGACTTCTGGTCTTATGCCATCCAGTGGACCTCTCCATGGCTCAGAATCAGATATGTCATCACTGTAATACTGGATGGCTGTCTGAAATGTGGGAAAGATAAAAAGAAGGAAAACACATGCAGACCAAAGAAAGGTAAAAGAAGAGAGCTCTGAGACAAAGGTGAGTGAAAATGGAAAAGACAAAAGAGTGGAAGCAGATGAAAAACACATAATAAACACCCCAATAAAGCATTATTTTTCTAAATGGAAACAAATGTCAATATTAGTTGAAGTAACATCGTTACAGTCAAGTAGACATTTTTGTAAAGTATAGTGTACATGTAATCTTGTCTTTAAGGGCTCAGTTCAATACAAAACAAGCCCTTTGTGGAGAATTTTTAAAGTGGCACTTTATTTCAAGTGACAATAGTTATAGAGCAGTTCCTGAAGGGTAGTTGTTCCCCAGTGGGCAGAGTGCTTTGTTGATGGCACACTACAGCACAAGTCGGGGGAGCAGCAGAGGAGTCCAGTGGGCCAGCGCTCCCCTCTGCCCATGCTTTGCTTGGCTCCCTCTCCTCTCCGAACAGGGCAGATGGAGCAGGGGCTACCAGGACAGTCCTGCTGAGAGACACCAGGATGGGCTCAGCACCTCTCAGAAGCCAGCTCCCAGCTCTCTGGGGTTTACTTTTGGCGCTGGAAAGATGCTGCAGCCTTTTCAATATCATTCCCTTGGCCACTCCACCCTTCCCTGTCATCCCCTCCCGTCCATGCCTCCTACTCCATTCTCAACAGATGCCTGACAGTGTGCCCCTGACAGCCTCCCAGATCTGCTCAATTGTTTTGTCTCACTACCAGTAAACTGGGCAACATACAGAGAGAAGGTTTTCTGGCACAGGAGCCTCTTATCCACACAAGGAGATAAGGAGTTAATAGCAGAATAAGTGCAGAAGACAAATTGCTAAGTTTAATTTATGTCACCAAATACAGAAGACTCCAGTGAAAAGCCTTAGACAGACTAAAAATCCCCAAGGATCACTTCATTTTCTCCTTGCCATCCATATTTCCCCAGCAACACACAAGAGCGCTTCTTTCCTTCTCCAGAAAAGAAAAATACATAAAGAACAATGGAGCAGATCCAGGTCTACTCCCTTGAGAGATGGTTTTTGAGTTACCATATTTCCCATCCTCTCTGCACATAGAGAAGGAAAAGGGCAAAGCCTGGGAATAAGCAGCAGGCTACATCAGCCAGGTGCAGTACAAAGGATTATTCAAACCCGAACAGGTTACGCTACAACAGTGCAATTGGTCTGGCTGAGGTGGAGTTAATTTTTGCCATAGCAGGCCTCATAGTGCTTTGTACTGGTAGCTAGAAAGGTGCTGAAAACAAACCAGTGTTTTGGCTACTGCTGAGCAGTGCCTGCACAGCACCAAGGCTGCATCTCCAACATTCCCCCCTCACCAGCAGGCTGGGGGTGGGCAAGGTCTTGGGAGTGGACACAGCCAGGACAGTTGACCCAAACTGACCAAAGGGATATTCCATACCATATAACATCTGCTCAGCAATAAAAGCTAAGGGAAAAGAGGCAGGGGGGCCATTCGTTATTACAACATTTGTCTTCTGAAGCAACCACTACATATACTGAAGCCCTACCTGCTGGGAAGTGCCCGGACATCGCCTGCTGATGGGAAGCAGAAAATAATTTTTTGTTTTCTTTTGCTTATGCAAGTGGCCTTTGCTTTTGCTTCATTAAACTGCATTTATCTTGACTCACAAGTTTTTAAATCTTATTTTCTCCCCCATCCCTCCCTGTCCTGCTGAGGAAGGGAGTGATAGAGCAGCTTGGTGGGCACGTGGCAGCCAGCCAACATGAACCCATCACAAAGAGAGAAAGTATACAATTTGAAGGATGCTGATTTTTCAAAGATTGGGATTTGTCTGGATTTTAAGCAGATCTTTCTTACAGCTACATGTGGTGGTTTAGTCCCTGCCAGTAGCTGATCCACATGGCAGCTGATCCACGTGGCTGCTGCCCCTCCACCCCTTGGACCAAAGGCGTTAAAAATGCCTTTTTGGGTTGAGGTAAGGAGGATTTAATACAATAACACAGAAGAAACAATCAGAACAACAACAGCAATAACAAGAGTGAGAAAAACAAGATACAAAACAAGCCATACTGAGAGCACAGGCACCCTCACCCAGCGTCCAACAGCTCCAAACAGAACTGGCCCTGGGGACATGATGTCAGCATGGTATGGAATAGCTCCCCTTTGGCTCTCCCCACAACAAAATTAACCCTGTCCTGGCCGAACCAGGACACCACAGTAATAGAGAAATTATTCACTCACAATTCTCTAA
Organism: Eurystomus gularis; assembly: GCA_013400335.1. NCBI lineage: Eukaryota > Metazoa > Chordata > Aves > Coraciiformes > Coraciidae > Eurystomus > Eurystomus gularis. Next base: position 49,911 of record VZZY01024279.1, read on the forward strand.
AGATCAAGTTATTTCCCTCACTAGGCAACTGTAAGAAGAAATCTAAGATCTTCTTTACAAGCAGTAACTGAAAGAGAGCACGGCTGCAGCGAGGGTACAGCTGATCAAGAAAAGCCAGACACAGTAATCATCAATGCAGTACAAGGATGGTGTGAAGAGTGGTTTAGTCAAAAAGAAGCAAGCTCTTCACACTAGCTTCCCTTCCAAATGGAGAAGGCAACATGTGATCTGTGTACATCCCTGCACATGCTGCAGGATCATTTACATGGAAATGTCCTCCTGAAGATGACAACACTTCTGATGTATCCCTTCAACACACCAACAAGTAGCAAAAAACATCTCTCTGCAAGTAAAAGCACCAAAACAAACGCAGCAAACATTACGATTTCTAACTTAGAATCATAGAATCGTAGAATGTTTTAGGCTGGAAGGGACCTCTAGAGGTCATATGGTCCAACCTCCCTACACGAGTAGGGACATCTCTACCTAGGTCAGGTTGTTCAGAGCCCCATCAAGCCTGACCTTGAATGACTCCAGAGATGGGGCCTCCACGACCTCTCTGGGCATCCCATTCTGGTGATCTATCACCCTCATGTTAAGCGGGTATTGAGAGCTCCTGCACTCTATGGAAAGCCTCCTTAAAAATCTGTCAGCTCTGCTCTGCTCCTTCATCTTGCCTCCCAAGGGGTCCTATTTATCAACTCCTTGAAGAGCTGGAGGTTTGCTTTCCTAAAATTTAGGGTGCTGACTTTGCTTTCCATCTGTCCTTTACCCCTTAGGACAGTGAACTGAACCAGTGTGTGGTCACTGCAGCCCAGGCTACCTCCAATCTTGATGTCCCCAACAAGTTCAATTGCATTGGTCACCATTAGGTCTAATATTACACCCACTTGGGTACAGCTGTTGATTACTTCAGTAAGTTGTCATCCAGGCACTCCAGGAATCTCCTGGACTGCCTACAGCTTGCCATGCTACTTTTCCACCAAATGTCAGGGTGGTTAAAGTCCTCCAGCAGGATGCGAGCCTGCAAGTGTGATGTCTCCTGGAGCTGGAGTATGAAGGCTTCATCAATAGCCTCCCCTCGATCAGGTGGCCTGTAGTAAACACCAACCACAAGGCTCCCTTTGTTGTCATCGTCTTGTTCTGATCAGGTTTACCTCACAAAGTTTCCAAGGAAAAGTTCATTCTCCCAGCCTCGGAAATGCTACTCAAACTCGCTTCAACAGAGTTGGCAACTGAAAGGTCGAAACTTTAAACCCTCTTAATGCTCGGGAGTCATCAAAAGGTGTTGCAACACAGCAAGGCTATTACCTCACTGCAAGGCTTCCCACCGCAGCTGGTGCACAGCATGGATGTGTGTCCCTGCAGCAGGAACACGTGCAATGCAGCAGGGTGTCACAGGAGGCTCTAGTCACATCCTGTTTCACATCAAGTACAAAGGAAAAGGGAATTTTAAAAAACCCACCTGATTTCATTCATTGCCTAGCTGGGAAAATAGGGGAATGCCAGCTACGCAAACATTAGAAATGATTCACTGCACCTTCTACTAAGAAAACATATCTTTGCAAAGGGACACCATACTGACCAAATCAACTTGGAAATAAGAGCCAGCCATAACAAACCTGTAATGGAATTTACCTTGATGTGACGAATTAAAGAAATTTTAAGTAATTTTTTGTTTAACCACTAGTGTGTGGGGGCTCAAGTCCATTCATATCACAGCAAAAGCACAAAACAGTCTCGCATTTTTTTCAGTGCTCCACACCAGCTGGATGACTCATGAGCTATTTCACCATCATTTTATACTGGTATGTACTGGTGCTGCCACAGAAAGAGGTGTTTCTACCTTCTTCCTTCTCTTAGCCATTCACTCCTAGCCTCGTCCCCTTCTCTACCTATGCAAATACGTTTGTTGGCCCATGGAGAAAGACTGAAGTGGAGGAAGAACTGAGCCACCATGAACTGAGTCAGCTAACAGTCTTTAGCCTGCACCAGTCTCCTTGTTCAGGTCAGAGCACAGAGGTTTGTCCTGGCATGAAAATGCAGCCAAGACATGAGAACGGAATGAAGCTGGTAGCAAGTGAGGCTACTGGGATCACCCTCTCCCATGGGTAGCAGGGACTGTGCTTACTCACTGGATTGTGAAACTACAACATTTTATGAGACGTATCTCTCAACCTGGGGTACTGCAGCAAAACAAGAGACAGAGTTTGGTTTTAAAAAACAGAAGCATAGGAAAAAGAAAAAGAAGGAAAGAAAGAAGATTGTTTTTGCTATTTTAAACCATTCATTTAAAAATAATTTTTAAAAAAGTGTGACCTAAGACTTCAAGAGTCTGGCTTACACAGCCCACAATACTTGAAATAGCAATAGTAATGAATCTGAAAAGGACTTTTTAATGAGTGTTAATACTAGTTCAACTTCTGTAAATACATTTATAAACAGAAATGTATGTGTCTCTTCCAATATCAGTGCACACACAGACGCATCCTCAGCAAGGCGGACCTTGACTAAGGGGAGGAATTCATTATTCGTATTTACAGACTTACTTTGTTAAATATGACAACATAGAAACATAAATCACAGCTGAAGACAAAACAATGAAAATATAGGCAAGCATGTCCTTTCATAAGAGTGATGGGAGTAACTCAAATGAGTATTCTGAAATAATTTTGATATTGCTAACAGATCTAAGGGCATGACAAATTTCAGACCACAGAAAGGTTAGATCACCTGAGCATTTTTCTCCTCAAGTCTAAACAGGAACTACATTGGCAACTAGAAATAAAATCATGGTATTGCTCAAATTCTTCAACAATCCAAAACATCTACTGATCTAAATGCCAAAACCCAAAGAAGATACATGAGCATGGACAGTGGGATCGAGTGCATCCTCAGCAAGCCTGCAGACAATACCAAACTGTGCAGTGTGGTGTGGTGTGGTCGACGCAATGGAGGGACAGGACACCATCCAGAGGGACCTTGACAGGCTTGAGAGGTGGGCCCATGCCATCCTCATGAAGTTCAACAATGCCAAGTGTAAGGTCCTACACCTGGGTTGGGGCAATCCCAAGCACAAATACAGGCTGGGGAGAGAATGGATTGAGAGCAGTCCTGAGGAGACAGACTCGGAGGTGCTGGCTGATCAAAAACTCAACATCGAGCCAACAACCTGCAAGTGCAACCCAGAAAGCCAGCCATATCCTGGGCTGCATCAAAAGAAGCGTGACCAGCAGGTCAAGGGACATGATTCTGCCCCTCTACTCCACTCTCGTGAGACCCCACCTGGAGTATTACATCCAGCTCTGGAGCCCCAAACACAACAAGGAATGTCCTTGGGACCTCTTGGAGCAGGTCCAGAGGAGGATCACGAAGATGATGAGAGAGCTGAAACAACTCTCCTATGAGAACAGGCTAAGAGAGTTGGGGTTGTTCAGCCTGGAGAAGAGAAGGCTCCAGGGAGGCCTCATTGCAACCTTCCAATACTTATAGGGGGCCTACAGAAAAGATAGGGAAGGACTTTTTACAAGGCCTTGTAGTGATAGGATGAGGGGTGATGGCTTCAAACTGGAAGAGGGTAGATTTAGATCAGAAATTAGGAAGAAGTTCTTCACTGTGAGGGTGGTGAAACACTGGAACAGGTTGCTCAGGGAGGTTATGGATGCTCCATCACTGGATGCATTCAAGACCACGTTGTATGGGGCTTTGCACAACCCGGTCTAGTGGGAGGTGTCCCTGCCCATGGCAGGGGGGTTGGAACTAGATGATCTTTAAGGTCCCTTTCAACCTAAACCATTCTATGATTGGCTATTATATTCACACCAACAGATGGAATTTGAAAATAAAAAGGAAAAATAAGAAAAAAGAAGAAGAAAAAAAGAAGAAACCCTAGCAAAACCTATGGAAACAGCAGGAAAGGCTGCTTGTCAATTCTTCTAAACAATAAAGATTATGCTCACTCATTAGGAATGGCAGAGAAAACTAAAGTAAAATTTAAAAGTGCAGAACTACAGAATTCAACATACATTGTTTCCAGAAGCATGCACAGTAGTTTAAACTTTGTACAACAGACAAAGCAGTGCTCCTCCTCTCTGTATTAAATGGCAACATACTTAAGTGCAAGGAAAGAGTAAATTCTAATTAACAGAATATTATACCGCGCTTAAGTATTGCATGTCTACCCTAAGTATGAAACAAGGTGTTTTTCAACACCATAAGAGCAGCTTTTAGAGAAGTGAAAACATTCACTTTTTAACAGTTTCATAAAATACAAAGTGATGGGGGTTGCTTTGTTTTCAGCAATGTTTTTGGTATCAGAAGAAAAACACAGGAATGCGCATCAAAGCATGAGAAATAAAATTCAGCTGTCAGACTGAAATCAGGCCAATTTTTTTTTAAGGCGCCTTGCTGGAGCACTCTTAAGTCTGTTTGTTGCTATGCCTGAGGGGTTTGAATATTTCCCCCAGAGTTTCAAAGCCTGGAAATCCCCTTCGAGCCCTTGTGAGCAGGAAGGTTTTTCTCAGTATTGTGTACACTATCACTATGCAGTCTGGATTGCATACAATTTGTTTGCCCTTTGTTATATGCTTCTAAAGTTAACAAACAATCCAGGAGTCACAAACTCCTGTGGCTGTAGCCTTCGGAGATACCGTCACCAACAGGAAAAGTACTAGTAGGCACTTTGACAACTTGAGGCGTGCTCTGTGTTGCCTGTTTGTAGTCCTCCACCAACAGTGGCACTTGCTCCTGCTTGCCTACATCAGACAGCAGAGGGTCGGTCATAAGGTCAGGGCAAAACTTGGACCTGAACAATCCAGGCAGTGCACTTCTGAAATGTCCTTCCTGAGGATACTTGACATGCAGGGAGTAACAAGCAGTTTGTGCTGCTGTCCTCAGTGGAAAAATGTCCCCATCTTTGCAAGGCTGCCATCCTAAGTAGCAGATCACAGAAATGGATCACACTGAGCTTTCTTTTAAAACAAACAAAAAAACCTTGCAAAGGCAGAAATATTTTGAATTCACAGTGCTTTCAAAATTAAAACTGCTATTTTGGAACCTTTTCATCTTAAGGCAAACCACCTGACAGAATGCTAAACCAGAAAAAGACTGACTTGAATGCTTAAATACAATGTAATTGTTGTTACAGAAAACCAGTGGAATAACATAAAAGCAACGCATCATGAACTTGATAGAAAAGACAGTGTTCCAAGCAAGTGAGGCAGACTAGCACTTCATTACAGACAATCTATAATATCCATGTGGAAAAATGCTACATGAATATCAGACAGCCAGATATACCTCCATGGTGCTTTCTCAGCTATGCTGGTACAAATGTTTGAAGCACATCTGAACAAGGACTGATCTAGAAGAAAAAACACCCACAAGAAAACAAAACATGATTTTGCCATCTGGGTTTGCACCCTGCTTGCCATGGGGCTGTGCTCACTCGTTTCCTGGCACACTTGCAGAGGCCAAAGGGGGAAGGAATGAACAGCTGGCAGGGTGGTAAGGCCAGTTATGCCAGTTTAAAAATCACACTGCCATCAAATGCTTATGCTAACTAATACTTGCCATCTCAAGAGAAACAGCAACTGTTTTGGGGTACTGAATGGCAGCACATGTTCTACCCCTATTACAGTATTTCTGGAAATAGTCCAGAAAATTATAAACCTATGCACCCAGCGCCTGTACGCTCTAACATGGTTCAACTGATCACTAAAAATTACACAAACCCTCTGGATTAATATGGTCTAGTAGAGTTTAACATGCGCACTTTCTGCAAAAGAGTATCTCTGAAAGTTCTTTCCTTGTGTAAATGAAAAAGTAGGTAAAATAGAACCAGGTGGCGTTAATTAGATTTAAAAAAAAACACCAAACCTGGAACACGACTTCATAACAAGCTACTAAAGCACTGAACTATTTATAGCATTAGAAAAAGGCAGAAAAGAAAAAAAAAAAGGGTCGTGCTAAAAACTGAGCAGCATCTTTCAAAGTTCTGTACTAGTTCCCATATATATTAAATATTGTACAGATATTTAGGAAAAGGGGTGGCAGAGAACAAGCCAAACCAATGATAAATACAAAAGCCAAAATTCATAAAACAATGCACAATATAGGAAAAAAGTGCACTGATATTTTACAGATTTCTGGAGGAACTCTATCTCACCCTAGTGTAATGAAAACATCTGCTCAAACTGCTGATGTTCTAAATCAAATGTAATCAAATCCTAAAAGATAAAATTGGCTAGGTAACATGAACTTGTTAAGCTATTCTAATTATGATAAATTATAAGGAAACCCTACATTAGACAATTTCACATAGGCCTCTGCAGTATCAGAAGAATGCAGACCAGCTGGAAAACAGCTTCTTAACTTATATGGACCTTTGATAACAGCCCAAAGGACCAAATGGTAAAGGACCATTTGACAATACTTAAGTTCCACGAGGTAACATTTCAAAGTGTCTTAAATCAACGTGTGCTCAGGCAATTTTTACTTTAGAAGTATTATCACTGAAATTTGCAATATTCAGAGACAGTGAACACTTAAAAAAAGGATGGTAGAGTATGCAGTCTGCCTTATGTAAATATGTCTCAAGATCCTACTTCGTGGAATGCATGAGCTGCCACGTAAAGGACTGTGTGCCCAAGAGGTTCCTGACAAAATAATCTCCTCAAAAATCAGCTATTCAGATAATTCAGATTAGTTCAATTCCTTAGTTAAAAGTTACTGTTCTGACTTCATGCTTATGGTCCTGTTTGCCTCTGTGATCAGCTAATGAACAGGGAAAAAGAAATACTAGATTAAAGAACACAGTTCTTAAATCTTGATAAAGTTCTTCACTTCTGTTTCTCTTTATTTCTTTTTAGACATTCTGGCTAATGTAGGGCACATACAGATCTGAGAAAAATCACTGAATCAGCAAACCATGCTTGTATTTTGCTTAGCAAGATCTTCAGATGATATACAGTGGAAACAAGTTAAGGTTAGCAGCTGTATTTTAACCAAGCAGTTGGTGTTCAAAAAAGAAAAGACTAGAACCAGATTTTTCTTACTTGAAGAATCCATCACATTAGGAGCATTTCCAAATGCAGAGGTGACAAAGTAGTAGTTTAAAAAGATTGTGAAGGACAATGAAACAGGTTTAGATAGTGGATTGAAAGAAAGGAACATTCCCGTGTTGCAGGATGGCCTAATTTTTCTGCATAACTATTTGATTGGCAAAGAAGTCCAAGTGACCTGAACATATAATATCAGCTTATTCCTTGCTATATGAATTGTGAAAAGGAGGACTGTGGACCTCCCCAGAAGATCTGACCCACCCCCAAGAAAGATTCTCTGACATTGAGGTAATTGAGAGAAAGAAATATGTGCTACATTTATAATGTTTTCATCTAAATCTATTTCTTGCTGCTAAGGAAGCAGCTAAGTCTTTTTACCTTCCTGCCAAAATACTCTGTGATTCTCTTCACTGCCATTATCAGGAGCCTCTGCAGTAAGGGAAGATGCAAGAGAAACCTTAGAAAAATTCCAACCGCCTTTGTCTCTCACCACCCATTTCCCATTTGGTGTCACCTCTTCCCTTGTCTTCCTTCCTTGCAGAAGGCCCCTCCCCTCTAGCAGATTGTATCACAAGAAGAGTGTAACATCCATCCTGAATTAAATGGAGGCAGTACAGAAAGTATGCAGTGCTCTCAGACTCTGAGCACTCTACTAATGCAGTTGTCTCAACACTTGCCACACACCATTACCTCTCTTGATTCTGTGCTTACTAGACCTACAAGACTGAGTAATGGATCAAGCTCTGAGGCTAGTGTTCTCTCTGACCCCCAAACTAACTCTAGCTCTAGCCAAAACTCTGAAACTGAAGTAAACCCACAGCTAATCCTGAGCCCCACTCAGACCAGCTCTCCCCCATCATGGTGGATGTTACTAGATCTAGCAGCAAACACAGCTCTTAAGGCAATGCAGGATTCTGCCCGACTGAATGCTAACCCTGTCCTGACTGAGTCCAGTTGCCCATCTTTAGCAGAGATCTTTCAAAAAAAAAAAAAAAAAAAAAAAGCTGTTCAACCCTATCTGCAAATGTATTTCATTCTAATTGCAATGCCAACCATATCCTTATCTGTAAGCTAGCAACCATATCCTTCCCATAACTAAAAATTAACCACAAGCCAGCAATGGACTTAGTCATCACTCTGCTGTTCTACAAAACCTGTACAATTAAACTGTTTGGCACTGGCCATCCTATAATCAAACAACAGCTATAAGCAAGTATTTTGATCAGTGTTGTTGCAGATTAAATAACACATTTGTCCGTATCAACGCCACCTCGAAGTTAAGGCTCTGACCTAACCACAACCATATTAAGCAAGTGCTTCAAGTATTTTTAACTCCCAAATATCAATTCTTACCCTAGTCACGCATAGCCCAACACCAACATGTATCCAAAAGGCTACCAATAAGCCCTTCATGCCTGCCAGCATTAGCTCTCACTCAATCCTAATAAACTTGTAAGACTCCAACAATAACTCAAGTTCTCGAGCACCTGCTGACCAAAACACTAATTCCTGCACTTTCAGGACTTCTAGATTCAGCAATAACAAGTTCTTCCATCCTTGCCATCCTGAGGCCCCAGCCTACTTACAAGTCAGTAACTCATACTCATCCAAAAATAACTCATAACTTACTCATCTAGGCCTCCTACAGCTCAGAAATCTCTACCACCTTGAAGCCTAAGCTTGGCCCTAATCCTAACACTAACTACAGCTCACCGCCCCTATATCCTTCTCCAGAACTAACAGAAAGCTTTCAACCTGTGCTAGCACCAGCAGTATTCTCACTCTGCCAGCACAGCTCTTGCAGAAGCTAGCTCTGAATCCAAGTGCTGTCATTTTAAACAGAACTCTAGCAAAGTGACCCACCCTGCCACAGAACTGATAAGAGGACTTTCAGTCATTCCCACCTGAGAAGAAACCATTGGAACTATTCCTGCCCAAAACAGCCCCCATCCCAGTGCAAGGGGTTTTGCAACATGCAGCAGTATTCCAAATTTTTGCACACCTACTGTAGAGGACAAACACTTAGCTGGCAATCTGATACCTTTGCTGCAATGCGGTAAATATTTGGAGAGAAGTGGACACAGGAACCCATGGGATAAATTCCACCCTGCCTTCTTCTTTCTTCCCTGTTTCCTCCCCTCAGAAAGTTCTTTGCTCCCTGGCAGTGATGAGGAGGAGGTAGCATATATGGGAACAGAAGTATGAGAGGTAAACAGCACACACAGCCTGGGCTGTGGCAGACACTGTGCACACAGTATCAGCAGTTTGCTGGGAAGGGGTCTTCTCCTCTTCAGCCCCTGATCTTCTCAGGAGACACAGCAGGCCTAGCTGAATTAACTAGCCTTCTCTTTCTCCCTGAGCTCAGACAAAGACCCATGACATCCAGTTGCAAGATGAACAGCTGGAATCACCCAGGCATCTCAGGGCGGCTAAGGGTAGCTCACTTTGGATACAGCCAAAGTGCAGGCAATTTAGCTGACTTTGACCACAAGTTGAGAGTCAACAAAGCAGGTAGCAGAACGAGAAAAATCACACTGGAAGCTGGAACTGAAGGCTCTGCCAGATGGGATTAGGGCAAACTGTCAAACACAACCTTCTTAAAGTTTGAAGCACACAGGTTTTTGGGGAAGTAAGAAACTACTCTATTCAGACCAGGACTGACAATACCACACAGGGCTTTAGGGCATCTCATAGAGTTGGTAAACATGCACACGTGGAAGAAGAACCAAAACATTATAAAAAAGAAAAGGCATCAGTCTAAAAGTAGGAGATAGAGCTTTATTTTCAAGGCTTCTTGGAAACACCACAACCTCAGTCAGTTGCAAAAATAACACTGAGATGAACGATCACTTCCTCTTCCCTCTCCAGTCTCTTATATTCTAGAAGAATATGTCAAACCCCTTTACACACTTAGCCCAGATCTAGTGTAGGGACTTTACATGCCCACAAACCCATCTCTTCCTGCCTTCTTGACAGCACACACTCATCTCCCATGCGCTTCCTTCCTCCTGCACAATAGTCCTTTCAGGCTTATCATGGGTATGAAGTAGCCACAAAGGGAATGAAATTACTGCATTTGCATATTTGAGAGAAACACCTGGGAGCAGCTGTGACATGAAAGTTGTCACAGCAAAAGTTGATTCTCTCAGTATACCAATTATCTGAGGCTCAGTGGCATAGCTCCCAATTAAGTGCAGCCAGGGTAAACAGGCATCCAACTGACACCATCACATAGACATCGGTACAAAAGGTGTCAAGTCTTGTTACAATTGTAGTCTTTCTACAGCCGCCTGCAAGGCTGCATCTTGCTACCTTAGATCATCATACAACACCCTAGTAGACCTCTCAGTAGTTGTGCATAAAGACCTGATGTCTGTTTTTGATGTGTAACAGGTATTTCCTTACCACAGATAATCAGTTTTATAGCCCACGCAAGCCAACTTTGCCACATATCTGTAAACAGCCTTCACTACCAGTCTGATATACAAACCTAAGTTGTTTCATTTTCTTTCCTAAAACTAATTACAAAAAAGATTTTTAAAATCTAACACAGCACGGTACTTTGGGGGGATCCTCAACAAATCAAACCTTTGCTCCTGATTTTCTACTCTGATCACATTTTTTCTTAAGCGAGAGAAATAAAATCAAATAAAGCAATGCTGCTGTTGAAAAAAGTATGACAAAAGACTATTCCTTTTTCTCAGTGGAAAAAAAAAAAAGATTCCAAATACATTACATATTCAGTTTGTAACATTGTTGGAAAAAAAAGCTCACAACTCAAACTGTTTCCCTGAATGATCATTTCATTGCAAGAAACATAGATGTACTAAAGAAAGGTAGATAGCAGAAAAGAAGGAATAAAAAGCTAAAGTGTTTTCTGTTTGAATTGTGGCTACTACAAAAAAGTGACTAACTGGAAAATGGAAAGCCCCCTCTCAGTGTACTTGCTTACATCCTATTTTCAGCCCCTTCACCTAGTTTCCCCTCTGGAAAACCCTGGCTGCAGAAGACGTCACACAGTCTGGCATACCTAAAATGGGCAGCATATTTTCATTACCACACATCTGCTTTCACAGCACAAAGGCAACTAAAAAGCCCCAAATTTATTTCTGGAAACTTCTGACACATCATGTCACTGTTTTGTCTCTACCCTCATATCCATGCTCAAAATTCACTGCGGGAGCAGACTTTAAGCTGTACAGGCAACAGTAAACACCGTGAGTTCATCTCCATTCAGCCTCTCGGTGACTGCCTGATGATATGGAACTGGAACAAGGTCAGCTTGGAACTATCAAGTGGGTGGCCCCAGAGTGGTAAATGACAGAATTTCAGTTATTACATGGACTAACAAAATCTACTGACATCAAAACATAGTGTGTCGAGTCTGTGTTTCATAAGGTTGCATTTATTTGATCAATCTGGTTCTCAAACAGGGGAAAAATCCTTTCCACTACTGCTCAGCTTGAGCATGAATGTCATTACCCAGAACTCCCCTCCTAAATCTCCCCACCTTCAGCTGGTACTGCTAACCTAGCCCTGCGTACTTGACAAATTTGAAATTTTCAAGCCAGCAGTCACCACAGGGAACAGAAATGAAACTTCACAGACTAAACTGTTAATGGGTTAAGGAATTAAAAGTTTTCTTTTTGCTTTCTTTAATAAACCAACCTCAACCACAATTTTCACAAAGGCTTTTGAAGAATGGATATGAGTTAGTTGTACAGCGTATAATAAAAGACACACTTTTGTTTATCTTATTATATTATAGAACAACAGTACCCATTAAATACTTAAAATTTTCAAGGATAATTTTACTCCACTGTACAATTCACAGCAAGATCAGCTAGGAGTCCTGAACCAAGGAGAAAACCTGTGTGGAAATTATACATCTGAACAAGAGGTTGCATGTACTACAAGCACCCCAACACTGACTTTGTCAAGTTTCTGTAACTGTTACACACACACAATGTCTGTGTCTGTAGAATGCCCAAAGAATTAAACCTGGTGATCTCTTTCCATATTTTCAGAACCGGTGCAGAACTGGGGTGCTAGCTGCAGCAAAATGACATCAGTACTTCCGAAGGTAAAGCAAAACCACCCTGAGCTGTGGCGCCGGCTCCATCTAGTGGAGCTTCATCCCACATCGCTACTGCCGGACCACCAACCTCCACACAAGCCGGCAAGAAACGGAACTGCAATGTGCTCTAGTGTCCGGGAATTATGCCCTCTCATAGGCTTACAATGACCTTTGAAAAGATTTATGCTCCTGATGTGCACTGTAATTGTAAATATGAAAGTGTATCTTTAAAATCGAGGGGTGGTTGGTTGGTGGGTGGGTTGTGAAAGTTGACTGAACAAAATGTTAATTGGTTCTTTATTGTTTCTGGCAAACAGCTGCCCAACTGAAAAATCAAATATTCAGCACATAAATGGTAAGCTTCAGATGCGATACTGAACTTAAGAAATACTAGGACTTCTACTTCTTTCCAAGCTCGAAATACTAGATGTTTTGTTCTAAGTCCTGGATTTTATTCTGTATTTAACATTTAGCTTTTGAAGGATTAGAAGATTCCCATACGTTTTACATTTTTTAACTTAAAAAAAAAAATTCAGTATCCATTAACAGCTGACTGAAAACACCAGAACAAAGAAAACGTGAAAAAGGTCAAGATTTAGATTCATTTTGTAAACACAATTGAAAAAGATACACAGGATACTTCAGTATCTAATGGCCTACTGATGTTTAAAGCAAAAGATTTGTGTTGTTTTCAAAGTACCTGAACATTAATTGTATATTTCCTTCCTAGCCAGCAAACCTGCCAGTATGCAAGACCTACCTGTGGGCTTGTCTTTCTAAAAGTGTCAGTTCCGTGTATCACGTCCCTTATTATTCTTTCTCTGAGATTATTATACTCCTCTTCAGTCAGGTCACTATCCTCCAACTGACGGTTGCAAACCGGGCATTGTCCGCTGTAGTAATAGTGAAACATGACAATAAAAAGATAAAGGCTTTTAAATAAGAAATACCTTAAATTTTACTAACTTATTGAATGTTACTGTATACGTACAATTCTTTATCAGAACTCCAACAAGGCAACAATCATCAGAAAATTAGCTGTACTCTTTCTGGGATGCATCCAAAACCTACTAAAGTCACTAGAAACATTTCAATGTGGTTTGGTGGGACAAAGACCAAAGATTTAACTCTAGAGACGTTTGAGGGTTTAGGGCTAAAACTCTGTGTGAGAGCATGGGGGGGGAAAAAAAAAAATTAAATATTCATGAGCATTTATTCAGGCCTTGAAAGATCAGAGTTTCATTCTCAGCATTACCACAAATTTCCATATCTCTAACATTCCCTACCACACAGGGAAGTCGCCATGGATACATACAGCCCAGATCTCAAGGTTGGAAGGCCAGGCAGTTGCACTGGCCTGGCCAGAACATATGAAGTAGCTGTAGGCATACTAGGTGAAGCTAGCAGGCAGACCACAAAGCCTTGGCCAAGCTATAAATCCACTCCAAGATGTTACAACAAGGACATGCACCACTGAAATGCTCCACTATTGTGCCATCGACATCTCCTACGAAAAGAGCTGAGTTATCTGTGCCTGGTTTATCAAGGTTTGGAATAACCAAACCTGCCACAGGTGTAGGAATAACCCCATGGAAAATAAAAAGGTGGCTGTTTGGTTGGAAAAGCAAATAATGAGCAAGACTGCCTTCTTGGTGCCACTTGTCCTTTGCTATCAGACTTGACCTTACTCCTAGGCTAAGACTGTTCGTTCAGATCTCTCCAAAGTGGTTAAACCAAAGAGACCAAGAACAGAATGTAACTAAACCAGAAATACTGTTTGCTTTGAAAGCCCTCAGCAATAGTAAGTCCCACTGGCACTGATGTCTGTATGACGCCCAATTCTAACAGAGATTTTCTCATACCAGCTGCCTTCACCCAAACAGAAAGCAGCTTTATAATGCCCTGGTGACTAATCACTGCTTGTTTCTTTATTGCTTCTATTCCTGCTCTGTAGCAGGGGCCAAACATCATCACATGGATCTAGGAATGGGGACTCCTGCAAATGAGAAAGCTCTGCAGCCACAGTCAACCAATACCATCGTTCAGTACTCATTTCCCAGAGCCAGAAACACAGCTCCATCGTGCACAGCCATGTCAGTGACTGTATGACTGCGCGCAGCACTGGGACAGCTTCCTCTGTCGTTCACATCATCCACTTCTCTGTACTCTTAGTTTCCCTGTTGCAGGGCCGGCAGCTGTGGTAACAATTGTGCTTCTGCAAATCCCAAATCATATGTTGCTTTGTCTCTGACACATAGAAGAACTGTCCACTGATCTGTCCATGTATGTTTTTAATACTAAAAGACCAAAGAGATTGAAAATCCACCATAAAAGATTACAGAATGGAACAATTGAGGATGTGAAAAAACAGACCTCAAATTCTTCAGTTTCATCTGGTTCTGACACCCTTGTCATGGGCAGGGACATCTTCCACAAGACCAGGTTGTGCAAGGCCCCATCCAACCTGGTCTTGAACACATTCAGTGATGGAGCATCCACAACCTTCCTGAGCAACCCGTTCCAATGTTTCACCAACCTCATAGTGAAGAACTTCTTCCTTACATCTAATCTAAATCTACCCTCTTTCCGTCTAAAAATGTTACCCCTTGTCCTATCACTACACTTACTTATCAAGAGTCCCTCCTCATCTCTCCTGTAGGCCCCCTTTAAGCATCAGAAGGTCGCAATGAGGTCTCTCTGGAGCCTTCTCTTCTCCAGGCTGAACACCCCCAACTCTCTCAGCCTGTCCTTGTAGGAGAGGTGTTCCAGCTCTCTCTTCATCTCCGTGGCCCTCCTATGGACTCACTCCAAGAGGTCCATGCCCTTTTTATGTTGAGGGTCCCAGACTTAAACACAATACTCTGGGTGGGGTCCCACCAGAGCAGAGTAGAGGATCAGAACCAGCTCCCTTAACCTCCTGGCCACACTTCTTTTGATGCAGCCCCAGATGCAGCCAAGAAATGGTCAGATGAGACATTAATATATGCTAAGGATATTCACAGTCATTCATGTCTGTCTTAAAGCACCTCTGCCAAGAATATTAGACATGAGATCCGGCTTGCATCTTCATCACCAGACTGGAAAGTCCAGCCATGGTACCAAGAAATAAGCAGAATCTAGTAGCTTCTCCAACAGGCAATAAAATGATGCTTAGTCTGAATGGGTCTTTGGTTCTTCCTGGCTGACAAACAATGACATTTTGCCACTTACTCCCACTTAAGATTCTCTTATATGCAGGATATGTTGTGGCTGTCTCCACAGCGATATCCTAGAGATGCCAAAGCTAAGTCATTGTCATTTTCTAAAACCATGGCAATCAGAAATGTTAAGCTGACAGTGCATTTACTGAATCAAAAAAAGTTACGCATGGAATCCCAACGATGGACGTTCACTGCTGCATACAAATAATGCACTCCAGTTGCTCAACCCACTGTGGCCACTGCAGGCTTAGCCTACACATTAATATAAGCAGTAGGACTCATATGGCTGTAAAGTTACCATTAAATACGTCTAATTGCATTAAGGAACTTCATCATTTAGCAACAGAAAAGAAAGGACTAATGAACTGTTTTGAGACTTATTTCAAAATCATTAAACCTGAAGTTTAAGGGCCTGTCCCATAGTTAACTTCGATCCTTCTGCAACTATCACTTTCAGATTACTTGAAGAAAACAAACCTCTCCATACCCCAATAAATGAACCCACCCCAACCACCTATCAACAACCAAAGCTCCTGAAGCCAGGCTCTTCTTATGAATTCTCACTGTGGATTCCCAAAGGGAGCAGAGAGAGAACAGGCACAAGAAACACTCAGTGTCTTGCAAGAATGGACCCTTAGTCTAACTGCTGCTTTTTATCAACAATAGCTTTAAAATTACCTTGCAAGTTTTGTAACTTTGCCTCAATCATTTTAGGGTTTTATGCCAAGAAATTCCCACACAGAAGGCTCTCATCTCTGCAGGATATACAGCTGTCCTGACAGCTAACAAACCATTTAACTCCTCTTTTGAGCAACTACTATTTTGAGATAGATTTTGGAGCATCATGTCACCTACGTATCAAGTGTGAAGTCAGACATACTACAGTCATTTGAATGCAGGCTCAAAAAACTTGAGCTGCAGCTTTCCATAGCTGACCTTGGAAATCCAAAGCTTTTGTAACTCTCAAAGAAAAGTGGTCAGCAAACTTCAAGGTTTGTTTGCAGGGAGTTAAAGCTTCTGACTACCACAATTCAAAGAAACTAGGAACTCGGTGCTAGAGGAAGAAGAAAATATCCTGGATTTGAGCATCTTCAACATAACTGCCGGTATTTACACAAAATCAGAGTAGCCTATGAATAAACTTTTTAAATTGTCAGACTTAGTCTAGGGAAAAATATTTCTTCTGTTTTTTTAACTCAAGACTCATGTTTTAAGACTCCAGTTAGGCTGACTGCATGGATGAGTCTAGTAACAATCACCACATGAGTTTCAGAGTTACTTTAAGGGCTTTTTCCTTTATGATTAGGACTCAAAAAACCCCAACAAAACCAACATAATTTTCTTTTTGCTTTCTTAAATCCTAAGGATCTTTTCTGTCAGCAGCCATTTAACTTAAACACTACAAAACTCTTACATTCTTCTTCTTTTCTTGAAACCATTTTGATTTTATTCAAATACTTATCCAAGTAGGCTACCTCAAACTTTATTTCAACATAAAAAGTTTTCATACAGTTATCACAAAATAACTATGATATAGCAGCTTGTCACCACTTTGTTCACAGATGCTTAATCCATGATAAAATGTGAGGTGACCTAAGTTAGTTTAGTTCTCAAAGTCTGTAACAGAGTTTACAGACAGTAAGATAACAAGCTGCCTCTTAACCAAGACAATCAGCTTTAGAATTTTAAAACTCTAAAGGCTGAAAAAGATTGTCTAGAATTTGATGAATTATCATAATACTGTAAAGCAGCACACACACATTCATACATAATAATAATAATCCATCTTGCAGTGAAAAATCCTCACTCTTATGACAGTGAGTTATGCTGCTCTTTCGTGGGCTTCAAAACCAGCAGACTCTACGTGTGCTTTTACTTCAGAGTATGCAACAGTGTATTTTTATAAACCACCAAAAAAACCCCATAATCTATTGGAGATAGTCTTATAATGAATACATTTCTATTTGCCAAATTGCAAATAGAATAACATTTAAAATAGGAATTTACAGACATTAAGAAAACTGAGCTGTAATAGAAACACATACCCAAGTTATCCCTGTGAAAACCTAACACACGAATCACTTTCTCTTCACTGACAATCAGGTGGGAAGGGAGAACCCTTCCATCTGTGCAGATTAACAGTTTTCAAGAAGACATCCATTTCCACGCCAGAGCTGCGCTGTTACATAGCGTGTTAAACTGGTATTATAAAGCCAACCAAAAAAGTATATATTTAATTACTAAACAGTAAACAAATAAGCCACCCAGTAAAATAGCAGTTCCTACTTTTCTGCATTTTTCTGTCCTGGCTCTGCTTAGTATAACTCCTTTCCAAACGTGCGTGTTGGGTCTTGTTTAATGAACAAGGCTGAGTTGGAAACTGGAGTTTAGGAAATCATATCTACATAACAAAGGTTCATATTCTCAAGGATTAAAATATTTTCTTATGTAAGAAAAGTGATTTTTTTATATTTATGAAAGAACAGTTCAAGACAGAATAATCAAGACAATACCTCACTTTAAAATAGAAGGTTGCATTTACCTTTCTTTAATGTTGGTCAGGTATCCTCTCCAGTTCCCTCCTGGTATACTAATATGTACAGAGGGAAAGATAAATAAAAACATTAAATTGTTATTTAACAACACCTGAATTATAGATAAAGAATAATTCTATTTTGGTCAACACTTCAAAATAAAAGCCCAATCAATCATCTGCCCTGCAAAGAAATCATATAGAGATTCATATATAATTTAGCAATGCCTGAAGATATTATATAAAGAACCAGCATTTAACAACAAGCAGAGAACTAACACCATCAATTTCCCCAGTTTATGTTGTCCTGAAATGTCAAGAACCATACAAATAACTAGGTTGCACTGACAATTTTGAAGTTGCTGCCTTACACATTGATAAAGCACCGCAGAAACCAGATTGGAAGGCAGGAATTAAGATCTGTATGCAGATATCATCCTGAGAGACTGAGAAAGATACACTCATAACAAAATGCCGCATGGTGACTTGACTCATCATTATCATAATCACCACCACTACCATAGTCGCCATCATGCTGGTGTAAATATTCCCTTTTGCCCACAAGATCTAAACCAGAGTAGGTTACAGAACAGGAATACTCCTACCAACATGCAACTGCAGACAGCTCTCCCTTTGCCACTGTGTTTATTGCCATGGGCTGCACATTGCACGTGTCCTAGGCTTTGGAATAACTGTCCTACTTCTGCCCTCCTTCCCCATTTCTCATTCTTACAAAGACAACAGGCAACAGAAAATACTGTGATTCCCTGATGCACACTCAGATCTCTGTATTGGATCTGGCTTTACGCACTACTAGAAGTCAGTGCTGGTCTGCTCTCCAGGAAAAGAATTTTTTAAAACACCTATTCAGTTGTACTCACAGAGCTCATTTCTGCGCTTACTGTCACATTGGTTGGTTTTGTCAGCAAAAGTTACCTCCTGACCTGCACTGTTTTTGCAAGACTAACAGTGCTAGAAGTTTCCAGGTTCTATTTATTTTTAGGAACTCCACACAAACTCCTTGTTTATTTTCAACCACCGGCACATACAAGTTCAGCACTAGCAACTGCAACAGACAGGTAGAACTGAGCATTTTGGACAGGTTCACAGCTAAAAAGCCAGATGGGGCAACCGATCACCTAGTTTCATCCCTCTATCATGGACTTTGCTGCTTCTTCATGTTTGAAACACTACCTCCTTAGACATAAGTCTACCACAATCTTTCATGAATTGTTCTAACAGTCAAACACATTATTAAAGATACCAACAGGAGTCTGTCTAGCTTCAGCTCGCAGCACTGGTTTGCCACTATATACAGGCAATATATAGCTCTTCAACGTACTCACTGCCCCTGTAGGCTCCTTGCCAAAGACATTTTATTGAGTTTACTGCGCATGTAGCACACACCTACAGGTAAATCCTTCTCTACTCACTCCACAACAGATTTTCACCCACTGAACCAGTTCATCTTAACTGAAGCCTACTCTGTCCGCTCCCTAGCTCTTCGAGGAAAGAAAATAGCAAGAGGGCAGCGGTATAAACCATTCCACAAACAGCAGTGCATTCCCACAGCTGTATTTTCTGTACCAAGGAATAAAACTTAACAGGCAAAAATCTTTCAAGAAAAGGTGAAATCTGTAAGAATTTTACACTAATTTGGGAGCAAAAATAAAATGCATTTTTTCATGGTAATGTGTCTCATGGAGAATCAACAAGCAAAATGAAACATTGAGGGATCTCATTAGACTTGATTTGTGGAATAATGTGAATCCCATCCTCATGAACTGGAGCTTGCTATTGAAACATTATTTACCTTTCAAACCATAACTTTATACTCCGCATAAATGTTTTGTGAGGGTATATTTGGTTCTCTCTCAAATATAAGAGGATACCAAACAGCTCTTTTTGTAACTCAGCATCTTTCATACCCCTGCTGAAGTCAAAAAAAGACTGCAGGACATCCAAGGTTGGGACCAAATCCTTAGCCAACATTTCATGGTAAAGTTCAAATGCAAGGTTCATTTCTTGGTGACGGCTGGCTGCTTTGATACAGGATTCATAGTTTGTCCGTGAGGGAATCATAATCTTTTTTACTTCTTCCAAAAGAGTTAAGGCCATTCTCCATTGATCTGAATTACTGAGGCCCCTGATAAGAAGATTGTAAGCCCCACTTTCTAAAATCTTAAATCTGATTTTCATGATCTCATACACATCACGGATTTCTGAAGTCTGCCCCTGCTGGACGCACAACGCCAGATATTTGATCAATAAATTATATGCAATGTCACCATTACTCTTTGCCACATGGGTCAGCAAAGATTTCGCCACATCAATAGGGCTGTTGCATCTGACCATACTGTTAAACATCACTTCCTCAAATACTTCAGGTGATCGAAAGCTTTCCCTCAGTCTGTTCCATTCCTCAGCCTGCAAAGGTTTTTCTGGAGGCTGTACATTGGTAAACTTATGCCTTGACACAGCTTGACTCATTAACCGTTTCTTTGGAGCTCCAACAGAGGAAGAAAAGTGGAGTCTCCCTTCAGATATTTCTTTAGTTTCCTCATCACATCTTTTTTCTTCTTCATAATCAATTTCAGACCTTTTCTTGGCAGGAAAGACATCAGTTCTTTTGGGATCCACTGGCAATGAAGTGCTGGAATATGTCATAAAACTTAAATAGCTAACCTTTTCCCTACTAGGGATGCTGAAAGAGACAGCAATCAGTTGCTGGCATCTTGGAACAGGACAGAACATATGACATTTCCATAGCAGAGTCTGAAAACCCCGTTGACTAGTTTGAGAAAAGAGTGCCATGGCAAGAAGAAATTATCTCACTGTATCTAACAAAGTTCTAAAATGGAAAATGCAGTTTGCATTGACAGTGGGGTTGTCAAGCTGTATAAACCTGCAGCTTCAAAATGCTTGTTCTATGAGTCCTTTCTGCCTCTTATAAAAGCAAAAAATGGTAAAATCTTTTTTCACCAAAATCAATCCCTTAGACTGAGACCATTCATCCAAAATGAGAGTATCTTTCAAGAGAGGATGCTGTGCAGGTTGGCAGTTGAGAATTTCTGTTGGTTGGTTATAGTAAAGATGAGTACTGAGTATGTTGTACGCAGACAGGCAACTCTGATGCAGCTGGGCAAAAAGTGGTTTGTTTTTTCCCTGCCTTCATCCAAGTCGAGTCAGAAGATTTCCTAAAAAAAAAAACCCAACAAAAATAACACCTCAGCCTCACCACCTGCTCCATGCCTTCCGGTCATATTCACATCTGCACGCTAGCAAACACCGCGTTCACGGTGCCTTGACAACTTCAGGCCAGGAATCCCAATCCTGATCCCTCAGGCAGTCCCGGCACGGGATTCCCGCACTGGTTCCCTCACACCTTCCAACCTCTGACAGGCTTCCCTTCCGCTGATTTCCCCGACCGTAAATCCTTGGTAGCGCCGCTGCCAGAGAGGCGGAGCAACACCACGGGCAGCAACGACAGCGAAGCCCCATGTGAAGGTGAGGTTACAAACGCGAGCGCCGGGAGGTCCGCCGGCAGCCGGTGCGGCTCTGGAGGAAGCCCCCGCATCCCCCGCTCGGCGCCCGGCCCGGCCCCGGTACACTACAGCTCCCAGCGGCCCCGGCCGCGGCAGCGCGCT
>VZZY01024279.1:71929-101734 GCA_013400335.1 Eurystomus gularis
CCCGCAGTGACGAGGGGCCGCGGGGGGAGGCCTGGCGGGGCGCCGGGGCGAGCGTCGGCGTGTCCGGGGCTGCGTTAGCTCCCTGCGTGCAGGCTGCTGGCGGGGCTGAGGGGTCTCGGAGCCGTTCTGCGGAGAGACGCACCCGTCTGCTGGGGGTTAGGGACAGCCGGGACGGGGCGAGGAGCGCGGCGGAGCCGTGTGGGCGCTGGCGCCGTCACGGCGGTTTGTCTGTAGTACGTACCCCGGCGGCAGCTTGGGCGGGTAACTCCGTAAGTGAGCCCAGAGAGCTTGGGCAGGCGTGTAATCATAGAGCGGTTTGGGTTGGAACAGACCTAAAAGATCATCTAGTTCCAGCCCCCCGCCATGGGCAGGGGCATCTCCCACTAGACCAGGTTGCTCAAAGCCCCATCCAGCCTGGCCTTGAACGCCGCTTCCAGGGAGCGCTCCCTGGGTATCCCTGATGTTACAGAACGAAAGGTGATTTTATGGTGCTGTGTGCAGTAAGCAGCATCTTAATGCTGCCACCATAAAACAAGAAAATGCTGCTGCTTTGTCAGTCATAACCATGTATCTGTTACAGTCGCACACCCTAGAGAGAATCAGGTGTGTGCAGTTACTGAAACAGGTGCTTTGGAGATACTCAGAATATATACGGGACATACTCAATGTATCTGTTATACAGTTTACATAATAGGCCTGTGCTCCATTCAGTTCTACCTAATATTTGTGCTACTAAACAGCACAGCTGTGTAAGCCTCAGCATTTACTCCTTTTTTCTCAAGCTGTTTGTTACATTAAAACTCTGGAGTACAACATTAAAATTCTTTTCTGTGTTGGTCAGCCAAGAAGACTGAACAAGAGCTAAAAGATGAAGAAATGGAATTGTTCACAAAATATTACATGGAATGGAAAGGAGGAAGAAAAGGTGGCAATACATCATACACAAACATACCACGATTTTACTACAGGGTAAGTAAGGTATCAGACTTCAACAAGACACTATTCTGTGTTATAAAAAAAAATTGTGCTTATTCAAAGGGACACTTCATCTTTGGAAACTTAAGTAAATTGAAATCTGAATGATGCAGAGAGCTAAACATAATTTTTTGTTTTGCACAATTGTGGATTTCAGCAGTTCCAAATAATTACTAAGCATCTCATCAAAGGCCATGATGCAGTTTTCTAATCAGGCAGTAGGCTTGGCTGTTTGCAAAAGATAGGAAGTCCTCTTTCTCTTTCAGAGAAACTTCCTGTTTTAACTAAATTTTGACATACCAGTGTTAGAAAGACGTTTCTGTTCAGATACAGTAGGATGCTGCTTTCTGAAAATGGCGGGTCATTGCTTTTACAGGGTAAGGATTGGTCTGTTGCTTGCATCATCCAGCAGAAATGCTTGGTCCAGCAGTTTATAGTGAGATGAATCAGATTGGGATGGGGGAATATGGCAGCATAAGTTCAACAACTTGATATTGCTGGCACTTGTCAACTTGATCACTCAGCTGCTGCCTAACTTCACATGGTCCCATATTCCTTAGGATCATGGGTTTCTGCCAATTAGGTTCTCAAGTACCTATGTTTCATTTGATGAATACATGTGCAACCATGCAAGTTCTCGTAGGACTGTACAGTTTTGCATGTAAACATTGGCAGAACTTACATGCTAAGCACTCTTCCATCTGTTTTGTGGCCAAAACAAGTCTAGTAGACATGCACACTTTTGACACTCAGGCCTACCACAAAATATAAAGTGCTGCTGTCTCCTGAATAAAACCACAGTAAATGTATTTTATGTGTGAGCCCTCCTGTCTTGCAACTGTGGGAAAGTGCTTACTGGGTGGGTTATCAGGCATGAGGTGCATCTCTGTCTCTAATATTAAAGATGTTCTGCTTTAAGTAAATATTTCAATATTGAAATAGTTTGAGACACTATGCAAGTGATACCCCTGTAGAAGAAGCAGGTGCCACAGCATTCTGGTAGATAGAAAGGTTGTTATTTTTCTGTCAGGTAAACAGCTTCCTCATAGTGTATGAGTCAGGACTATCTGGGAGTAGGTGCTGGATGTGTAGTTTTTGGATGGGACCACTGTACAGAAAATTAAAATTCCACAATATATCTAGCTGCCAGCTGAAGATGAAATCTTGCTTCAGAAATTAAGAGAAGAATCTAGAGCAGTCTTTCTGCAAAGAAAAAGTAGAGAGCTGTTGGATAATGAAGAGCTGCAGGTAAGAAAGTATTTTCTATATACCTCATAATGGCTTCTGACAAGGCTTCCTCTTTCTGCAGAGTTTGATTGTCTCTAGTCTGTCCACAGAATTTCATGGTAAGGTGCTTGGTATTTGGGTGTGTTGGCTGGTTGTGAAGTACTAGCTCAAGCTGAGGGGCTGCATAGTCTTGGGCTGGTAGTGTTAGTGTAAAGCTTCCTCGCTATGATGTTTGCAAGGGCTAAATCAATGGCTTCTGGTTCTCCAGCACATTCCAACAATTTCTCTAGTGGGCCAAGAAGAAGAAATAAGTTCTGTTTACATATCCCTGATGAGAGACTCCAAAGATGGTTGAGTTTACTGTAGTGCAAAGACAGAAGGAAAGTGACCCTAGATATCCGAGTAAGTGAGAGAGAACGTGTGTCTGTCTAACACCAGTTTAGAGCTGTGGAAACGTCACTTGTTTGCTTATCTGGCTGGACTGACGATGTGCACTGATTAACTGAGATAACCTTGCAGCAAAACTGTATTTTTGCTACATTTCTTAGGTGTTCTGTCTTAAGCGCGTTGACACTTCCAGAGAAATCTTTTCTTAACCAAATATAAATGTCTTTTAAGAATCTATGGTTTCTACTGGACAAGCATCAGACATCACCAATGATTGGGGAAGAAGCAATGATCAACTATGAGAACTTCTTGAAAGTTGGTGAAAAAGCTGGACCTAAATGCAAGTAAGGCTTTCTTGTCTTGTGTCAAAACCAAAGCGCTGCTGTAACTCAGTTGCTAAAATAGATGGAAACAGTTTAATGGTGAGATAAAATCTTGTCCATGTAGTTCTTGATGAAAGATTTGCCTTGCATCCTTGCAAAGATGTCTTGCCCTACATCTCTGAGGGAACTTTTGATAGAGATGTCTGCAGGAAGGGTACTGCGTCCTTTTGAAGAAGAAATTCTTATCAGCATGAGCATTTTTATAATGGTACTGGCCTGTAAACAACACATTTTGTATTTGAAGAGAAAATCATGTCTCCAGTGATATCGGCCAGCCTTCCCTAATATTTTCTAATGGAAGATTTCCTGCCAGATATTGTGTCCAGCATACAGTGAATATTCCTTCTTTATGCTCCTGTTGGAGACTGCTGTTGTGCACATAGCTTTGGGGTTGAGTTTTGGGCAGAGGCAGATTAGTTGTCACTACTGGCAGTTCTTTTTATCTGCGTATTGTTGTACAAGTTTGGAAGCTACCAAATACATTGTACTAAAGATAAATTGAGTGAGAGCACTCAAAACTCCCACGTCACTGAAGAGTTATGAGCAGCAAAGGCAGCTGCCTTTTATTGAGTTTACCTTTTTTGCTTGGTAGGATCCCACTTGATGGGTGTAGTGTAGCAAATTAATGTCTTTGAGCACACAAAACGCATTCTGTATGGTTAAAACAGTATTTTAAAGTGTCTGTAAGTTTTGGATGCTGTAACTGGATCTGTCAGTGCAATCAGACACGCAGAAGTAGCTTTGTGTTTGTTTAACAGGCAGTTCTTCACAGCTAAGATTTTTGCTAAATTACTCCATAACGATCCTTATGGGAGGATATCTATCATGCAGTTCTTCAATTATGTAATGCGAAAAGGTGAGTTGATGCTTTTTCTATGTTAAGGAGAAGCTGCTTTGTTTTCAAGGCTATTTTAAGCTTTATTAATTACTAGCTTTTCTGTTCAACAGCAGTGAGATCTAGCCCTAGATTGCTAATGCTGTTTCCTGGAGGCTTGGGGTTTGGTTTGGTTTTTTTTAGGTTATGAGGAGGCGAGAGTTCACCCTCCCTTTTAGATCCACCTCTCCTCTCGGCCAGATACATCCTTGATCTGTTTATATGTCTCGTCATTCTGATTTTCTTTATTCAGGCAGTACTGTGAAGAGCAAAACAGTAAAGTTGTGTGGCGCATGTGATCCTGACTCCATCTCTTACTGGGCTTTAGCAGTGGCCTCCTGCACACCATCCTGTAGATTGCACTGAGAAGGCACATTAATCAGGCAAAAATAGGTGCTTACGCTATTCTGATTCTCCTGTTGCAACTCAGAAGTGAGGTCAGGACCCTTGGCAGTAGCTGCAGTGTCCCCTGCTGCACAAGGGGCTGTAGCAATCTGACAGGGCATCTGTGTGCCACATTGTACAGCTGTTCTTAGTGCAGTGGGAATGTGCTGCTACACATCTCTAGGTGAGCAAGAGAGAACCAATGTGTATGGTTCCATGTACCAGGTAAAATGTGCTGTCTGCTCAGCCGTTTCTCATGGCTAGTTGTTACAAGGCAGTCTTGGCCACAGCGTTCCGTATTTGCCAGTGACTCTTACTAACTTAAGAGACTGAAAGGCGTTTCTAAGCAGGGATGGTACGTATCGTGGCTTTGCTTAAACCTCAGGAGAATGGGAAATAGAGAGGCACTCAGCATGCAATAGTGCCTTGTGGCCCTTAGAATAACTTCAGATTTTGGTGAGGCCTCAAAGCCCCCCCACATTTCTTGCACTGGAATTTTGTTTTCTGTTTTACAGTGTGGCTTCATCAGACAAGAATAGGTCTGAGTTTGTATGACGTGGCAGGACAGGGCTACCTCAGAGAATCAGTAAGTAAGTTCTTGATTAACTTAATGTCTGTCTTTACTTAAATAGCAGAGCATCAGAAATGTTCCAATTTTCTTCTAGTCTTACCTCATGAATGCTTATATCATAATGTATATTTGAGGTCAGAACATCTGTTTGGATAAATAGCAATCCCTGCATTCTAGAGATTTGGTGGTGAGAGGGCTGCTAGCCGCCTTCACGTACTGGTAGTTCTCTGAAAAAGAGATCGTAGATATTAAAAGTTTCGTGTCATTAGTGCTTTACGAGATTTAGTAGGACATAGTTGAAGTCACAAAAAAGCGTGGCCTCAAGGAGTTAGTCTGTTGTTCTAATAGGAGTTAATATTATAAAATAAAGAAGGTTCTAGTTACTGCTATTCTTAAAAAAAGGTCTATTAAATAATATTCAGCAATAGGATAGTCTGTTTAGCAGTTACACATTGGTATTTGAAAAAGGTACAGTTGAAGGCATTTATATTTACATAAAAATATCATCTACTTTGCTAACACTCTGCTTTATTTGTAGAGTATTCCAGTCATAGCATCAAGTGTGTGTATAACCTAGAATTTCTTGCACAGAGACAGGAGATTTTTTGCCTGCTTTCATGCTCTTTCTTGCATTGTTGCAGGACTGTATTTTTAATAAAATACACTTGAAAGCCAGGGTGGAATATAGCAAACATGCAACAATAATAGTGTTTAAAGCTTGCTTTCTTTTCTTTCTTAATTTTGCAGGATTTAGAAAACTATATTTTGGAACTCATCCCTACTTTGCCACAATTGGATGGCTTAGAAAAATCTTTTTACTCCTTCTATGTCTGCACAGCAGTTAGAAAGTTCTTCTTCTTTCTGGATCCCCTCAGAACAGGTAGGTCCATGTTTTCAAAATTCTATATATATGGGAGTATTTTCACTTTTAAAATGTTTCTGCTGGAGCTACTTGTGTTTTCAAAGTAATATGTAGTTGTCTTTGTAGGCTTTCACTATAGCAATCTTGTTTGAAGATTAATCTCCGCTGAAGACCATGAGTCTTTACATTGTTCTGATAATTACAGCTAATGAATTTCTATGAGATACTTATAATTTGTGGTACTATATAGAGTTATCTCATGGAAACTGACAAGATATTGTTTCATCACAATGCATCATTAGCAGCAGCTGATTTTATAAGCGTTCAGTTTATAACTGCCAACAGAACTGCTTGGGAGAACATCCACAGAGCTGTGGAAATGCCCAAGAATGCTTACTGTGACGAGCTTCTCCTGTGATTAGATTTCTAATAGGCTTACATGGTGCACACAAAGGTTTGCAGCTACGGCTGCAAATCCTTGTTACAGGTGTAGCTCTGTCGAACAATGGTTTGCTTTTTCATATGCCCTTGATTCACAAACTGCGTGTGCTTTCAAGATCTACCTGCACCAAAGACATCAGAGCTGTGCGGGCAGTAACCTCTGGCAGAGGTAATTGCAGACACATGGAGAGTGTGTGAAGTTCTAATGCCATTTGCACAGCTGTTTGTGCAGTGTCTGCTACACCAGCAGAAGTGCATTCTGCCACCTTAGCTGTGTCACATCTGTAGATGTAAAAATATCCCATCACTTAAGAGACACTGTTATTCCAACAAATGTTTTAAGCATGCTTTCTTTGCATTTTTTATTTTACATTTTGAACACTTGCATATTTTTTAATCTCGTTTTCTGGCTTTAAAGGCTTCAGGATAGTATCTGCCAGTATCAGACTAGTTTTATTTAGTCATTTGAAAAGCTATTTTTATTTTGTCTCTTGAATTACAGCCTTATCCTTGATGTTAGAAGTTGGTTTTGATTTGTTGTTTTTTTTTCCTGCTCAGAATGCTTCTTTCTTAAGTAGAACTACGCAAATGGGAACAGTCAAACAGATGTGTTGGCTGGGCAGTTGTTAAAATGTTCTTTACTTTTCTTGCTGCAGGGAAGATAAAGATACAGGATATTTTAGCTTGCAGCTTCCTGGATGACTTACTGGAGGTAAAGATCTCTTAGCATATACTATTGTATTTTAATTTACTCTTTCTGAATTCTAACTTTATGTTTCACTTAGTTAAGGGATGAAGAACTTTCTAAAGAAAGTCAGGAAACAAATTGGTTTTCTGCTCCTTCTGCATTACGAGTTTATGGTAGGTTCCTTCATATGCTTGTTGGTTTGGTTTGGTTTTTTTTGTCCTTTCTCTCCTTTCTGTCTTATGACTTAGTCACATTGTTACTGTTACTTTTCCTCTGTTTTAAATCCTTGTAACTTGTCTTTGCAACTGCTGTAGCCATCCTTTCAGTGTATCTTCCTGACTTTCTTTACAGTTTTGGTTTTCCACTGTTGCTCATTACCACCGTTTTATCTTCTCTTGTTTTGTGCTTGTTGCACAAGGTACAGAATTCCTTTTAAAATCGTATGCTCTTAGCCTTCTGCTCCTTTCTATGTATGCACAACCTCTACTTTTTGAGCCATTACCTTAGAGTAGAACCCTTAACACCTTGTTATGGGAATTCCCCTTCCCCTGTGTTCTGTGCTCGTTTATGATACTCTATGAATATTATTGGGGATCTAGCATATCCCACTTAACTGCATTAACTTTATGATGAAAATTAAGTAAATGTTTTTAAAGTGCTAAATTTTCTTTCTTTGTTGAAACAGTTCTTTGCTGATACAGGTATTTTATGTTTTGCCCTCTATCTCTCCTCCCTAGGCCAGTACTTAAACCTTGATAAAGATCACAATGGCATGCTTAGCAAAGAAGAACTGTCCCGGTATGGAACAGGGACCCTGACTAATATATTTTTGGATCGTGTCTTTCAGGAATGCTTAACTTACGATGGTGAAATGGTAATCACATTTTCACTTTATTCACAATATGAAAGCTTTGGCTTATTGAGATGGGAAATGTCTCGTAATCAGTGTCTTTAAAATAAAAGAGTAGCTTGAGATAACGTTTGTTTATCATTGTGCACACAAATGACTGTGCAGCAGATTAGAAAATTAATTTTCTTAACGGCAAGGTGATGGTGATGTGGCTTAAGGACAAGCTGCTTGTTTTGAAAAGCAGAGGGGATACAGAATCCAGACAGCCGAGGATAAAGCTTCTTGTAGATTCAATAATGTAAAGTGCGTGTTGAAAAAATGTATAGTTGTAGCAATGCTTTTTAGTTCCATGCAGCTCTTTAAAGAGAACCAAAGACAAGCGGCACACTTGGGACTAGTACGTGTCTGCTACCCTGTCTACTTCTTCATGAAGGCAACAGTGTTTTCTCTTGTAAGCTTTCAACAACGCTGAAAATGGCAAGTCTAACTAAACTAGAGTTAAAATAAAAATTTGTACCTATATTTATTTTGAAAGCTTTACTTAATGTATTGCTACTCGTGTTATCTACATTTAGGTGACTGAATTCTAGGAGTGATAAATCACAAATTCGCCATGCGGTCTGTCTGCCACGTTAGCCATTTTTTGTAGAATCACAGAATCACTGAGGCGGTGAGGTGTCCTCTTAGTTGCCCTTTGATGGACTTGCTACAGTAGATGTAGTCTCCTCTGTACAAGTGTGAGAGAGAACAGGATGCAGCGCTCAGCTGTGGTCTAAGCAGTACTGAGTAGAGGAGGAGGATGATCACCTTCCTCAACTTGCCAGCAAGGCTTTTCCTAATGGAGCTCACCATGCTGTCAGCAGCCTTTGCTGCAAGGGCACGTTGCTGCTGTGTGTTCGGTGATGTTGCCCGTCAGGACTCCCAGGTCTGTCTGTGCAAAGCTGGTGCTTGGAGTTATTCCTTCCCAGACACAGGATTTTGCATTCTCTCTGTTGAACATGACGAGGCTCCCATCAGCCTGCTTTTCCAGCCCGTCAAGCTCCCTCTGAATGGCAGCATGACTCTGGTGTTTCAGGTAGACAGGGCTATTATATACGTAGGACTGAAAGATTTCTGTCCTTGTCACAGCTGTCTTGATCAGGAAACCAAGAATCTGTACTAGTGGAAAAAGAAAAGTGTGATACGTATTTGTGATATCTGCTAGTGCACACGATTTGCCAAACCAGCTACTCTGGTCTAAGGTTTATGTGCTTGTATAGTTCACTCTTTGCTAATGGTAGGCTTACGGCCACTGGATGTTTAATTCATGGTAATGGAAACTTTTTAGGTGGCTTTTCTTCACTAGCTTCACTATGTTCAGTCTAAAGATGTATTAAACATTGTTTTAAAGTATATATAGCATGCTTAATTGGGATTTATGCTTGGAATCCTAATCTAGCTCTAAAAAGACAGAATTTCCTACCATCAGCAGTCATTAAAAACTAACTTTTCTATTCATGTTGGCGGTAGCAGCTATTTTCTATTTCATGTTGTCTCTTTCAGAAAATAGACTGATCCCCTACAATGAAATAGCTGCCAATTATAAAGTTCCAGCTTGCAAAATCAATTTAGAAAGACTGTAATAAACATGATTGTATCTACTTTTAGGACTATAAAACCTACCTGGACTTTGTGCTTGCATTAGAAAACAGAAAGGAGCCTGCAGCTCTGCAATATATTTTCAAACTGCTCGATATAGAGAACAAAGGATACCTGAATGTCTTTTCCCTTAATTATTTCTTTAGGGTAAGTCTCTTTATACAGGTAGGCCATTTTCTGTGTTTATAGTGTTAGAGCCTCTGTGCTTCTGCATGCAGATCTGCAGGGAATCGCTTTAAATTACCAGTACCCACTGAGAGGCTAGTAACTACTTCTAAGAAGATTTAAAATACTAAAAAAAAAAAATTCCAAAACTTGGAAAGAAATCAGAAGGTATTTTCAACATTTTATCTGCAGTTGAAATTAACTGGTTTGATTTTCGTTTAGGACAAATATTTTCTGTTGATTTTTTTTTTATTGAAATTGTGCTAAAATTGCCTAATGATTACCTATTAAAATCTGTTATGGTGGTTCTGATTGGTTATTACCCATGGTTTTAATTTCCACTGTAATCCTGAAATTCAGTAGAAGAAGTGAAAGTAATGAAATGCAGCGGTGGGCCTCTGCAGCTGTGGGATTTTTCATTCAGTGTGTCGGTTGCAAAAAACTTCTCGCATTTTTCATATTCTGTATTTTTATCAGTTGCTCTCAGAAGAGATTTAAAATAAGCTTAAATTTTTTTACTTGCTGTTAAAATTAACCTAAGGCTTCTAAAGTCTTTG
Organism: Eurystomus gularis; assembly: GCA_013400335.1. Taxonomy (NCBI): domain Eukaryota; kingdom Metazoa; phylum Chordata; class Aves; order Coraciiformes; family Coraciidae; genus Eurystomus; species Eurystomus gularis. Next base: position 81,932 of record VZZY01024279.1, read on the forward strand.
TCCAAATTGTGGTTTTTGTGTGAATGCTTTTAATGTTTTTTTGTTCTGGCTTGTGGTGGTTTTGGTTGGTTGGGGGGGGAGGGGGCAGGGGTAGGTGTTTTGTTGTTTTGGTTTTGTTTTTTTCATAGATACCTGAGGTATATTGGGGAGGGGAATGTCATGGCAGTAAAACAGTATTTTTGCTGTGGATGGTTTAGGCTGAGTTATGAATGTGATTTTCTTTTTTTTTTTCATGTACAAGATCCCTTCAGTGATATTTATTCAGACACAGAGACAAGCATTTCAGTTTTTTATGTGGATCTTGAATGTTTTAAGATGTTGCATATTATAATATATTATTATATTACGTATTCTTATATTAAGATCTTACGTATTATAACTAAAAAATATTATACTGAGTGGTATGTTTGAAGTATGACGAACATGGTACATACTTCATTCAGCTTGTTAAATAAAGCATTTAAGCCTGCTCAAGGCATAATTTTATATCCATGTTGCTTCTATATTGTAATAAGTATCCAGCTGAATGTGACCTTTGGTAGTGGCTACAACCATATGATTTTGTAAAGATAATACCTCTTAGCTGGAACCATCAAATAATTTAAGGTGTAGTGGACTTTTTTGTGGTCACCTGCTCCCACCACCTACTCAGAGCAGGGCCAGCTTCATGGTTAGGTCAAGTTCTCAGGCCTTTTCCAGGCGAGTTTTTGGTATCTCACGGTGTTGTCTCTAACCACCTGCCTGGGTAGTTGAAGATAGTAATTACATGTCCCCTACCACTGCAGCCTTCTTTTCTCCAGGTGACTCAATCCCCATCTCAAGCCTCTCCTCTCAGCTGTGCTGTTCTCTACTCCCCAGGCATCCTGATAGCCCACTAGTGGGTTCCCACTGGCTTGTCAGTCTCTCAGAAAGGGGACATGAAGCTGTGAGGCTGCATCTGGAGCACTGTCCAAACATTGAGTCGGGGAATAATCACCTCCCTGAACCTGGTAGTTATGCTTGTATCGATGCAGTCCAGGATTATTTGCCTTCATCACTGTAAGGACATGCTGCAGGTTCTCGTTCAGCTTCTGTGCACCAAGACCTCCAGCACCTTTCCTGCCAAGCTGTTTCTAGTCAGCTGGCCCCTGGAGAGTACCGCTGCATGGGCTTATTCTGCTGCAGCTGCAGGCAGGACTTTACATGTGCCTTTTGACATTCACTGTGAACTTTGTTCAGTGGCTGTAGCTGTGTTATAAGCTTGATGGGCAACTGTCAGGCCAGGACTTGGCAATACTAAAGATCCTAAAGAAACTAAGCAATGCCTCATCTTCTCTCCCTGCTTTTACAGCTCACTATTCCCACTGCCTTCTCCTCTTCTGTTCACATGGCAGTAGGATTCAGGGAGGCCAGGGACCATATCAGCTGTCTCTGACTCTGATTTTAACAAAGGGTGTTAATTTACAATTTTACATTTTACAAAAACTTGAATTTTAGGGTGTTCGTAATAAAGCAGTTTAACAAGGTCGTTCTGCATAAGCTACTGTGGCTTAGCTGGTTTTGCACATGTCTCCAGTTACATACTTTATGGCTTAGTTATGGAAAAGATTCCTTGACTGCAGCAGATGCTTGATCATACTCCAAAATGTGTCCCTCCTTTAACCTTTTGGAAATTGAATGTTCTAGGTTTTTCTTGACATCAGAACATTGCTTTTGACTCTGTGAATAATTGCTAGTGTAAGAGCGGGTAGGTCTGCACCTACCGAGGCTGTGCTGATAGAGCTGTGCTGACAAGGCTGCGTGGCTTGTGCTAGTGAAACAGGTTTGTTTATAGTTGCTATTTGCAGGCAGAGTTCTCGTGATACAGCTGTTTAAGTAGTACCCCAATAAAAGAACTGCTTGGTCGTACTTCTCTCTTTCCCTACTCTGTATTTCACACTTTGTCAGAAAACTGAACTTCCTGGTTTGAGTGTATTACTATCTTTAAGTTTTGATAGCTGAGTGATAATACTCAAGTGTCTGCGTATCCCATTCGCAGAGCACTTAAACACTGGTCATAATGAAAGTTGGATTCTTATCATGTTGACTAAGAACAGTGAACCTAGAGATGCGTGTCATCGATGATGCTTTAACTCACCCCTGCCTCACCTGTGGAAGAGAATTGGTTGCAGTCTGTACCATGAATGCTTTGTTACAGGGCAATACAGCTTAAGGTGCAAAGGCATTTAAAAAGTTTCATACAGTGTCACTATAATACTGCGCTCTCTATTCCTAACTTTTGGGGTTTTTCTAGGCTATTCAGGAACAAATGAAAATCCATGGACAAGAACCAGTTTCTTTTCAGGATGTCAAGGTTAGTTTTACTGAATAGTATTTCTACATGCAATATTTGAATAAGCATTTCATCATTTACTTATATCATAGTTGCTAGGTTGTACATTTACTTGCGGAGTAGTAGAATTGATCTGACTTGTCCTGCTCATAGGTTTGAAAATGTTCTATTCAGCAATTGCTCTGTAAGAAATCTCTGTTCTAGTGGTTTCCTTACTAACCGAGTACCTGTTAAATACATGTCACTGTGCCTTACACATGAAGATGCTTGGTGTGCCTGTTTTATAGTCCAGGATCATCCCTTGGAGCAGGAGTGGACTGATACTAAAAAAAACCTGTCTTTAAAATTCTCTTTATTACTGCCTACTTTACATTGAGCAGTTTTAGTACTTACTTAAAAAAACTTGCAAGATCCGCTCTAAAACTTAGCTCATACAAGCAACTCAATTTCGTATTGTCAACTTGAGGCCAGAGCTTCCCCAGAAAAGCAAAGGAGCTGAGCACACTGCTCCTATCTATCTGCAGCAAATTATTGTGCTTTGAATCTAAAATGGTTTGGGACTTAGCAGCTTTCTTTTTTTTTTTTNCACCATTCTGTCTGCGGTATAAAGTAGCCATTATTCTGCTCATTAATGTGTGGGGTTTTTTTTTTCCCTAATTTTGACTCTTCTTTCATAGGATGAAATCTTTGATATGGTGAAGCCTAAGGATCCTTACAAAATCTCCCTTCAAGACTTAATCAATAGCAGTCAAGGAGACACTGTTACCAGCATTCTAATTGATCTGAATGGGTTCTGGACATACGAGAACAGAGAGGTCCTTGTGGCAAGTGATAATGACAATGCTGCTGATGTTGATGATACATAACTTTGAACGGGCGCAGACTGCACCCATAGAGATATCTCAGTCTGATGCGCCAACCATTGGAAGCTGGAAACATTCATTATTGGAATCAATGCTGCTTTCCTTTTACTTCCCTTCTTCCCCGTCCCACCATATAATATAAAATGTGGTACCTGCAGGAATTGCAGAACTAATTTCTGAAACCAAAAAAGCAAGTGTTAAGAGGTAAAAATGATCCTTTTTTTTTTTTTAATAAATATTTTTTGACCTTTTCTCTGTGTACCAAGCCCTGTTCTTAGTGGAATACCCTATTCTAAATGTGAGGTTTCCTTGGAAGTAAGGATATGGTTCTTGGTGTCTCCAGCACTGGCCTGCATCCGCTCAGCCATCCCAGGCCTCCCCCTGCGCTCCTGAGTGGCTTCCTCTGATGATAGCACTGTTGACCTTTCTGTTGTAGAGGTAAAAGTCTTCGGTAAGAGGTAAAGAGTTTAGGCCTTTATCTTCTGTCTATGTCTAGCTCTAAGTGTCCAACAGAAAGAGTAAGTAACTATTGAACTGACTGAATAGTTACCTGCTTAAGAGGTTCATTAGTAGAAATAAAACCACACTAGCTTTAGGTCCAGGTACAACTAATCCAAACACCTGTATAAAGGCTTTCACCAACTTAAGCTCCTGTGCAAGTACTTTATGTAATTTAACTTAATTGTACAGCTGAACTACAGCAGTAGTTAAAGCAGCGAAACTCTCTTCCTCTTTAAGTGGCAGAAGCGTTTCAACTTTCAGATAAAATTATGGTAGCTCCAGGCCGTTGAGGGGGGCAACCCTGCGTCACTTGTTGCTTTGGGGTAGTGCTGAACACACTGAGCACGTTAACAAGTACTACGTGAGGGGGAGCGTAGTATGGTGTCCTGGATTTCAGTGCCTGAATATCCCACCAGGTTTTGTGACTCAGGAACATGCCCCTTTGTGCATGTGTATTTTCAAAGACCACACCCTTTAAAAGGAAAATCCATAGCCAACTTCCAGTTCAAAAATTATATTAAATATAAAATAACCAATTAATGCATTTACAGAAAAACCATTATGAAAGTAACCACTTTCATACAGTTTGCAAAGAACTGAAGGAAGGATTAAGTTAAGGCACAGTGAGTAATACAGTATTTTATACAAAGAAGTTAAACCCAAGGCAGTGAGAGCATTTCTTCCGCAACAGATAATGGGGGGGGACGGGGTGGGAACCAACGCAACTGACATTAATTTCTTAGGGGAAAAGCAAAGCATCCTTCAGCTGTAAAGGTTTTATTCTTGAGCTACGTGAGGCTTTCTGTCTTTGACAGTATAAGAACTCCCAACAAGCTGTTATTCTGTGGATCCCCCAGGTGTTGAACCACACTCTCCCTGGCAGATGTTCAGGGCTAAGGAATGATTTTACACAGCTGTCAGCACCCTCTGTCTTACAGCTCAAAAAGAGGCAAAGAATGGACTATCAAAACAGATGGAATAAAGCTGATGATTGAATCTTCCTCAGAAGATTTCAGCACTGGAATGCTAAAGACAAGTGAGAGGAGAAGGAATTTGTGCTCTACAGGACAGTCATTCAGGCAGAGGGTTGTCTGAAACTCTGGACACTAATGGATATGAACCTGGACTCTGATGGTACATCAGGCTCCTTACATAGTTAGTAGGAGGACCAAGGCCAGGGACATTAGATGATACCCAACACAGTTTCACTGAAGACTGTTTTTAAAAAATGTTTTTAGAAGCCTCAAGGACAGAAGTAATGTTTCACAGCGTAACTGATGCAGGTTCTCTGCTCCTTTATCTACACCAATTCTCTGTAGAAAGTGACTGGGGCACTGACAGCTGATTGTCACAAAGTAAACCATTCACCTTTTGTGTGCTACAAGTAGAACGACAGTCATTGCAGTAAAATAGCCTTAACTGGTATTTGGGGCTACTTAAAAGCTCTGGAGCTACCTGCACCTCTCTTAGACAAAAATGAAAATTACGGTTGTTGCAGTACTGCAACAAAGCGTTTTGTTTCTTTAAGAAAAAAGGAAGACTCAAGTTTGGGTTTGTGATTTCTTGTTATTTATGTAGTCTATGCCACTGAGTGTGAAACATCTGCAGTGGCGCAAGCCTTACTCATAATTTAACATTAAACAAATAGTCTATTTAGGTTAGTAGAGTGCTCAGGTAATCTTTGTCCAAAAATTGTTTTCATAGTTCTAGATTTGTACCACACAGTGTCTAGTGCATTCAGTATAATTTAGTAAGACTTTAGTTTCAGGACCTTTCAGGGCAAGTAACTAAGTATTTAAGCAGGTGGGTTTCAATTCTTGGACTTGGAGTGAGAACATCTTACACTGATGCTAATTCTGTACGTTGGTACAGCACCGACTGGAGCAGCTGAGCACCACTGGCCTCCAAGAGTGCTGGTACTTGTTAATGAGTTGTTAAGGGTGTTTACAGCCTCCTTTGAAGTTGTGGTTTTTTTAACTAAAAGGTCTGTGGACCTTTAAATCTAACTAACATTAAATCTAACATCTTATGTTAAACAACAACAGAAAAAAATACATGCATACAATAGTGACAATAAATAGGGGAAGTCAGACACTAATAATGACTTTGAGTTACAGGATATTGATTCCTATTAATCTATTCATAGAGAGACGAGTTGCAAACAATGTGCAAACCAGAAATAGGTGTTTGGAAGTAGGAAGCAGCACTGCACCTGCAATCCACAGGTGTTAAGAAACACAGCAATTCAAAGAAAAGACATTTTTACTTGCTTTACACAGAAATTGGCTCACACATTCAATTTTAGACCGGATGTTCGTAGTGCAATTTTCATTTTAACTGAAGTGCCAATTTGGCAGAATGCCTCAGCCTTTATTAGGCAGACCGACAGAACAGACATTGCCTCGCTCTCTCCTGATCAATAAGAATGCTGGAAGTTGTATTTCACTGAACAAGTATAATCCTATTTTTCCTGCCTCTTCTAGCCAGATTGTGACACCTGACACTTCCTATTTCCTACATTGCACAGAGGTTTACACTTAGGGAGGGACAGGAACTACATCTTGTTTGTTTTCCCCAGCAGTCTGGCATTCTCCCTCATTTTCAAAGTTTACATTCACGAATGAAGTGCATGCTGTTGCTTCAGGCTGGTCTGTCTGGACAGGAGCTTCAGCCTGTGGCTTGTTCTGCTGTTCCTGATGCTGTCTTTCTGCTTCTTCTGACATCTTGTTTTCCTGTTCCTCCTCTTCCTCCTAAAGATAAATAACCAGATTCATAAGCTACTATTTACCACTTACATGTACTTGAAGTCTTTCCATAAGAGCACACCAGTTCCTATTACAAGGCAAGGACATTTGTTGCACTAGAAAATGGTCACTAGTTGATCATAAGCTGAGGTATGTTCCAGAATTCCCATTATGAAAAAGGAAAAAAACCACAACAAAACACCAAAAGTGAGAGATTGAATTGTGTTAAATAAACACAGAAAAAATTTCACGTCTAGATAAGCAGTTTTTAGTCAGCAGCAATAGTAATGAGTCTACCCTCTCTAAAGCTTTTTCAGCTCTTCATAATAAAGAGCTATCAAAAATTTTAAAAGTAGTAAAGCTTTCAATATGTTTCCCATCTCTTCCAAATGAAGATTATTAAGGGCTGGAGGTTTTTTTGCATAAAGTGCTGGCTACCTATCAGTCATTCCCAGCTATAATTTAGAAAAAATGGTAACATCATGTTCAGTTTACTCTTGACACTGTTGAACTCATTTTAGAGTTGTATATTGCTAGCAGCTGCCTTTTCGCAGTGTCCAGCAGCTGCTCCATCCAGCTTTCTCACACTGTAGACATTACAACGCATCGTACATGAGAAACAAATAGAGCAGCGGTCAGGACCCAGTCGGTTCTAAGACTGATGAGCTGGTGAGAAAAGGCTGATAGCTAAGCCAGCGTTAATCATGAGTCAAATGAAAACCAAAGGCAAGCTGAAATAGAGGTTCTAAAACTTCATTTTAATGCTGCAATACAATATTCATTTTTTAAAATACCTGAGAAGGGAAGGTGGGAGGAAAGGAGAGCAAGAACCCCATCTCACACACGTACCTCTCTCTTCATTCTGTAATACTCGTCAATGGCGTACTGGTATTTTGGAGTGCTTATTCCCAGAACAGATGCGATCTTTTCCCCAAGAAAATCACACACTAAAGAATAAAGAGAGGTTTGCAGACAATTGGCATCTAGAAGAGAATTCTTAAGCAGTTTTATTTTAAAAGGTATAATCTTTCCTGAATGGTCTTCCATAGTCCTCCTTCGCTCAAAAGCTAAAACCAAAATCTGCTGGGCTAATCTACTGAGATGTAATTAGTAGCTCAATGTATACTAATAATTGTTCTTTAAGGTAAAGAATGAGCAAAGGGAGAACATGGAAACCAATTAAAATCTAGATGGTGGTAGCATTTGTTGGAATTCTACTAATTTCAGCTTTGGATCTAGGTTTGTTTTTCTAGGGGATCAGTTAAAAGGATAAGCCTTTACCTGAACTTTAACCGAAAATAAAGGTTAGACAAAAATCCACAGCTACCGGCTGTAGTGGCACTTCAGTCTATTGGTACCAGCAAACCAGAGAGTTATTTATCGATATACGCATACTTCAAGTTAGTAGCAGTTTTAACAATGTTCTGTGTTATGTGGATTAATAAAATATTTAGGTTTCAGCGGTCTCAATTTTCAAGCAGTGGTTCTGGAGTAAAAGCAAGCAAGAAGTCAAATACACTGCACTGCAAATTGCGAATCTGCCCTGGGGATGCCAATGAGTTAGTAATCTTCAGGGAAAATGAGTTAGAATTTAGCAACTGACTGCTTCACTGCTATTCACAATAACTAATTTTATAGATATTCTGGCACCCAGAGTTCTGTGCAAGAGACCACTTCAAATTACAAATGTAAGAGGCAAAGCTGAAGTGGGAAGAAGGAAGTACTAATCTTCAAATTCCTAAAAGACTTATGAAAAAAGGAAAGCGGTGTCTACCTCTGTGTATGAAGAACAGAGATGACAAGCAATAGAATTACACTGGATGTTAGAGAAAAAGTATTTCTAACAATAGGGACAGGTTAATAGAATAGACTGCCAATAGTTTTTTTAAATATTCAAAATTAGGTGTACAATGACAGAAATGTCACAATATTTACCAAAAAACCCAATAAACATACTTCACACTTTGAGAAGAACACAGATTAGGACAAGCATTTTTAAAATGTTGCCAAAATTTATGAAGTCCACAGGTCAAATAAATGTCTGTGCAGTGAATTTAGGATTCTTGACAACAGTCTTATTTTTGTTTATTTTGTAACCTCAGAAGCCTGTTGTAAAGTACAAAACTAGATGTGTTCTCAGGAGTTTCTAGTTGTCTTTTTCATAAAAACTGTGAGTTTAGTTACTCCAAACGGCATTCTTTAGGTCCATACAAAACCTAGTAGCAGGCTGATATACTCCCTTGCCAGCACCAACCCTAACTCCATATGGAAAAAATGGAGGGGAAAAGGATATTTTCTGTTAATCCTTCCATTCAAGAGCTGTTGATTGAAAGTTTGAAAAAAAAATAAAGTGCCTGAGGCAAGAGAGTACCTCTCCACAGATTAAAATACAGGTCCATTCGTACTTTTGAAAAAACTGGCCAATAACTCACAAAGATGATGTACAGTCTGTCAAAGCAACTTTAACACTGCATTATTGCTTTACCCGAGAATTAAATAAAGCAGTACCTGATAAGGTTGATGTGGCAACTCGCAGCATGTGAAACCACAAGTAGGGGCCCCACGTGAGCGTTGTCTGTAAGAACAAGAGTAGTGTGAATACATGAAGCTCTGTGGTCATGGCACATAATAATACATGCAAAAGCTCAAACAGATCAAGAAGAGAGATCTGCAATGTTTCCTGTTTGCCACCTACCACATTGTTTTTGCCTTAAACTAAATCTAGACCAGACATACATGAAACAAGGTACTGCCCTAAGATATAAATGTAACCATGGTTTACATCTGGGAACACGTTTCACTGCTTTTTATTTCCCGCTCCCAGACTTGGGAAATGACAAGCATCCAACTCACTCCCAAGGTAACTCCTATAACTGGAAAGACCTTTCCATAATGTTTGAATTCCATCAAGCCAAGAAGAGATGTGGGTTAACCAAGTGGTCCCGCATTAGAATAATGAGAGAACTGCAAAAGGCTGTTTAAAACCAAACTAAACCTTCAAAGTGGTCCCTGAGCAAGAGGCTGCTTCCAAGGACTTAGGATCAGATATGAATTACCATTTGGAATTGCACCTAACGAACAAAACCAGGAACCATCAGGGAGGGAGACAGCTACCGCAGCTCAGAGGGAGGGATGGACACGGCTGACAAGTAAAGGGCCTGGGGGGATGTGCACAAGGAAGAGCACAAAATTAACAAAGCAGGGCTCAAGTGGGGTCACCTCAAGCATTTGCATGTAAGAGAGAAAGTCTCTCCAAGTGGCTGCACACTAAGGCAGGCAGTACGGGGTGTAAACACAAGGAGTTAGAGACCTGTGTGTAGCTGCTGGGCTGGGATCTTGCTGGGATCCCAGAGAAGCGGTGGACAGCTTGAATGACTGGAGTACTGTGGTGGAGGGATACAGACTTTTCAGAAAGGACAGGCCAGGAAGATGAGGAGGTGCCCTTTGCACAACTATGGTGTATTCACTGCCACAGAGAAAGTACTGCAGCCACCACACAAACTGAGATACTTACACGTAGGAACTTAATGAAAATTTAGAAATTAATGGGCATACATAGGCTATCCTCTTCGCTAAGGAAAGAGACTGTATCTCTTTAAAAAAACCCACAAAAAACCCAACCCAAAAAACCCAACCCAAAAAACCCCCCAAAATAACAACCCATGTAACAAAAAGGAGAAGGGGAACCTAGACCAGTCTGACAAAGAAAAAGCTGTAGGCAAAGTCAAATTTCATAGTGAACTAGAACATGTTTATAGTTACAGTCTTGTATTCAGGCAAGCTCTTTGTTACAGATTTCCCCTCAGTAAAGATCTCTCTAGAGCTTTCCTTGTGGAAAGTAGCAATTAAAAGTGTCAGCTTTTAAGTGAAACCCATTAGCTCCTCTCAGTTGCATATGTATTTATAACTTGTTGCTAAAAACTGTTTGATAGTAACCATTTTCTTTGATCTTATTTAATAGATATCGGTACAGGACAAGCAGTATTACTGTAAATAATACAGCTGCAGAGACTAGTGGGTATGGCCTCAGTATGCACGTATACAAGCCACCAGACTTCAGTGCTTTCCAAGCACAGCCTCTACAAATCAGTGCAGCAAGAAATGGTCTCTCAAGCCAGAAACTCAAGTTGAGCTGGCTGAAAAAAGCCAGACGCTATATATTTTTGGCAGCGGGTATGGAAAATGTCCTGCCAAGGTAAAAGTGTAAGCAAAACCAGCTGCTATGCTGCTTGCACAAAAGCACCTCCAGCTCGTTGATTACGTGCTCAGTTGGCAGACAGGATAACGACAATCATTTTGGAGTTTGTTCAGTTGAAGAAGTCAAGAAAAGTGCTGGAAAAGCTTGTTGCCACAGGTGCAAATAATGGCCCCGACAAGGCTCTGTACAATCCTTCATAACAAGGTGACAAGGTTAAAAAGCATCCACACAGTGCGCAGGACAAACAAGGGCCTGCTGTGCGGCTGTAAACAAGAAGCTACAAGAGCCCCCTTAACGCTTAAGAGTGAAAAGACAAGCTGAACTTCAACGTGACAGAAGTAATTCAGACAAAGAAGGCTCTAACCTGTTTGTGGTAACACAAATGTAGGGAACATCTGAGGCTCAGCAGACACAGAGGTTCTGTCTATTTCTACTGCTCTGCCACCACAATAAAAGAACATTTTTAGTATGTTAGGAGCACTTGTAAATTCAGCTTTGTGGAAACCTCTGCTTTCTGACAAAGTCCAACCAGATACTTCTTCACCCTTGCCAAGCAAGGCTTTGCCAGTCCCCTCAATTTAAAAAAGGAGCATTCTTTCAAGTGTCTCTAAAGGCAATATAAAATCATGAGAGAAGCTAATTCCCATAAATTCAACAGGAGAAAGGAGATGGCTTGGAGAGTAAACCACCAAGAAAAACCAGGAATAAGGGAACACATCCAAGGAATAATCTTCCTTTTTTCTTTCACCTCTTACTTCCTCAGGGTAAGTTTGGCTGGTTTCCCAGAGCACCCTGGAGATCGAAGCCTGAATGGCAAATGTGAGGTGAGAAGAGGTACTGGAGAAAACCAGAACCATTCAGGTGATATGAACAGGGCTGTTAGTACAAACTAATCCTACTTTTTGAAGTAGCTTCAATGCATTGAGCAATACTGGAAACGGCATCCAAGTCAGGTTCTACTAATGGTTCAGTAAGAACCACATACCAGATACTGTATGTCAACCTCTTTGGCCAGAGAAGCCTTAATGTTCAGACCTTAATCAATGCGAAGACACAGTAATACTCTATCTCTTGTCTGAAAACAAGGAGCAGCAGTATGAAACACAGGACACCAGTTTATTATAAGGGGACAGTATTTTTCCTGCCATCGGTATATGTTTCTACAATGCTTAATTATACTGTTCAGCTATCCTGACGTTTTTAAATTACAAAAATTCTTAATGTACACTTTTAATCCATTTTAAGTAGGAATTAACATAATGGCTTCAACCATTGATAAACCCAAGAGGGCTCTGGGTCAACAACAGAACATGATTTTGTTTGCTAGCATGGGGCTGCCAAAGGGAGCACACATGCACCCCCTTCAACTTCTGAGCGCACCATGTTCCTAAACAATGCACATGTATATTTATTTTTGCCAGATTTCAGTCCCTAATAACACTTGACTTTCCAAAGAACTTAGAGTTTCTTTGTGCCAGAGAAAATGGCAAAATGAGGAAAAGAATAATTAATAATTTCCTGATCTAAGAAAAAGCAAATTCTGTATTTAAGAGTTAATATACACCACCAAATAGACACTTATCCATTGTTTACTGTGCCAAGATGCATTTTAAATTAATTACTGACTGATAATTACTATAATGGGTCCTTCAGTTATGCACCATGTAGTGGCACCTAAACAGTGAACATGAGATCAGAAACACACCATTCTCCATCAAAAAGCTTCTGCCATTTTGCCAGTACCTATTACTTGGTCAGTGACTATTTTTCTCCCTCATCTCCAAATTCTTAAAAGAAAAGTAGAATTCAACGGTCCGCAAGAGAGAACATTTTGCTATTTGAAGTTAAGCTCCTTTTAACTACAGGATATCAAGATAATCTTCCTGCAAGAATGTGTTTCAATCTTTCTGAGCACTAAAGGTTAATAAAATTAAATATCTTCTGGAGCTTTGTTGCAGAGGTGTTCTCAGGATGAATTCTAAGGTTATCACCTTATTGCTTACAGTTGCTTTACAAAGATAGACTCCACCTTCTGCCTACTCATATAATAGGGGAATGCAACAAAGAGTTTATAGCAAGTGCATAAACAGAAAGATTATCTTCTAGGACAGGTTAGAGAAATTTAATTACTACAAAATAAAGTTTTGGTGGACAGAAGCAAAAGGACATTTACATATAAAGTGTGAGCATCTAAATTTTAGGATGGAATAGAAGACTCAGTTAAAATGAGAGCATTTATGTTATTAAAGCATTTAATTTTTAATTCAAGAACACTCAGATAATACTGATTACTATTATCTAAAAAATCCAGGGAAAAATTTATTAGGCATACCCTGTGTTCTGGATTCAACTTGTTCTTAAAAAAAAAAAAATAATCAAACAAACCCAAAACACAACACAATGGACACAGCAGTCCAGGAATCTTAATGAACTGGGTGCTGACCTATAGAAGTATCAGAATTGTTGCTTCAAAGCAAAATTTCAGACCCAGTTCTTTTCGATTTTTTTTTTTTAATGAGTGGCAGCAGTTCATAACACTGAGTGCTTTGGTTATCACATGACTAGGATATATACAGGTCACTTTGCTTTGTACGATAGACATTTTCATTGTCTGCTTAGCTCTAAAATGCAATTAAACCAAGGTACCTACTGAAGACGTTTCTTTACAACACAGCAAAATATTTGTTTCCCTTAAACTCACTCAGAAGCTGCCAGGATGCCAATACCAGCTGAGCTTTGAAATTTCATGATGCAAAGTTTCTATTCAAAATATTAAATGTGTTTTTTCTAAAAATAAATTGGACCAGAAACAGCTATTACTTGCAACGTACTTTTTCGTATCCCAACTGAGATAACAAGTTTTAGACATGCTGGTCTCAGCAAACTGACTATTTAATTGCCTTTATAGAAATCCTACAATAAAAACATTTTTAAGGCAGCTGTTGGCTAAAACATCAAAGCTCAGCTTGGACTAACATTTCTTCAATTGACTGGCTCAGCTGGGATACACGAAGCACGCAGCAGATAAGGTAAACTTCACTTAATGGCAACCCTCAGTCTAATCAAGTTTATTCTGTCAAGGCAAAAAGCAATGCATAATAAGGCATACTGTGCTCCACAATAAACTGTTCTGGTTTGGGGGGGTCCTTTTATTAAAAAGTGTAACAAAAATTAAGGATTTAATAAACTATAAAAGGAGAATAAAGCAATCTTAACTGTGCCATACAATATACTTTTTGGTATTCAGAAAAAAAATCTGTATTAAGAAAGCAGGCGAACAATCACACAGCATTCCCGGCTGTTTTGCATGTTTGAGGGCTCTTTAGTTAAGTGTCCATTTGTACAGCGGTGTGCAAGTCTCTGGCCTCACAATGCGTACGTCAAGGCTCGTGAGCCTTCCATCACTGCACCACAGTGGAACTCTTCTACTGAGAGGAAAGGGCACAAAGAATTATACAGATGTGGTCCCCTACTAATTATAGCTGGGGAAAAAAAAGTCTCTTTCACCTCTATGGCTATCTGACACAACCTGCATAGTGGGGCACAGATCTGACTCTGAAGATACCTGAACATTACCACAACGTTCACTAAGTTTCACAGTTGTTGCATTTCTTTGAGTAGATCCTTTAGGAAGGAAAAAAAAAACCCAAACACCACCCAGCAAGGCAGCTTAGCATCTACTCATTGTTTGTGAGTACCTTTATTTTCAAGCTATAAACTTCAAGTATATTTTATACTGATGATATCCTACTTGCTCTCAGACTAAGGTTACTTTTTATTGTATACAAGAACTGCCTAGTAAGAAAGAGATGAGGTACCATCAATCCATCCAAGATGAAATGCAAGAGCTTCACCTGTGAATTGCTGGGAACCTCAATCCCAGTTGAATTCCCACAATACACATTGCAGCTCAGTCCTCAAACCACTTTTCTTTTTTTTTGTCAAGGTAAATTCATTTTACAGAGGGGAAGAAAAAAGAAAGAACTGATTGACTGTCCTTCCCAAAGGAAACCCTTTCTGGTTCACTACTTCAGAAAAGAATGAGCAGAAAGTCAAACTCTTCACTGCCAAGCTCTCCCACGATGGATATGTATATACAGGGCCTACTACTGTGCAGTAAATAGAGAGCTTCAACCACAGCATTTCTTAATTACAGATTCCCAAATGTTGGTGGCAAAAGTAATTTCAACAGCAACGTCAAGTGGAAAACAGGGCACTGGCTTCAGTGCATGCAAGGACTCTTATCTGAAGTGTGGGAACAAGCAGCATTACACCAGCATCTGCCTCCAGTGTTCAACCAGGCCGGGCCAGCTGTTGCACAAACAACGGTTCCTGGCCGCCTGACCACACTCCAGCACACCAGGAAGGACCCCGCTAGTTTTGGAGTCTCCACCTCCAGCTCAGTACAGACAACCAAGCCCAGAGAGGGCCAGGATGAGAGCCCCACTGGCAGGCAGGGACCGCAGACCCAATTTGTTGGGGTAAGAATTGTTGTAGGAGGGTAAAGAAAAGAGGTGGTTGCGATGCCAGTTTGTGGGGGTGTCATAAAAGAAACACAACACTGGGGATGCAGAGAAATGAAGAGATGGATGCTGGTTGTCTCTGGAACTGGTTGCCAGAGGGTGGGGAGCTGCTGCTGGCAGTGCTGGCACGCACGGCTGTGAGCTTTGCAAATACACTATCACGACAGAGTAGATTGTGAGACACACCGACAGAATAAAACCAGTTATGTATTTAATTTTACCTCTAAGTTTAGATCTGGAAACACTGACAAAAATGAAAATGTATTTTAGCAGCTACAGTACGTACTATGGGAGACAGCTTTAATTGTCGAAACCTCACTTGAATTTGGACCAATAAATGAAAGCTCCATTTACAGGGCAAGCAACATCTTAACAGCTTATGACACAGACACAGACTTCACGCATATCCACTAGGCAGGTCCATTAAAACCCGTTTTTCACATAGTATGAATTACACCGGATTTCCTTTATTTCTGCAAGTCCTCTGCTTCTTTCCATTCTACACTCTTTTAATTACATCAAATTGCTGGTATGGTAACACTAAATTACGGGTTCAACTCTCCACTGTCACTAAACGTAAGGAAACAAATGCCTTCTCTGCACATCTTTTTAAACAACAGTATGAATCAAGCAGACACCAAGCAAATACTATTAGAGGGGGAAATGTTGGAGGGGACAGACTAGAAGCATGAAGAAATTAAACCCATTTCTAATGAACAGGGGTACTTTAGTGGAGGAGGAATCCAGGACAAAACTTCTCAGGAATATTTCTCACGGATTTCTTAGTCCCTAGAGCCAAGCAGATTAAGGGAATCTTTAATCCTAAATCAGATTTGTGACACCAAAATTAAAGCATAAAATGCAGGTGATTACCCAGTAAACCAGAAGTAGTGAATTATCAGGTAAAATACCTACAGGATCTACAGGCGGTAACAGGTCTTTTTTCTCTTGTTCATCTTCCTCTTCATCTGTGCTATATTCTTCCATCGTTTCTCCACTTGCAAAATGTATAACCCTCCTTGGAATTTTCTTCTTCTTTCCTATGACACCCAGCTCCACATTCTCAAAGCCTCTATCTCCATTTGCAAGTTGCTATAAAGAAGAAAAAAAAAAATTGTCTGAAGTACATGCTTCTGAAACTGGAAAAGTTCCCCCTTAAAAAACTTCATGAAATTATTTAAAAGATTTTAGATTGATCAATGTACGGACATTTGCAAGTGTTTGGCTGTAGGTAAATGGTAACTGAAAACATTATTGTTTGCAGATATGCAAAAACTGATTTCTTCACTTCAGCATGGACAGGTAGTATTAAAAACATCTATTCCGGAAGAGCACTGTATTATGTAGGAGTTCCTCAGCAGGACACTTTTCTTTAAATAATTCAATGATCTTGTAAGTGTTAATATTTGAAAGTATCGTTGGTTTCAGAATGCATGTCTAGTGAAGTTCATGAAGTAGTTCATAGGCTGTAGCCACCCCTTTGCAAGCTTAGACAGACACCTCTAGCACAAAACAGAACCAAATGAAGGGTAACTAAGGAGCCAGGCTCAAGCTTTAAAAAGATGCATCAAGGAATCTGCCTCTGTGGGCTTTCATCAGCAATCACGACTAGTACAAGGGACCACGCTAAAAGAACACTTAGTTTTGTGGCTAGGGAGATATAAAAAGAGAAGTACAATGTCTGGTTTTGTTCCTCCAGCTGCTGAATACTACAATGCAGCCTTTGGGTCACAAGAATTTAAAAAGTCTATTTCTAGTTCAAAGGCCAATCAAGAATTCCTTAGGCTAGTTACTCCTGCAGCCGCAGAATTTTAGTAAGGTTTTATGAAAACAGAGCCTTCACCTTGGTAGATCTTTTAGATAACACTCCATCAAATGGACAAAACTGTCTTGAAAACAATTCTGTCATACAAAGAAAGGCACAGAAGTTAGGAAATGCCAGATACACGTTTTTACTGTACCACAAAGGTTTTTAAAAACGCACGAGCTCATGTAATTTAAACCCGTATCACAAGGAATGAGGTATGTGTGCATGTACACAGCACACAGGTTGGATAAAATGAGCGTGTTCCAGTCCTCAGCTTCTTGTCTATGCAACCTTATTTGTCTCCAGAGACAACCCAAAAGTATTTGTAAAAATGCCTATTTTATCACATAGTTGTAAGACATCCCATGCTCACTGCAAGCAGAGCATCACCATTCCCACCTCTTATGCTAGATTACGTAAATTAGCTGTACAGTGCAAACAGGCTCCGTTAGCTGGGAAAGCCAGTGGGCACGGGGGAGAGGGACAGGAGGGGGCTGTGGGGAGCAGAATGGCTTCCTTCATTCCAGGCACAGATTTTTCTCATGCCCACAGAGAAGAGGGAGGGAAGGTAAAGATCACGTGCCAAGCTCGACAGTGTGGAGAGGGAGCGCACGCAGTCATCGTCTCTCCCAGCCCTTGTACCACTGCTTCTCAAAACTGCAAGTCATTTCAGATTCCCTACCATTTCTTTAGCTACCACGGCACACTGCAGATGTTTTCCTGAAAGAGCAGAGCAGAATAAAGTGGCAGGTTTTCAGTGGGGTAATTCAGCTGAAACATTGTTACATTTTTGTACAGAATTACATTTTCACATAGAAAGGCGAAACTGACCATCCAGGGCCCAGTGCACTCTCTCTGCTGTGTTTCAGCCTTGGGAACAGAGCAGGAGCAGAACAGCAAAGCTACAGAAATAGGAATGCTGCAAACTGAACAACCCAAGCTCAAGGAGCTCTCCTTGCTGTCGCTATAAAAAGCTGGCACCACTTACTGCGACTCAGTTCTGTACTTTTTGAAGCCCAGAGCACCACAGAATCAGCCTTTTATGAACATTTCACGCTCCTTTATTGGCATCATACAATGATGCTATTTTTCATGTTTAGTTGCAGTGCTGAAGAGCACTATTTCTTGCAACACAGCATCACAAATATTACTGTGATTAGTGACAGCAAGCAACATGAGCTTCTCCTTAGAGCTCCTCTAAAGGCACAGTCTCTTCCCCTGATTTTGGCTCATTTAACTCAAATGCTTCAAATATTTTAATGTAGAAAAAAAATTGACTTAATATTTAAAGATTAAAAAGCAGGCTTTAATTCCTTGCACATCCATCCCATACTCCACTTACTCCACCTATAGCGAGCAGCTCTGCAGAGCTGGTACAAAATTTCAGACAAATGAGTAGTTCAAGACAGTAAGGTTTCATCAATGAGGAATACAATTTCCCTTAGTAATCTGGTTCAGAGTCCTAAATTATTAAATAATAATAAATAATGCATATCAGCTGTTGCTTTGGTTATTACCTAGTCAAGAAACCTGGATGCGGGTTTTAGTCATCACTGTAGCATTTGTCCTTTTAATTTTAACATGCACAACATTGATAAGAGACAGCTCTCCCAGATGCAAGCAGAAAGTTCAGCAGCAATAAGATTTATTTCTTTCCAAAATCATGGCAATGCAGATCTGTTCTAGAATTGCCAACTAGGCTCTATAGCAAAAATGCTACAGTATCTCCTGTTTGAGGCTTTACCCTTTTGATCTTCCTTTACAATTGTCACAAAGATCACTCTGCTAGTGCAGGGCTTTGGTCAGGTTGCCACCTCATTTGTTTCCACAGGCCCATCCCGTCTCCAACCCACAGACAGGTCTTGGAAGACTCAGCATTTGTCTTAACCCTGTGCCATAAAAGTATTTACATTGACTTCTCTTCCAGCAGTTACTAGACACGAAGGCCAGTCACCCTTTTGCTTTTGCCACACTTTGACAGTACTCGGTGAACACTGTAAAGAGACTTCTTTTTTTCTTTTAGATGCCCTGTTGGGATTTTTCTTGGCTTTATGGCACCCATACAAACCTCACCTGCCTGGAAGCCAGCATCTGAAACTGCTGCTCCTTGTTTCTCCTCTTTACACCCACTCTCTTATCTTACCCTTTGGCCACAAGCAGAGAGAGCAGGGCACCTTTTGATGGTGTTGGTACAACACTCAGCACAAAGGCATTGCAGTCCACAACCAAAATGCCAAAATAAATAAACTACAATTAAGGGTGAGGTGTGTCAGGACACCTGCAGGTGAGCTAGAAGAGCTCACACAACTAATATTAGATGATGCAACAACGTAAAGTTTCAACAAGGAGAGAAAGAAGAAAACCGGAAATAGTGAGGGCAGACTGTTCACTTTTCATGTCGAACCTGGGTACCCTTTGAGAGCTTATGACCCAAAAAGTCTGTGATGTCCACCCTCCCTCAGAAAGATGCGCAATTCCCTTTGCCCAGCTCTACTGACCTAATCGCGCTCAGTACAAGAAGTCTAGTAGGAGTCAATGAGAAATATTTCTCCCCGTGCCATCTTGCCTGCCTTACTGATTTCATTTGTGTTACTTTTTTTTGGCTGGGTTTTTCCAGGGGGGTTGTCCGCTATTTGTTTGGTTTGTTGGTTTTCTTTTTCATATCGCTTGACTTTCCGCCCTTGTGTTTCAAGTGAAACTAAACAGCGCGAATCTTTCCGGAACAGCGGACGGCAACATAACCGAGGACGGCAGCAAGAGAAGCCACCCTCGGAGGAAGGCGCCTTGGCAGGGCAGCGGAAGCAGCGCCGGTGCCGCGCTGCACCGGGCGAGGCGGCGGCGGCGGCGGGGGCAGCG
>VZZY01024280.1:7421-34656 GCA_013400335.1 Eurystomus gularis
TTTGCCTGGCCAAGTATCCTTTGATTCCTACTCAGCTGGAGGAAATCATTTGATTACAGACCATCTTCACTTCCATTTGATTGCTAGCTTGGAAAAACAGCAAGATAATAGGAACTTTGTACACCACTATCAACTCAAAGCATGGTTATGTTTTACTCACCCAAAATAACAGAATAAATTGTAAGACTTTTGGCCAACTTAGTTCTAACAAATTAATTTTAAAAATTTAGTGTGCTTATGTGCATGCAGCAGATAAATCAACGATTATTTCAAAAATATACAGCACACATAGACAGATGACAAGTACATATAGTTACATTACTTCTTTTCAGTATATTTGGATAACCAACACAACCCCTTTCTAGCCCATGTCCAAACAGTAGCTATTCAAATGTGGGTATGTATGGCATAAAATAAACTTTGCTTCTGATTTGATAGTCTTTGCATATAACTTCAGAATCAGGACCTTGTGATTTTTAGGAGAAAAAAACCAAGAGCCTACAGGATCTAAGGAGGAACAAGTAACCAAGTAGAAAGGGAGGTAAGGATGTGGAAGGTAGATGGAAGATTATGACTTCTGAAGAAAAGAGAAGAGAAGGTTAGGGAATGAGGGACAGCAGATGCTAGCAAATATGCACGATCTCCAAATGTTGGGGAAAGGAAGAAAATGAGAGCAGAGAACAAGGGCGATTTGTAACACTGAAATATGTTAACATAGAAAATGTATTCAAAAAATAGGGCCAAAGATCATGCCTGACCTTTTACCAAAATATCCTGAATACTACATATCAGCAAATTGTAAAAAAACAGAAATTACTGAGAAAGTTTCAAAACTGATGAGTTTGGTTTGTTAAAAAAAGAAAAAATAAAAATTGCTTTATTGAGTAATACTGAAGGTATAATGCCCAATAATCTGTCTAATATTTCAATATTTCAAGTATCTATTATTATTAAAAAATGTAGAATATAACATAGATTCCCACCTTCCCTCCAGTACTAGTTATAGCTGCTTTATAAGGCTCTCTAAACATGCAGGTGTCATCCAGACCATCATGGTTGATAGTCACTGACAGGATCTCATTCCTCTTGTGGATTTGCCTACCCCCCTTTTTTAGCTTCAATACATTCTAACCTTTTCTACAGCCTAGGAAAATGAATCCTGCAACTTGACTTTGTGTTATATTAAACAATATTCCCATCTGTTTTAACTTTACTGATGATTTAATACATTTTACTATGCAAAATTGCATTCTTACCTTCCTGACTCATTGCAATGACATACTGTTGGGAATATGCCTTAAGTGGCAGAGAAGTAGATTAGAGGCTCTAAAAGAGGTGCATAATCAGTTTTTGCTATTTTTATAAAGTATAGCAAAAGTTATTGTTGAAGATCAGAGATATTGCTCGTTTGTTACCAAGCTTACATACAGTGGAACCTAGGAGTTTCAGATAATTATACCTGGCTATAGGAACACTGATTTCTGATATTATTCTGATTTCTGATTATTTCTGTTATTGTGTCAGCAACTTTAGGAGCACAATTTATGAATTCCTTGATGTTACACCAAAGATTACCAACATATTATTATTTTGAGCTCTTCCTATAATTTTGCTCTTCCACAAGAATAAACATCATCAAAAGCCTGCTCCCACTGTATTTATATCACTGTAAAAGTATCACATACATGCAATTTGTAAGCACTGGCTAGAGTCCTTTTAAGATTATATCCAACTCACCATGTTAAATTAAAAGTTTGGGATGTAAACAATTCTGTCTTACTACAATTCTTCAGTCTTTTTTTCTTCCAGAGGCAGTACCTGTTAAAGTGATGTCTGAAAACATTTAAAGGATGCTAGACAAATTGTCATTAAAATGAAAATATTCAGCTTCAATCTGTACTGACAAGTATCCTTGGGCTTAAACCTTCCCCAACCTTTAAAGATATTTACAGCAAAGTTTTGTTGACTGTAGCTCCAGTGCAGCATATTACATATGATTTTGGGCTAACACAATTATTAGTTAAATAAATATTCAGTCTTCTCATTTATATTTATGCATATACACACTTGTGTGTATGTGTAGCAAGCCAAAGGATAATGTAAATTTTCATCTTGTTTTTTTGTGGATGGATGAGTGAGTGTATTTGTTCACACACACATATATTTGGCAATGTCTGTGTAAAAATGTGGATACCTCTGTATATACAATAATGAACTCATGTTTTAAAAACATTTGCACAGATTTAAAACAAGAAATAGAATATTTAATCCTAAATCGGTTCAGCATCACAAATACTCTTTTATTATTCTAAATGAAATAGTCTTTTGCCACAGGTGATAGTGTATATTTGTAGTCGAAAATTATGCTCATTTAAAAGGAATGAAACTTCACTTTTGCAAAGTATTAAACAGTCTGAATGCAGGTGAGAATACTCTCACCCTCCCTCCCTCCCCAAGCCCCCCCCGCCAAAGACAAAAAAAAACCCTGCAGAAACCTGTCATAACATAAGAACTCAGTAAAACAAAATACAATTAAAGTGAAATGTCTGTCACGGGATGAAAGAGCCAGTATAATGGTGGTTAAAGCAGAATACATTTAAGCCTGGGGATATAATGAGCTGCGGATGCACCATTCCCTGAGTAAAAACAAGCTAGCAGTTGTGTTATACAATCATAGCTGCAAGATTTTTAGAAGCAGGTGAGATTACATCAGTTCTTATGTGCCATCCAAGGTCTCATATCATAGTCTCTAGCTGATCTTTCTCTTGGATTAAGAAGCTTTCTTACTCACAAGTAAGAATTATAATTTGTGAATATTCTATGTGTTGGTTTTGCTTGTTTTTTTGTTGGTTGGTTGGTGGTTTTTTAAATTCACACAGGATTTGGAACCACACACAATGGTAAATCTTCTTATCCTCTGTAACTTCCCACCCTGCTTGAAAGCATTCATCCTACTCTTGCATAACTGCTGGGCAACCAATATTTTGCATTCTATCAAACTGTATTATTTCCTTTTCAGAAAGCAATAAAGATGAGGGAAATCATGATGCCACAAAGAAAGCTACTCTAGCGTTAGAGGTCTCATACAGGGAAGCCTGGATATGCCTATGTCACAGATCCCTGAGCTACCCAGAACAAGTTGATGGAGGCTGTATTGTATTTACAGGCTACCACTGAGGAAGAAGTAACTACCTCATCCTTAAGGCATGGAACTGACCACTACATTTTAACACGGCTACAATCTCCCCATCCCAAACTCTGCTAAAGGAGAGGCAAAGCTATGTTTTTTACAGGTGAACTGAGTCAGAAGATACTTTCATAAAAAATTACCTTCTCAACTAAACAGCTTGAGCACAGTTAAATGTTTCTCCTGGATGAGCACAAAGATGTTTCAGAGATTGTGAGAGGTAACTTTTCTTTTACTCTGTCCAGACTTCCATCTTTTTATCTGCTTTCACCTTTTATAGATGCACAAGTACTTTTCATTTACATTAATTCTACAGTAATGATCATCTATTTTGTTATAATTTTTAAGTTAAGCATTAGTAAACAGGCAAAAGAACCACTCACAAAAGGATTCGCTCACATTGTGATTTGTAAAACAAGTTTGATCGTCATTTTTCTCCACTTATTTCAAGTCCTGTGTATTAGTATTATTACTGATATGATAAAAATCCTCCTTCTAAGGAAGACCTAAAATTGTGCAGAAGTGTAAGCTGTAGTTCTATTTTTATGATAATGTTTATATTGTTTCCTGAATTTTAAACTTTGTCTAATTACAGAGAACAAAACCACAAGCAGGTTAAAAGCCAAAGTACAACATTGAATCAGTTAGGTGAAAAAACGTTTACTGCAACTGTCTTTGTCTGAATCCAATTCACAGGAAGCAGAGATATTCCTCTTTACTGAATCAAGTCTAGTACCTCCAGTTTCAGTTTCATTACCCCCTCGAAACATCCAGGAAGAATTGTTCCAGAAAGAAATGGAAAATGAACAAGTAAAAGTGAGCTAGCCCAAGTTATTTCCATTTCATTCACTAGATTTTCCCCAAATAAACAGTCCTACTCTTTGAACACTATTAATTAACCTTAGAATATGATCTGCATATCATATTTGAATTTGTAAATAGCAATATACATTTTCTAACTTTACAAACTTTTACAGAAATTCTGTGAGGTGAAATTCTTACTCAGGTGAGTAAGAGACATTGTTTATCTGGAATTTTTCTCCATTATTCTTAGGAAAAAGAACAGAGAACCACTGTACACCAGAAAATCCCCACACACACACCAAGAAAGAAAATTAACAAAATGAAATAATAAAACCCCAGACAAATGAAACAGAAAGTTTCTCAAAATTAACAAAATCATTAAATATACAATTTTATGAATGCTATACAAAAATTATAGAGACACAGACAGAATATGTGAAGCGCAAGATGTAGCCCTTGTCTGCCTATTCCAAACCTGCTTGATGGTTTGGAAAGCAGTCACAAAGAGATTCTCCTGTTCGCCCACCTCATGTACAATTGCATTCACACTGCCTGCCACTGGCAATTTACTCTCCTTTGCTTCAAGGGAACTACAGCACCTCAA
Organism: Eurystomus gularis; assembly: GCA_013400335.1. Classification (NCBI taxonomy): domain Eukaryota; kingdom Metazoa; phylum Chordata; class Aves; order Coraciiformes; family Coraciidae; genus Eurystomus; species Eurystomus gularis. The sequence continues at coordinate 12,017 of VZZY01024280.1, forward strand.
CTCCTAGATAGACACCAACCCTCACTCAGGGTTAGAAGGAAAAATGATGAGTTTCTCCTTTTGACTATTTTCTTTTCTCCCTGACTCCTTTTCTTGTTTGGTTGTTTATAGCTTATTTAGTACTGAACTCATCCAAATAAATAGCGTTTTCTGATCTACGAGATACAAAACATATTGCTTAGACAGATTTATAATTTCTACTTGTTTTGGGGAATGATTCATTCTACAAAAATTAAAGTATGATCTCAAGACCCTCTTGTTATCATTAGACTGTATCTTAATATACAATGAAATATAATGCTTTGAAGGGTTTTTATTTATCTAATAAATGTTCTCTGCAACAGTTTTAACAGCCATGACAATTCAATTTGTTATTCCTATGTTACTTGCCTTCTATAACCATACTCTGCCAGTCATTTTACATGGAGATTGTTCCATGCAACAACTAAAATTTTCTGTCTTACACCATTCAACTAAACCATTTTGTAGAACCATGAAAAGGCATAATTTATGCCAAATATTTACAATTCAGTGAATTTCTGTATGGAACCATTTTTAGGAATATATCAAACAAAAAAAATGCTAAATAGAACTTAGAAGAATTTATTTTGTGAAGTTATAGCAAGGTTACTGTTCTCAGTCTAGAGAACATTAGTTCTTTATCCATCTAGAGTAGTATTGGTTTGTTGAGTTGGTTACTGTTTCTTTAGTTTGTTTTGTTTTGTGAGTTTGGGTTGTTTGGTTGTTTGGGGTTTAGGTTTGGTGGTTTGTTTGTTTGTTTGTTTTTTGGGGGGGGGGGNNGGGGGGGGGGGAGCTGTTGAAGGTGTTTGTTTCCTTGTTTGTTTTCCAGGAGTGAAATTAAGTTCTTAACTGCGATGTTGAGCTTTACAAACTGTGGGGCTTTTCCAAGTGCCCCCGTCACCACCTGGTACTGCTACTGACTGCTTCTATGTAACTGGCTTAATTGGTAGGAACAGAAGCTACAAGTACAAACCAAGCAAAGCACTCAAAAGTATGAAGGGCATGTTGGAAGGGGAAAAAGGGTACAAATCTAAGAGAAAACCTATGGGATAAAAGTGTACATTATTAATGCTTTGTTAATAAAAACTGCCCAGACATCTCAGTTTTAATTGTTTGATACATATCCTAGAAACTACTTCCAGTAAGGAGAATTTCAATGCTAGTGTATACAGAAATAGCACCACCATAAAATCAGTCTTACTTTAGCCAGAAGCTAAAATCAATTTCTATCATTTAAATAACTACATTTTACTAGTAACACATAACCTCCCAGTGATTCAAATCATGTCTTGTCCAATAAGTATACTAATGTAATTATAAAGACAATTAAAGAATTAAATAGAAATATATCAATTAAATAGAAATATATCAATTAAATTAAATATCCATCAGGAAATATACAGTATTTTAATGCATAGTAGACAACTGTACTTGCTCACTTGACCATCTTTGTTCAAATCTATATGTCTCTGTTCCTAATTATATGTTTATCCTCTCCTCAAGGTGAGGCTGGCTCCAGCAGAGCCCTCTGGAAAGGGAGGAGGCCACCCGTGTCCCCAGGGAGCTTTTGAGTATCAGTAGGACAGGAAGGGTTGCAGAGCTGGCAAGCAAAATCCAGCACAGAGGCTGGAGCTTATGTAGAGGCTAAGAAGCAGCAGAAAGGATGAGTCCAGCAGTAAGGCCACAGACACAGTGGAAAAACCTCTGGGACAGAAGGGAAACCAACAAATTTTGCTGTTGTTCAGAAAGTAACAAGTTAATTGAACTGAAACACAGTTCCAGTTTACAGGGGTACAATGGGCAGCAGAAGATTAATGCACTAATATCTCTATGTTGTGTTTGTTCATTACTTTGAATTCTATAGATTTTGAAAGTTAACACTTTCTTTTTTCCATTTTTATATTTGAATAAAAATTATTTTTTAATCCAAACCCTTTTGGTCTCTTTGGGGAGTTTCTCTAGCAGGAAGTTCAAGCACATCTGTTCTGCAGCAGCAGCAAAATCACTATAAGAGTTTGTATCTGCACAGATACAGAGCAAGGCTACAGCTCCAACAATGTGCTAACAAAGGATAAAAAATATTCCTTTTGAAATGACAACAACAAAGATAGATACTAAGAGAATGTTTCTGTAGGTGATGTGATACTCATGTAACATTACAATTTCACCTTCACTGTCATGAAGCAAGGAAATAGAGTAAAAATCAACTTACTACTCACTCTCTTCAGTGGGTTCCATCTCAATTATGTGATTTCCAGGGTGGCTAAAATGCAATATGTAATCTTTTCCTACTCTTCATGCTGGAAGTAGCACTGTTAGCACTTCCATTGCCCTGCAAATATTTTTTTGCAAATATCACCCTGACTTAAGTCCTATAATATTAGTCCCTTTAATACCTTATTAAAGCATTTCAGCTTCTTGAACAGATACATTTTCTTAAGTTTTTTACACCTTTGATGTTATTTTCCAACTTGCTAACTTCACTTTCTTCAGTGTTGTTTGATTTCCATTATTTTCCCTCTTATCCTCTTCAAATAACTTCATTTCATGTTCAATGAAGTTGCTAAGCCCTGATCAGGCTTGTTTTGTGTCTGTTGTTTTTTTTCCATAAAAATTCATTTTTATCCACACATTTTCTGCTGTGTTTCTTCATCCACTAATCTTTTCCAACAAACACAATACCATTTTTACCTGTGTTTCCTCTCTCAGCACAAAGATAAATAATCCAGATTTTGGTTTGACATCAAAGACATAAATAAAACACATTACAAGGAAGTCACTTGCTTCTGTATATATATGTATTCTTGATTTCAGTCTACTTCAGTATCTTATCACTCTAAATTCCTTCTCTTTCTCTCTTTCAAAAAATTAAAATATGCATATGTTAACCGATCTCCCTGCCACTTCTTGGTAGAGAATTCAGGAAAATGCTATCCACCCTTTCTTACTGTTTGGAGAATAGTTTTGACTTTGAACTCGACCTCTGCAGAAAAATATCTCCTTGTCTGCTTCTTTATTTCAAGTGTTCAGAAAAAGTTATCCCCACTTAAGTGGCAGAACAGGGTAATCTTTCAGTATTCAACATTCCACCTTCTCTATGGAAATAGAGAAGCTTTCATAATATTGCTAAGGAAAACTGAGCACATCAACAACCTAAAAAATTACACTGACATAATTCTCCAATTGTCTGGTTTATTGTTTTCCTGTAACTACTTTTGTTCTTTTTGTAAAGGTTGTATATTTAGATTGGGTTCTTATTTCCTTATTGGTGAGTTGTGGGAAGTATTATCAATTGCCACCACTGCACCATTGTTTTGTTAGGTGCAATACAAGGAAAGACTAGAAATACTGTGTATTGTCCTGTAGCTTTTCAAGATAAAGACATGGCACATGCACAAATGTAATCAGTTTATAAAGGCATAACAAACTGTTGCCTTCACCTGAGACAACAGATGATCATATGTGTCCTCTTCACACTTTGATAATGGCATGACTTTCTCTTACTGAGGTTTATTGCTCTTTTATTTCAGTTTGTGTGTTAAAATGACATCTGGCAATAGAGAGTTGAGTAAACTCCTGTTTCACTTGTGCTTGTACTATTCTCTTGTTTCCTTGTTCCTAGAAAAGTTTATCCTCAATCAAATGGCTATATGTTTACACAAATAAAACTTTCTCCTTTAGTGACTTTCTTAATTGGTATCCTTGCTTCCATATTTAGAGGTGGGTATAAATGTATGTGACTAGCTTTATCCAATCCAGTTAAACATTTTCCATTCTTGATTGCCCTTAAGGTTTATGCCTTACATTACAATATCAAGTGCAGTTGTATAAAAGATAAATTCCTCCGAATTTCAGTACAGACACTGATTTGACATTGATGATAATTGGGATACAAGTCTAATTCAGGAAGTAAATAATTTTCTTATTGCTTAATGAATAGAGAAGTAAACAACCTTAGCTAAACTATTAAAATAGTTTGCTGCTAAAGCAGACAGGTTAAGAACCTATAGGTGATGGTGATAAAACTTTCTGCAACAGTAATACAAATCAAAAACAGAAAGAAAAATAAGTAACAGGATAAATCATCCATGTTGAGAGCTACCTTTTCTTCCTCTTATTTGAGATTAAAATTTTATATACCTTCACCATACAATCTCAGGACAACTACTGTAGGAACACTTGAACTGAAACTAAATCAACTGTAATTTGAAATTCCACAAACCCCCTATTTTTTCTAATAGTGAAGGAGAGCCACAGTTGTAACTTACGCAACCGAAAATGAGAGGCAGAGCAGGTATATTTAAAAATCTCACTGGTAAAGGCTGTTAAGAGAGGCAATGATTACAGGACTGGCAAGTGGCAGCATGCACTGGGCTAGAGGGAGGTTCTAAATATAAAATAAAAGTAAAGGTGGTAAAAGTAGAGCTAAGTTTCCATCATGGTTTTCCAAAGAGAACAAGAACTAAATGCTGTACCTGAAGTTATTAGGTACATGGTTAGACCTTGTACACACACAGTAAAAATAGCTGCAGATAAATCTGAATTGCACATATGCAATTTAAAAAAGTTAATTTTAAAATGTTTTGTGAACTTTTCTTATGCTACTCTAACACACTTTCTAATGAAAATCTACTTTTTATTAAGAAATAATGAAAACGGGGATTTAATAGAGGAAATGAATAGCATAGAGGCGAGTTTATTAACAGCAACTGGAACAAAATAAAAAAAATAGACCATCTGAGCTTAAAAAGAGATTTTAAACTCGTCATAAATCTGTGCTAGAGAGGAACTCTACTACTTTTGTTTCAGGGAACTCTGGCAACATTTATGACTGTTGTTTCAATTCTTTTTCTATATGATCCATTATATTAAAAACTGATCATGATACTGTGATATAAAAAAATAATTAAATTACAAGTATATGTGGTTTCCTCTGCAGTTTAAAGTATCCCAAAGCATAAAAATGTCTAATGCTAACATATACAAGAGAACTGATACTTCATTGCACCCCTCCATGGAGGAGAGTTGCGGAAAAAGATGAGAATTAGCAGTATTGAGACATGTATGTTCTGCCTAGTACTCAGTGATCCTATTTTTGTAGTGTTTGAATAGCTAGAGTTTGAACTATATAATCTAAGAAAAAGATAAAATTTTCTGTAACTAATGAGTCATAATTATCTAAGTTGTAATTATTGCATGAAGAGAAGTTAAAGTACGGAAAATGGGCTGCTGCCATCGGCAAAATTAAATATTTCTGTTCATTTTCCAACATTTGTATCCAACATGTTTACCATTCAAAAGTGCTGATCTATAGTTAGCTCATTAAATACAACTCCTTCAGCACTGGCACCTGCAGTAATAGTCTAGTTTGCCTACAGAATGGCCTGCACATGTCAGCACCACAATCAGTTTGTAAAATCTATGTGGACTTTCCTGTGTTCACATGTCTTATCACCAAGCCCCACATAAGCATCTTAGTTAATTCCACATGCTCTGACTTCAGGCCCTATTTTTCTTAAAATGCTGGACCGGATCCTGCCACTAGAGACTCAGGATATTATCAAAATCTTGCTTCAGTAGTATCAGCTGTGTTAGATTTTAAAAAATCTATATGCAGTACTAACAAGCTGCTCATAACTTTCCTAGGTCCAGTTAAAACATGGTGAATAGTTAAAGACAGAACAAAAAAAAAATTATAAGAACAAACTCAAGGCAAATTTCCAGTTGTGTCGCATTATTTACACCCTCCGGGAGACTGCTTGGCATAGTAGGCAAAGTGATGCCACAAAATCAGATGAACAGGGTTTGACAGGCACAGAGCAGCATAACAGAAAGAGGAAAGAGAAAAAAAGGAGGAAATAGGAAACCTTTGTCTGCAATACCTACAGATTCTTTTTTGGTCTATAAGTCATTGATTTCTCAGAAAAGATGTATGGCTTAATACATGTTGTTTTCTTTACCTTTCCTTCTGAAGCAGTAGCATTACTGGCAGCAGGCATTTGTGAGGAACACTGAAGTACAGGACTGTGAGGGTGTCAGACCACTGGAACAGGCTTGCCCAGAGAGGTTTTGAAGTCTCCTTCTCTGAAGACGTTCAAAACCTGCCTGGATGTATTCCTATGCTGCCTGCTCTAGCTGAAACTGCTTTGGCAGGTGAGGCTGGACTAGATGATCTCCAGAGGTCCCTTCTAGCCTCAACCATCCTGTGATTCTGTGAACGGTTTGCCTCAAAATGTTGTGGATTCTGAGCAGTTTAACAGATTTAGAGAAATTTAAGAAAATCTCTGCTATTACTCTAGAGAATTCATCAGGAGTAAGAACTTTCATAATTTTCCGTAACTTAACTGGGGGAACAAAAAGGCAGAGCTGTTACTGAACAGATGATTTAAAAAAAAAAAACCAAACACAAAAATAGGCCATATAAAGCTGCTTTGAAACTCAGCTCTCTCTTAAAGGATAGATGAGTAATTGTACAAGTGCAAAAGTCAAGACAGGCGAATGCACTGATGCAAAGTCCAATTGTTTCTCACACCGAAACCAATTCCATTGTTTTCCTCCAGTTTTATGTTTTTGTAGTCTTTCAGACACAGCAGAGTTATATACCAGCTTAAAACTGAAATGATTCGGTGGTGAATGGTGTCCCAAGATGTTTTCAGTGTCATATACAACCTATCATATGTGTACGTACGAAGTAAACAGACACGTATGTTATGAACACTCATAGATATTCTGTCTTCTCAAATCTTTTATATTTGATGTTGTGGTAAGCAGTGCATAACAAACATCATGAAGTGCATTCTTTTACCAGTCTGAAATGCCATGATCTAATGTGTTTAATTCTTATCAATTACAACTAGGGAGGAAATGATACTAGAGAACTTCAAAGTGCTAATGAAATACCTGAAAGTGACCAAGCCCAAATTTCCAAGGCCATAGTAACACAAGATAAAAGGAGTATACTAGTATACTGACCCCAATACATGGTCTGGTGATCAGTTTAACTGAGACAGAGCTACAGGTCTGTGATTATATTACCTGTCTCTGAAACAGCTTCAGTGAAAATTTAATATCAAGTTTTTACATATTGCTTCATGTCATAATATCCATGTGAAAGTCCTGAAATTCCACTTTAAATGTCATTTTCAGCTTTACATAGATGGATTTTTTAAAAAATGCTGAGACATATACCAGTGTTAAGCTTGTTTACTCAAAATGCAACCATCCTAGCCAAAAGTAACGTCCAGAACTCATGGAGTGGAAAATGAAGTCTTATGAAATTCTCACAAGTTAAAACAAACACAGCCATTTAGGCAATAAACAAAATAAACAATGAATGTAAAGCTTATTTAAGTTGAGGAATGCCACAGCACAAACAAAATCCTTTAGGTAAACTCACTTTAAGATATGTAATGAAATTATTTATCTTTAAATAATTGATAGTTGGGTAACCTTTACAAATGTAAAGAATGTTCATGAACCAAAGAGCTTCTATCTAGCCATCTAAAATGAGAACATCATTATCTTGTAGCACAGAGAATAATTTTCCTCCAAAGTAATAAAAAGCTTTCAAAAACAAGAATAAGTCTTTTTTAAGGGTGTGTGAATACCACAATGCTTTCATATTCCTGACGGCTTAGAGACATTTGGTTGCACCTCTAATTCCATATTCCCAGTTTACCAGTGTTCTTGTGATATCTTCCACAATGATCAGATCTTGAATTTAATTCCTTGGAAGTGTTCAAGGCATTACTTTTTCCCAGAAAAAATGTTTCTATTTTCTATTCCTGTTTCTATTTTTATTCTTTAAACTACAGAAACAATAGATAAATTCTAATAAGCTTTTTATAGAAACAGTAAAGACATGCGACACACGAAGGATCTTTTTACAGAAGCATTCTGACATTACAGTTTTCCTTTATACTCTATTTATTTTTAAAATTTTGCCAAAGAGCATAAACACCCCTGTTATTTTTGTACTGATTTTTTTTAAATCTCATCCAGTACAGCAGTGAAATTATTTAAACTCAGATCTTCTGAGTGCAAAATGTGTTGTGGTCTGGTTTTTTGTGGTTTTGTTTTGTTTTCTTTGAATTTAAGTCCCAGAATATGAAAAATTGAAAGAGAAAGTCGAAATGACTGCTTAATGCAGTAGTGCTTCCTACCTTAGTTCACTGATCCTTGATCCTCTTCCATCTCCATGCCCAACTTGAGTCCCATTGAGGTTTTGGGCTCATAGACTGCAGTAAATTTTGAAGGCTTTTTGTCACATTGGTTGATTTTTCTCAGTGATAAAGGAATGTGATTGCTTCTAGAGGGAAGAAGAAAAAAAAGTCACAGCTTTTTATGGTATTTAAGTATAACAGCCCATTACAAAGTGAAGAGAACAGAGTTTTTGCTTTGGTGGATGAGAAGTTAGTACATTCTCACCTTTTACAGCAGGTACGTCAACTGGTGAACACTTCTAGTGAGGACTGAATGGATAAATTTGAATATGCTGAGGATGTTAAAGTGCAGAAGTAAAGTTCTTCCCTCTCACATTTAAAGGGTCAGAGTTTTAAGAAAACAGCAAGCTGATCCAAAATTATGAGCCAGTGTCCATTCACTCCAGTGCCACTAAGCAAATAGAATAGACACAGGACACTATGCAGGAATTACAGTCTCTTGTATTAGTCTTGCTGTAATCTTGTGCCACTAATTATAGAGGACTGTCTTTCTTCCTTAGTTCACACTAATTTCCTCTGTTATTTTACTTGTAACCATGCTCACTACAGTTAAAAGTCACAAATAAAGAAAACACACAATCATATTCACTGCTGATTTCCATGAGATCTGAGATGGCTTAAAATATAATACAAAAAAATCGGGAAGCAAAGACATCTAAAATCCTCATTGAACATACAGTGATACCAAAAAAAAGACATACATTTACATTAAAGGCACTGGACCAGATTCTATGTCTGACTTCAAGTCTTAAAAAAAAGAAAAGAAATTAGGTACTATTTAGTTTGACATAAATTGACCTGAAAGAAATTAGGATTCAAAATCATCCTGTGCAAGACAATAATTTGAAATGAGAGTTAATTGATAAATAGTAGTATGGTAGAATATGAGACAGAACTCAGAAAAAAGTTCTGCTATTTTTATGTGCACTTTTAGTGTACCAAGAACCACTTTTATGAGGGGTGGGGGAAAGCAGAAAACCCTTTCAGGTATGGATTAATAGTTCAGAAATATACCCTTGAAAACACCAAATCCTGAGGGATGGTTAATCATTTGTAGTTCATCACAAAGTATTTTTAGCTGCTTTAACAGAGACAGAAAACTGCTGCCTTTTCTACAGAACACTACAAGAAGGTGAAGATTATGAAAGGTTTCCAAAGTTTGTATTTTCCAGAAATGCTTGAAGTAAGCAGTCATTGCATTTACAGTGCTACTTGGATTTCTAGGGCAAGATCAACCTTTTATATTCTCATTACTCCATGGCATTAAATGCTGCCCTCCTTGCCATTACAAATCTGAAAGAAGATCATATTTTCATTTATTTAAATACCTGTGGTTTTATGAGAAGGAACAGAATCATTAGGAGGGAATTCATAATCTTGGTTCACAGACTACCGTGGTTATCTTGAAATGTCTCCTTCACAAATGAAAAAAGTTTTGTTAGCTCTTCCTTAAATTCCTCAAAGACACAGTTCAATCCAAAGAATAGAGCTTAACCTGACAGAAAATCTACAAATGATTTCTCAAAAATGATTTTTTTCAAAGAAACTCTCAGCCTCAATCTTGTCCTAAGGACCTTATTTCTTTGAAATGGTCTTTAGAAAATAGATTTTTTTCAGGAATAAGTATGGAACCAGACACAATTATTTCTGCAAAACTCTAGACAGCTAAGGAATATTTATTTACTTAGAAGAGAATTGTTCAGTTGGGAGGGACCTACAAGAATCATTTAGTCCAGCTGCATTTATTTTTGAAAAGCAAGTGAGCCCATATTACTAAGAGTACAAATACTTCCCTAATATCAAGAACATGCAAGGAAATCAGTGCAACTGGGGAGAGGAGAGGAAAGGGGAGGGGATGGGAGGGGAGGGGAGGAAAAAGAGAGAAAGAAAAAGAGAAAGAGGAAAAGAAAGAGACATCTGTTATACTGCTAATTGTCATGTAATGTAAAACTTTCATTAAGAGATCTGGTAAAAGTTTGAATGTATTCAAGGTAATGTATGTATTCAAGGTAATGAATAGTAGCAGTATTTATCAGTGTTTTGAATATACCATAAAGAGTGGCAATTAGGAAAATAAGGTTATTAGGTACAATAACTTTAAAATAGAGCAATTTATTCTAACCTTTCAGAATTATACTCAGGCAATCACAGTTCCAATGGCCTTAATGAGAGCAAGGATATGTGATTATATCATCAGGGAAATTTCAGGAGCCCTGAAAATATTCTGTGCTAACATCCTAATATTTATTGTTATTTTTATTATAAAATATCTATACACTAAGAAACACACTACATTCCCTGTTAAAAACAAATAAATTCTCTTTTCACAAGGCCCACTCCGTTAGTCATGAATTCTACAATGTCACAAGAATTGATCCACCATACAAAACTAATATAAATATCTATTTAACACAAAGAAGATACTTAGAAAGACTTGTAATAGAACTGGCAATGAACTCCTTATGTTAAACGGAAGCCAAATAAATCTCTTAGATTTTAATATAAGGTGCATATCATGACAGTAATTGCATATGTGGCGTGGCAGAGAGCCCATGTATAGCCCTATTACTGCCTTGCCAATAAGTCATTAGCAGTTCAAAGAAAATCCAAAAAATGACATTAGGCTAACACATGAAAGCTACTTTTGAAACTGAAAAAAAGGAAGACACATATACCTTGGCTCAAATAGCAACTAGAAAACAATGGCTTAGGACAGTAACAGTTACTGAAGGATGTAAATCCTTCACTAATTAAGTGAAAGGAAGAGATTAAAGAGTCCATAGAAGTAGGAAGATGGACAAGTTTAACAAATAAAGGTCTTAAGAGAGAAAAAAAAAAAAAGAAACACATTATGATAGTGTAAAAAATTTAACTTTTAAACAATCTCTTAAGGAAACCAGAAGAAATTATATAATTTGCATCATTTCAGTAATATGCTTAAATCAAAGCACTAGAAAACTTATTGCTCCGGCCCCCTCCAGAATGCAGCTGAAAGCAAACTGACAAGCTGACTTGCTTTTCTGTCTCCAGGAGCTACTACTTTGTAGCAGTACAATATCCAAAGCCCTAGTAATAATAACAGAAACTACTAGATTTATTAGCTGAAAAGAAGAGAGAATAGCATATTATAAGAAAGTGTTAGTTTCTTACCTGTTGCTATTATACCTTAAATAGCTATTGTATCCATCAGCAAGTTTTCAGGCAAGATTAAACCCTTCCAATATTTCAGACTTCCAAATAAATTTCCTGTATAAAAGTTATGGTAATTGTCAGAAGGCAACAGAGGGACTGAAAAGAGAGAGAATTCTTACAATATACTGTTCTTTTTGAGTGCCTGAAGCATAGAGGTCTAAGCACAATGAATATATGTTGATTACTTAACTACATTTTTTCTCCTTTTGTTAAGTAAAACCTCTATTGGTCTATTGTAATGCATCTTGTTCACTGATAAGCTACAGAAATGAGTCAAAGCTGATTTTTGTCACAAAGTCCAAAGGACAAAATATTGCATATGAAGCAGAACTTAGCCTCTCAAGACTTACATGCAATCAGCATACCACCAAGAAAAAACTAACTTACAGGCCCAGGAATGGGTGTATTTAGCAGTGACATACATTATCTGTTAACGAGAAAATTTCTTATGGATGGTCCCAACTCAGTTGTCATCACCAGCAATTACAGCAGTTGTTTACATAGAAAAGTGATAGAAGGAAAATATTTATAGCTGCTTTACAGGATACAGCAACTAGAAGCAGTAGAGCTCACACTATATGGCGTGCCAAGACTTTCTTGCCTGGTGTGAATTGTCGCCACATTGTTTGAAAACCATTTCTGTAGAAAAACACTTGGTTTACTCTAGTCATAACTTCTGCTTACCTTATGCCTTTTTTTCACTGATTTTCAACTACATTTACAGCATTTCAGTAATACCTTTGTTGTAGTTGAACCACAGTCACAGCATCCTTTCAGTCTATATGACTGCTAATTTCAGACCTCTTACAGTTGTTTAGTTCATTCCTGTTCATTTCCTTCACTGATGAAAAATGATACTTCAGATAATTTTATTTCTCTTAAAAGTTCTTACATTTTCTCCTTGCTCTCTTCTCCTTCTTCCAATATTCTGGCAGTGTTTCCTCTTCTTGCAGAGATGGCCTCTCTTTACTAAACTTTGGGATGACAAGAGTTCTTACTGATTTAGGATGCATGAAATTTGTGACCCTCTGTTACATCAATGGAGGCAGTAAGGAGAGTACAATTTAGGGTAAACGTACAATGAAGCTCTGACATTTTCACATTTTTTTTAAATCACTTGGATTGTTAATCTGTGAAATTTCATTGCAATTGTCTAATTATTCCTATACAGATGCCCTTCTATGTTCTGTTCAATTGGCTCCACCAAAATTCTACTCTGTGAACCATTTAATTTTTATTTAATTTCTTCTTCAATATTAAAAAACAACCAAAACCAACAAAAACTCAAACAAAAACACCTGAGGAATTACTTATAAAGCCTCATATTTAAGAGTAAGGAATTTTCCTTGAGAAAGATCATCATTAGCAGGAGCTAAACTAAATTTATTTTTAAATCACACACAATCGAGAACTCAGTCTTTTAAATAAGGAATTTCTTTCGCCACTAGAGGAATACCAGCAACATTATGTGGTAACCCCTATTGCACTGTAGCTTACATTAAGACAAGCAGGAGGTATTAAATTTAAAAATACTCTATACATTGTGAAAATATATCTTTCTTTATATAGCAAGACAGAAATCTCTGAAATAAATAACAGTTTTTCTATGCCTCAAACCATACGGTCATACCTGCATAAAGCAGAGAATGAAGAAGGTAGTATATGACCATAAGAAAAGCTTGTTTAGGAAATTTTCATAGGTAACAATATTTCAATGTCCTGAATTCAATGTCTCAAAATTTTTGGTAGCAACATTTAAAAAAAATAATATAAAACATTTTCAAGTCTTATGCTTCCCTTTAAATCTAAATCAATAACATTTTTTTCTCTATCTTTATTGTTTTGCCCCAGCCAGGCTCTATCATAACCTCAACAGACCTGAAAAAGAATGTGCTCTCCTTCAGGTGATACAACCTATTAGTCCCTTTTCTTCACAAACTTTTTTTTCCTACACAAAGTAAAACCCCAAAGCTATCTCTAACCTCATTTAATCCTTTCAATACCTTGATAACCTGCCCTGCAGTATTTTGTCTTTATCACAGTCATGAAAGAAAGTGCTTTGTCTGCAACTTTTCATGGCAACAAAATTACACCTCAGACTCGTGTTATGAGACACGACACTGTAATGCATGAAACATGAAATATTGAAAAAGTAAAGGAATTCTGAAACAGAATCTCTTTTCCAAAGGCTAAACTTCAGTCCAGGTTTGCAGGCTGGATACCCTAAACATCAAAGTCAGCCAAAACATGATGTACAGGGAGATGAGTCGCTTCCTGACAATCAAAATTTGTAGAGTCCAGCTGCAACATGAATTTTTTACTGAGAGAGACAACAAAACAGATAGTTGCACATTCATGTTTAATGTCTTCTAATAACTATTCCTCTCTTACACCCACTCTAACTATGACCCAAACTAATGATATACTAAGTGGAAAAAAAAACCAATAATGACCCCCAAAAGTAAACAAAAAACTACAGTCCCCTCTCCCCCTAAAAAAACAAAACAAAACAACCAAACAAAAAAAAAACCCAAACCACCAAACAAAAAAAACCACCCCAAAAACAAAACCCAAAACTCCTGGGAGAGTTTAGAGATCCTTCAAAAATCCCAATTTTGAAATGCTAAGATTAGTAGATTAACTTGAGAGTATTTACTTCACATATAATATATAGCCAAATCCAGGGGAGAGAACAACACAGGTGGCCCATCCCCTCTGGGGCTGCTGCTGTCCCATTTCTAGGTTCCACCAGGAATGAGCTGAGCACTAACCCCTCATGGGCACACATAAGGTCTGTACAGGCAAAGCTGCCTGCAAACAGATTTACACAGACAGGAGAACAGGCACCCACTTAAAACAGGAACAGCCTGAATAACCCAGCCCTGTTTCTCTGGACTCTCAAGGACAAAAACCCTTGCCAGGTCTCACCAGCATCTATCTCCCACGTGCTCCATCTCCCTGGGGTCCAGCTTTCAAATCAGATTTCTGGTGAACCAGGTCTCAGACCCTTGGTCTTGCCACTAACCATCACCCAGACTTCTGCTGCTTGCCAGCTAGTCTGCCTTGAAGTTTGCCACTGGGTCACACACACAGAATAGAGAGCACACTCAGACAGAAGGTAGTTAAAAAACTGAGTTTATCCAGAAAATGAGAGGTGATGATCATCACCAGTGTTGGTGAGACAAGTGCACTGATGCAGAGACTGCTCACACACCCCCAACCTCCCTTAAGCCCCTTTCTCTTCATTCCTCTACATGTGTTCCATCCCAGTTCACCCCTACCCCTCCACTTCCTAGCTTCTTCCTCTCTGCTTAAACATTCCATAATAATTTCTGTGCAATCCCCAAATTTTTGTTTAAAGCCAGAATGCCCCTCTCCACTTCTCTACAGGTAACCCTTTAATATGTCCTGTCCACCTTTATGCAGTCATCCCCCTTATATTTCGCAGCATCCCTCTGTGGCAGGTTTTGCAGCAGGGATAAAGTCTTAGCTGTTTGGGATAAAGGCTGAGCGGTATCAGTCCTGCTGGGTTTAGTGATTGATTCAGAGGGACTGTGACTCCTCCCTCATTATTGCTTCTCTGATCACTGCTTGCTCTTTGTGTTTCCTTTGAACAGCCATTAGTCAGGTATCTTTTGTCAGTACTTCTGCAGAACAGTGAACAATGATGTGCAGGTAGTCTATTTTCATTGAGGTTTTTTACTAAATTCCTTAACATCTTATGTGGTGAGGTTTAAAACCAAACTCCCTCACATTGCATGATTCACTCATGCTAACTATAAGACAGTAAGGTGTTAAAAAGATGACAATAGTTACAAACAGTAGCAAATTAGTGACACAAGGAATTACATACTTCAATATATTACATAAGCAGAAGTATTAAGGACTTCAAAGACATTTAAGTAGAAATAAGCCGACGTCTAATGGGAATACTTAACAAAATAATGGTTATTTAATGAACTCAAAGACAGCAAAACTTTCTTGTGATGGTTGTAATTTTAAATTTGCTTACTAAGAGAAAGTTTAATATGAATACTATATCACAAAAAGAACAGTGTGCAAACAATTAATGTCAAGAGATTTTTCCTCCTCTCTACAATTTTAAATATCTTTTTGGCTAGATGTCATGCTTCTGAACAAGAGAACGTGAACTTACTTCAGATTTATTACCAAAGAAACTTGTCCATCAATATTATTTGTAACTAACCCAAGAAAGCTCCCTGAGGAAAAAAAAAATAAAATAAAAAAAGGGAAAACTAGGTAAGCGTTATTTCATATGAAAAACATTAAAATGACTAATACATTTTATCTAAATTCTAAAGTTCAGAAAAAGAAAGAGAATGTTCATAGTACTTAAGTGAAATCAGATGGACTTTGAAGCCCTTTTCCTCTAGCTTCTTTCTTTCTTTTACCTTGAGATGGATTTTTTTGTACATTTCTTCACATAGCTATAAAGAAGTTGATAACTGCTCTTCATGGTTTTCAAGCATGAAGTGAGCATTCAATGCTCTTTCCAGAGGGAAGAAAAAAAAAGAAAGAGGAAACCTTTTATAAAAACCATATAAATTATTGTTTCAACTTTTTTTTTCCTTAAAATAATAATCTTAAATATTTGCTTTATTTTTCTGGAAGAGAAAAAGCTTTTTCTTTTTAACACATATTGTAACAGTGGGGACTTTTTAAAATATTGCAGTACTTTTATTTGACTTTTAATAATACTTTTTGTATATCAGGCTCATATCCTGCTAGTGCTTCGGGGTTTCTACTTGGAAATGCTAAATTAATGTCTATAGTCAACTTCAATAGAAGACTTTAAAAACTATTGAGACTGGCTTCCAGCTCTAAAATGAAAGGAAATTTGGCGGATTTAGGTTATGTCTTAAAAATTGTGACTGTCTATATCATCCTTATTAAGTAAAAATTGGAGGATGGGACTAGATGAGAAAACATATACCAATTCAAAATATACACACATATGCAGGCTTTACTTTAATCCCAGTGTTCCTGCTGGGCTTCTGTGGAATTCTAAACATGTATTTACAGAAACAAAATACTTTTAGAGTTATGTGGTACTATTTCTATTCTCTGCAGGACTGTATTTTCTTAATTTATAATTATAATCTCATGATTTTCAACATAAGGATTTATGATGTGCTTGGACTTTGTTTACACTTCTAGTTTGCAAAGGGCCATTCTGAGGTGTTTTATGCCAGAGTATCCTTAATCCACAGGCAAAATCATGGAGTCATAGAACTGTTTAGGTTGGAAAAGACGTCTAAGATCATTATGTCCAACCATTAACCCAGCACTGCTAAGTCCACCACTAAACGAAATGCCTCAGCACCACATCTACACATCATTTAAATACCTCCAGGCTATCACTTGTTACCTGGGAGAAGAGACCAACACCCACCTTGCTACAACCTCCTTGCAGGTAGTTGTAGAGAGTGATAAGGTCTCCTCTGAGCCTCCTTTTCTCCAGACTGAACATCTCCAGTTCCCTCAGCCACTCCTCATAAGACTTGCTCTCTAGACCCTTCACCAGCTCCATTGCTCTTCTTTGGACACACTCCAGCAGTGTCTAAATGTCTCTGTCAGTCATTTAGCCTTTGCAAATGATTTTCTGGCCCTGATGTGAACGTTGTTTCACCGTGATGTAGGATGAGTTTTCCCACATTGAACTGAATATAGATGCATTTTTGGAGCAAACTCTGTTTCTGTCAAGATTCTTCTACCAGTACCTTGTGTAGTTTTGGACTTCTATGTTCCAGTATGGTTGTTCTTTGCTTCTTTTAGCCTATGCCTGATACAAGCACACTACACTCCACACTCCAGGAAGTCAACAACTAACACAGCACACTAGCTCGTCTTTGCAAGCATGCACACCTTATAGACCATAAGGGAGGTATATTTTATCTCCTGCTCCTGCTCCATGTTCCCTGTCTCCTTTACATCCTTCTCCATTTATCTATCTAAACTGTCTCTAAATTAATCCAAGAAATTGAAAGCTATATAGGAATGGAATTTGTAAATCATCAACAAAAAGTGTAACACTTTTTAATGGAGGCTGCAGTCATATCAAAACAGTTTGCCCTTCTGTTCTCCTTTCTTTCTAAACTTCAGTTGCAGAATCTAGCTCAAAGGTGCCACCATTCAATGAATGTCAGCTCATCCATGTAAAGACAGTATAATTTAAAGAAAGATTCTATTAAAAAAATGAAAATAAGAGAAAGGAAAGGGAAGAAAACTTACAAACAGCTGCATGTTTAAAGGAGATACAAATATTCTTGCGAAGCACAGTGAACTCTTTTAGTATGGTATTGGCTGTTACTATGTCCAAATTAAAATGTTTTAACTTTGTTTTTTTTTAAGACTTCCACCAAACAATGTGGAAGGGAAATAAATTTAATTCAGGTAAGTGCTTTCCTCGAGTAATTACTTTCCAAATGTATGAAAATTTGGGATGTCTATCCACAACTTCCACTTTTAAATTTGGATTTGTGTTTATACCTTTTTATTAAAACAGTCTAAAGGTTTTATTTTTAGTTGGTGATGACTAACTACCTAAAAGAAGCACACATTCTGCCACGCTGAAGAGATCTCTCAAGTAGATGCCACACTGTGGTTTTGTGAATGTGGCATAGATTTCTAGGACAGTGCCTTCACATACAGTGAATTTCTGCCAGCATTTGTTGGCCCATGTCTTCAGGACTGTTTTCACCCTTGAAGCACAGTTTGCTACCTTGGCTTCATTGCTCCTGCCTACAGAAGTTACTTCAAAGAAGATATAAGAGAAAGGTCTGTTCAAAGCAAGCCTGCCTTCCCCCCTGCACTGCCATGGACCTATTTTAACTGAATTTTAAAAGGTCAGGTACTCCTGTAGTACCATAGTACAATTCAGCCCCTGAGAAATCTTTTGCTTTGAAGGTGATCCCAGCTCACAGAAGGAAGAGGGATGAGGAAGCAAAACCAGAGGATGTATGGAAATTATCCAGTATGATAAAAAGCTTCATAATAGAGTGACAAAAAAATGTCTTAGGGATACTTGATCAGTTTTGAGTCCTAATGTCAAAACAGTAAGTATTTCCAAAATGACACACTTTAAAAATGCATTTTAAATGTCCCTTAAAATATGTACATATCACCACACATCTTCAGCTGAAATTGTGTTGAACACTCACCACAGCCTTCATATTAATTACTATTACTGATTATGGATTTTCATGCAGAGTGTTGCACATCATGTTTTTAAAAACCAGACCGTAAGGTTAAGTTAATCAGATAACAGCTTTCTCACATATGGGACAAGAAGGACATAGTAGTGCTTTTGCTAGTGCCACTAGACAAAGAATAGATGCTCTCTATTAACCCCTCTCCCTTGCAAAATGGGATGAGAAGGAGAATAAGGGAGAGAGACTTATGGATTGGAAAAGAAAACAATAAAAGCTCTACTTAAAATAATAACAGTGAAATGAAATATATACAAATGTATACAAAACCAATATTAAACTCAACCCTCCCCAATAGCAATTACGTCACTATCACCACTGATGCTGTGGAGAGGGCACTGAGGAAGTCCCAGACTGGACTCAGTGGCAGATAAGAACCAAATTTGGGAGCTGGATTCTGGAGCTGGATTCAGGAATGCATAGATTAGGATCGAAGGCAGAATGGACAGAGTCTTCCTTGGATGTCAGCCATTGAAGAAGAGGAATTAGCCCTTGTGATCCCTCAGCTTTACAGTGAATGTGATGTGAATCACCTGCCCTGTTTGCTCCTTCCCACAGGTGCGGCCTTTTGCTCTACAGCACTCCAGCGTGGTACACAAGATTTAGCAGTGATGTTGTCTCTATAGGAGCAAGTGTAAGCAAGAGCCTTTCTCCACACCGGTCCTTGGTAGTAGCTGTAAACATCAAGCATCACCACTTCCAGAAGCAGACACTGTCTGCAAAAATATGCCACCAACATTAGGAAGCATAGTTACTTAGAACAGACTTAGCTGAATATCAAAATCACTGAACCGAATTAGCTCTGTTCTAGCTCAAACCAGGACACACTGTTACGCCTCAATTCTCAGGGCGTATTTGTGAAACATAGCTGATTGATATTTTTCCTTAACTTTTATTTAGCTGCAAGAAATCTGATGTACAGCTAACAATGCTAACAAGAAGTTTGTTTCCAGAATTCTCCAGTTGCATTAGTGCTTTGCAGGTCTTCTAGCATTGATCCACTTCAGAAAGAAGAATTAGTTTTGTTCAAATCATGATTATAACATGACTTGCTATAGTTTAGTGTTGCCTTAATCTGTATGCCATGAAGTTTACCAAATACAATTGTGGTGGTGACATTTCAGGACTTCAAACTTTTCTCATTTGTTTCCCTTCTAAAAGAAAGGAGATAATTCGACTAAATAATTTGTTGAACTCATAAATGAAGCTTTTATGGTCCACATAACCATTTAGAGAAGTGAATAATTTTATTTAAAAGAGAAAAATCCCAACAAAAACAATTCACAGAATCACAGAATGCTAGGGATTGGAAGGGACCTTGAAAGGTCATCTAGTCTAATCCCTCTGCTGGAGCAGGATCTCCTAGATCAGGTCACACAGGAATCCATCCAGGCAGGTTTTGAATGTCTCCAGAGAAGGAGACTCCACAACCTCTCTGGGCTTGTTGTTCCACTGCTCTGTAACCTTCACTGTGAATAAGTTTTTTCTCATATTTATGTGGAACCTCCTATGTTCCAGCTTCCACTCGTTGCCCCTTGTCCTATTATTGGGTGTCAGTGAGAAGAGCCTGGCTCCATCCTCCTGACATTCTCCCTTTACATATTTATAAACATTAATAAGGTCATCCCTCAGTCTCCTCTTCTCCAAGCTAAAGAGACCCAGCTCCCTCAGCCTTTCCTCATAAGGGAGATGTTCCACTCCCTTAATCATCTTTGTGGCTCTGCGCTGGACTCTCTCAAGCAGTTCCCTGTCCTTGAACTGAGGGGCCCAAAACAGGACACAATATTCCAGATGCGGTCTCACCAGGGCAGAGTAGAGGGGGAGGAGAACCTCCCTCAATCTACTAACCACACCCCTTCTAATACACCCCAGGATGCCATTGGCCTTCTTGGCCACAAGGGCACATTGCTGGCTCATGGTCATCCTGCTGTCCACTAGGACCCCCAGGTCCCTTTCCCCTGCTCTGCTCTCCAACAAGTCAATCCCCAACTTATACTGGTGCATGGGGTTGCTCTTGTCCAGATACAAGACTCTACACTTGTCCTTGTTATATTTCATTAAATTTCTCCCTGTCCAACTCTCCAGCCTGTCTAGGTCCTGCTGAATGGCAGCACAGCCTTCTGGTATGTCAGCTAGCTCCTCCCAGCTTTGTGTCATGAGCAAACTTGCTGACAGTGCACTCTATTCCCTCATCCAAGTCATTGATGAATATATTGAAAAATACCGGTCCCAGTAATGACTCTTGAAGGGCACCACTTAATATAGTGTATTCATTTCACTGTGACTTTATGTATTAGACCTAACTGCAGTACCAAACTCACCTGAAACAGTCAGATTGGATAACAAGAACTTGTTACTAACGATTGCTGTCGCAGTAACATCTAGGTTATGAAATCAATGGCCAGGACTCCATAACTCTAAACTAACTGCACCAATAGTAACAGCTGTATTTCTCCCATTTTAAAAGCCAGCTTTGTTGAAGACAATGGGACTACCTCTGTATGGAAAAAAATATCCGCTACATTAGATTTTGTGGGATAGGGAGGAGGGCTTCACCTGGTTTTATTAACTGTGAAGAGAGACCCTACATATATTAATTCTGTCTCTTTTTGTTACAAATAATCATCTGACAGAAAGATTACATAAATATGAGACTATATTAACAATTTATTTTCCTGGTGTGATAGACTGCACATTACACAATACATAATTACTTCGGACTTGTAAAAGGGACAGACAACTGCGGACTATAGATAGTGTAACACTAATGATGCAGCTCACATGAATGAATGGACAGGTAAAGCTATATGTGCTTGCCAAGTTTCTATTCCTTCAGACAATTAATACAAGATGCTTGGGAAACAGATGGCCAGGCATCTAAAAGTCAAATCAGAATCTCTTTTATGGTCTGTGGGGAACAGTTACTGGCAGAAGAACTGAAGGAGATTAACATGTTGTTGACAGTCTATTTATTCTTCTCTACCATTTATTTAAAAGAAGTAATTATTCTCTGCAAGAAACTTGACTTAACCTTTCCTTCTTTCTAGTATAGCTGTGCCTGAGAGAAGACCTACAAGTGTTTTCTGTCACACTGACTTTAGACCTCTCTGAAACACAAGAAGCTACAATAATTGTGTTTTCAGTCTCAAAAGAGAAGTTTTGTGAAATGCAAGTCTTTGTCACCATGCCTGTTAGGAGTTAGGAATATTGTATCCTATTATTCAACTTAACTTTAACATTTAACTTGGAAAACACAATTGTATTCCCTTCTATTATAGGCTGGGTAAGCAAACTTAATGGGAAGTTAGCTCCTATGGGTTTCATCACCTTTAACTTTTACCTGCTTTTGCAACTCCCAGATTGTTTCTGCTCCTTTTCTTGGCAAGCCTATCAGTTCATTTTCTGGCAGTAGGGTAAACTATACTGTTGTGTAGTGCAGGTGTAATACTATCTGAATGCTTTATCAGAACCTTCATCATTTGTCATGGGATGCTTTTGTGTGCCATATAAAAAGTCATCATCTTCTTTGAGTCTCTCTACTTTGTCACAGAAATAGCCTCCAAGAGATGCTGCTGAGCTCCTGAGAAACTCAGACAGATGAAAACATTCTGATATTTCTTTTTCTTGTGGCATATCAACAGAATACCATTCCCTTGTTCTGCAGTAAGCATTTAAGACTACTGCTCTGATTCTTCTGCCCCACAAATTGATAGAGATTAACCTAGACACACACTCGGCCCTTTTTGATTGCTGAATAGGAGTTCCACCAAACAGTTCCCTTATATATTCAGGCCCTTGGCAAATTCAAGACAGACTGAAAAGTTCAAACTATTTTGTGCCCTCATTGTGTATAGCTTTGTTGTCACAGCATTAAGAGAAAGTATAATCAGATAATGCTCTGAGATTCATAAAGACAGAATTCCTAATGGATGTTCCTCCTACCTTAAACTACTTTGGGGGGGGGGGGGGGGGGGGG
>VZZY01024280.1:34685-45000 GCA_013400335.1 Eurystomus gularis
ACTTTTTTTTTTTTGCTTTATTCTATTATATGATATCATACGACTTCACAGTCACACATATTCTAGGTCACTCAGCCCACTACATTTCCTAGATAAAGCAGGAGGTTGAATCTATAGAATAAGATTTGATTCTACTGCCTTTTGAGGGAGGAAAAATTTGCATATACACAACAATAGATAACTGTACAGCAATGACAGAATACCTCATATGGAGACACTGAAATATCTTTCCTTTGACTCTAGGGATTTTGAAAAGCTAAGATTTTTTTTTTGCTTATAAGAAATTGATAATGAAGATTACTTCATTATCAACAGTAATAAGTAATAGAAATAAGCCTATTACTTAAAATGTTCTTACCAGGAAAACCTTGGTTTAGATACCAGGTCTTCCTTCTAAGTTAAAATTGGGCTTCATATTTCCCATGAACAAGAAACTTGTGACATTTGAATAATATTAGACCACATAGAAAATCATCCAAAGATAAACTGCTGATAAGTATTATCAATAAGAAAGTATAAGTTTAGCTCAAGTAATATCCCCGTTTTATATTAAGAACTCAATTTTCCATTCATAATTAGCATATACTGATAAACTCACATTAATATAACGCATGCCAATCAGGCACCGGCTGAGGAAAATTAAACTCAGTTGCTCATACGGGCCAATCTCTGGTTTTGTAATACTGATTTTGATAATTCTGTGAGTTATCATTATAATACAATGTTTTTAACAGTGACATGGAACAAAAGTAACTATGGAATGGATTTGTTTCTTCTAATATCCACAGTACAGTGAGACAAGATACAATGGAAATGTTAAGATTTTTTTTTTTTTTCACTTGACTGTTGGTAACTTCTTGAGCACATTGCACAAGAAAGCAATTATAAACAAGAAACACTAATGCTAAGCCAATCTTGCATTTCTGAAGTGTAGAAATGGAAATTCACAAAGCCCACAGCCCAGTAGATATCTGGAGAAAAAATTGTAAACCACTGGACACGTTACAGGAAAGTTTGTGGATCTCGATTTTATATCTCCTAGTAGTTAGACAAGGGAGTTCTATAGTGGAAATAAAAGTTTCTAACCATGTTGAGTTCTGGCCTAAGTTTTTTATTTCTGCAGTTGAAAGAAGTGACTATTCTTTGTTCCTGTGTTTAGCTGACAGTTCTGATAGCTTGGTGACAATTTACACTACACACAAAGAAGGGAATCTGCTCCCTGTGTAACCTTCTTGAAATCATAAATTATTTCTTAATTATTATTTTGTTTTTAGTCATAAGAAATGTGGCCAGGTGGCCAAGAAGACAAATAGCATCCTGGATTGTATCAGAAATAGTGTGGTCAGCAGGACTAGGGAAGTGATTGTCTCTCTGTACTCAGCACTGGTGAGGTCATACCTCAAATATGGTGTTCAGTTTTGGGTCCTTCACCACAAGAAAGATGTGGAGGTGCTGGAGTGTGTCTAAAGAGCAGTGAAGATGGTGAAGGGTCTAGAGCAGAAGGCTTATGAGGAGCAGCTGAGGGAACTGAGTTTGTTTATTCTAGAGAAAAGGAGGCAGAGGAGAGACCTTATAGCTCTCTACAACTACCTGAAAGGAGGTTGTAGCAAGATGGGAGTTAGTCTGTTCTCCCTAGTAACAAAAAACAGCCTGAAATTGCACAAGGGGAGTTTTAGATTGGATATTAGAAAAAAATTCTTCAGAGAAAGGCTTGTAAAGCACTGGAACAAGCTGCCCAGGAAAGTGGTTGGGTCACCAGCCCTGGAGCTACATAAAACACATGTAGATGTGGCACTTAACGGTGGACCTGGAACTGTTAGATTAATGGTTAGATTGTATGACTTTAAAGATCTTTTCCAAAAGAAATTTATCTATGATTGTATGAATCTATTAAAGATGTTAGTTTTAGCTTTATTTTACAAGATGATACAACTTTATAGTCACATATAACCCTATGAAGTGGGCTAGTGATGCACTGAAGACCTAAGCCACAAAACTAGCAGAAAACCTGTGTATTTTTCTGGCTTTTCCTTTCAGTAATTATGAATATTCTGACAATTTTTACTGCTGATCATACATTAACAGACATCAATTTTTACTTTCAGTATAGGCAGTCTCAAAGACATAAGTACAGTCCCATAAAGCCTTTTAAAAAGAGTTTAAAGTAGTTGCCAAAGTTTATAGAAAGCATCATCCAAATTTGTGTTCTTGAGTTCAGTATTATCTTAGACATTCAAGTAACCCTCTCTGACTACACTAAGCTGGTGATCTCTAAACTTCTTATTTCACATTTTTCTGATGTGAACATATTTTGACCCTTTCCCATTATAATCTCCCTCCTCTATTTCTCATCACTTTTCCCTTCATATTTGATGAGCTCTATGACATAAAAGCCTAGTTATCTATCTACAGAAACTTTCTATCTTTCTAAATTTAGCAGTTTCTGTGATTAATTCTTATACTTTAAAAGCAAAAGGTTTAGAATGTTTAGCACTGTAACTGAATAAAATAAAATAAAATCCCAAATAAATACCTTGAATATAGCTAAAAACTACATCTGAGCAGTTTGCATAAAAAATGACCTTCCAGGAAGCTGACAAGCAACAGACACTACAGCAAATTTAAAATACAAATTCATACACCCTCTAAATGCAAGAATTTTCCCTCATATTTCATGAAGTTCTGAAATAAAGATTTTGTGTGGTGCAATACTGTGGCGTACAAAAAGAGCTGATTAGCTGAAGAATATGAGTTATAATTAAGCCTACAATTCAAAAACTCCTGTCTTTCTACTTCCATTTCTCATTTTATAGAGTGATCTCATAATCTCAAAAAACTGTAAATTACAGATGACTCATTAAAAAGTTTTCAAGCTCATTAACTAAGTATTCTTATAGAGACCTATATTCTAATTATCATGACTGACACTAACCAATGTCTCAAATCAGTGTGGGATCCTGCAAAGACTTTTTCACAGGTATAACCATCTTTACATGCAGATCCCCAAATGACTTTAAAGTTGTTCATAAGCAAGCCTTCACAAATCTGAGCCCGGCTTGCCAGAATATTCATTATAATCTCCTTATTCTTTTATTTATCAGTAAAACACATGGAACTCATTTGACACTACATAGAGAATATGTAACAGCAATAATTCCTATCATTTCAAAAAGGTGAAGATGAAGCAGGAAGACATAAAATTTCCTAATGAAAATCACATAGGCTGATCCTGAAAGAATATACTTCTTTTTCTGCTCAGTGTATTTCAAAACTGATCCTTAACCTTGCTTTTCCTCATTTTCATATGCAGGCCTGCACAAAAATTTCTGAGTTTGGGCAAAAGTAAAATTAACAACAAAGATTAATCTATTTAAGCAACATAAAGATTCTTCAAGGAACAGCTTGAATCAGCCACTAATACTACATTAATCCTTTCTAAAACAAAATCTGTTTTAAAAGCAGGCAATTAAAATCTGTGTTAAAAGCAGGCAATATCTTTGTCCCATTCTTCCCACTGTGGTAAGAAACTTTCTTCTCTTTTCCAGGCTAAATTATTTAACGGGATATTTATACCTCTCTGTTATGGTGCCTGGTTTTTTAGGGGCTTTCCCCCTTCCTTCTGTTAACTATCATCCTCTTTTTTCACTATGGCTTATTTAAAGATCACTCAGATTTTGGTTTACTATGCTAATTCAGCCAAACATCTGTAGTGCGACCCACCTGCAAGAGCAGGTTCACCTAAAGCAGGTTGCATGTGATACATCCAGGCAGTCAAATACTTGGCCAATGTTTCCTAAGGGTGCATATCATTTTCCTGAGCCTTCCTAAGGTTTTCCATTGCTTCTTAAGGTTCCATAACTCCCTTGCTTTTGTGATTTGAAGTACACATGGAATGCTTTGGGTTTGAAGGGACCTTTAAAGATGATCACCTTTAAACCACAACACCCCTGCCTTGGCCAGGAACACTTTCAATAGATCAGGTTGCTCAAAGCCCCATCCAACCTAACCAATCCGTAACTAACTTGAAGATCCCAAAAGTTTTCTACACTGCTACTGTAGTATTTCCATTGTATAGCCCCAACTGCTTCTAGAAGTACATTTTGAACTTTGAAACAGTGAATTTTATTCTACTTCTATTACTTCAATTCATAAGGAGTCTAATTCTTACTGTATTTCAACCCTCTGTACTGTCAGCTTCACTGTATCAGCAAATTTCTGTTGCCTATGCATTACAGTACATCAGTGAAAAGTTTTAAACACTGTCCTGTTACTTGTTGTAATGTTGTCCTATTACTTATCTTTATGTTTCACTACCTTCTATAAATCCAACAATTGTCTCACCAACACAACCTCTTTAACCATCTTGCATTACTGTCTTTCTCTGTATGGTATTATATCAAATGTTTTACGGAAATTAGATTAAAACTATTGAATTTCCCTCTCTAGACAATCAATCGGCTTATCAAAGACAGATACAAGGTTAGTCTGACACAATCTAGTTTTGATAAACTGATGCAGTATTTTCCAACAGTTGCTCATTTACAGTCATGACTTGTATACTTACTTCCAGTATTTATTCCTAAGTCTTGAATACTATTGGGGATAGAGTAATCAGCTTGCAGCTACATGTTTTTCTTTCTTACAAGCTAGATACTGTATTTTGCTGTCATATGATGCCACTCCAACTTGGCAGATTCATTACAAATCTCTGCTACTAACTTGATTTCACAATCCAGCCATTTTGAACTTCTGAGATAAAGAATATCCAGTCCATACGCTATTCAAAATTTTTATCACCTTTTTCCAAAACATTTTTTAATCAACCTGATTCCTTTTATCCACCCTTTCCTCATTGTCTACTCAATTGGTAATAGTCAATGAGAGCCTTCCTGCCTCCCATTTTCACTTATTTCTTCCTTTGCTGACTGGAGAATCTACTTTATCAGCTGGAGACATACCCTTTAAACACTCTTCCTTAATCTGTTGGCTGGTAAAATCTTTTCCTCAATGTTTAAGTACTGCACTCACAATGACTCTGCTGCTGACAGATGGAGCAGTAAGGGCAAATTTATTAACCTAGCACATACTTCCAGTATGTTAGCAAAGGAAAAGAAATCTGAATAAGAAAATAGGATTTTTGGCCAATAGAATTCAAATATCTCTCTCTCTTCTCTTTTTAAAATCTTTGGTGTTCCTTAAGCATCTTCATAAGCCTTCAATATGGCACTTTTATTTTTCTAGAAAAGTGTCATCCCTACAAACAAGGATTTGATGCATTTTGATTTCATTTTATAGTAATAGAATTTCACAACTCTACTTCTTTAATATAAGGCCTTTTTAAAATGAGCATATTTCACCTTTTAGAGCTCAGAAAGTTTTTCTCCGGGAACGTTTTCCTCTGTAGTTTTCTCTGTGGGCTGAGACACTGAAAATACATTCTTTTATTAGCTTTGTAATTTCAAAAGTTATTCATTTTGCATTATTCATTGTACTGGTAGCTTGTATTTTTGTTACAGATTGAGCTGTGCTTTGGCAATCTTAGAAATGAATACAAATTCTGTGATACAAGAATCTTAAAATAATATCTTTTTTCTTGTTGTTGTTATTGAAGATGCAGTAAAACAAGTAAATCTCCTCTGGCAGACCATGCTTACTGTTTCAATATTTTTAATTCCACTCTTACATTAAAAACTAGAGGATTTAGTAGACAATTTAACCTGATTGGGTTTGTAGGTACCATTTCCATTTGAGATTCTAACTTCATGAACACAAAGGGAAGCTTAGTTTTAAGCACTATATTTTTGTTAGCAATTCCTGCTCACATAATGCCCTGAACATACCCGAACTTCAGTATTGTCTCAGCTAACACATGTAATCTTGTTTCAAGGGGCTTTATGTCAATAAATATGTCACAAATGTTTTCTTTTTAAGGTTGAATTACTCTAATTGACTTGGCATTTGACTCTGTTAATCAACATTCATCTTATTTCAGTTGAAGAAATTTAACCTGAGTTCAATTAAATTAATTATCATTCTCATTCTTAGAAAATTACACTCTGCATGAGAATATTTACATTGCCAAGAATGACAACTGTGATATTTCAAAGTCTGTATATGGCCCCGAATGAAAGTTACATCTGATTTCCTTACTTTCTTTACAATTTAGCTTTCGGACTTAGGTTGTTCTCTACTGTTTTAACTCCCTTTGTTTTGCTTTCCTTACCAGGGGCTTATAAGTAATAAATCTTCACTCTCTTTCTGTCCAGAAAAAAAGAGGAAGCAGCAGGCAAAACCATCAGTCAAGAAGTTCAACACAAGCAAAGAGCAGACAGGTGCCTAAGTTCTATTCCCCCTATGGACTGATGTTTGCTACAGGATTTTTTGGATACTGAGGTTTACACAGCCTGAAAAAGTGACTTGACAAATATCTGGAGAAAAGACACGTTAGTGACTATTAAATATAGAAATACCACTCCTGGCTGAAAAATATCCTGAACACTGAAAGGTAGCTTAGTATTCCTGAGAAGTATCAATTCTATCAGCTTGTTCATGCTGCCTCCTCTAGACATCTATAACTGGCTATTATATGCTGCTATATATTATTATAATTCAATATGATCTAAGTATGGAGAAATTCTGTATTATAATGCTGGGTCTGTTTAATGAAATACAAAGATATTAATCACTTGCACAATCTTTAAATTACCACAATGAAGTGACATCAGGGGGGTCATCTCCTATCATACACTATCATAAATGATTGAATTCTAGGTGCTGTCTGCAGGAAACACAAATGAAACAGTACAGAGCCGTGATCCATTCTGTGGTCCACTGTTTTCTTTCCCCAGCCTCTACTGGTTGTGTCTACTACTACTAACTGTCTATCTCAGCATCAGATTACTTAAAGAAACAAAATATTTTTTCCAATAAGAACATTGCTATGACTCCACAGTGTGGCAATATCATTGACTATGGACATAAATACGAAATACCCTCAATCAGTTCTGCATTCATATCTTTTGCTATATTTCATCTGCTGGAGTTGGGTTTTATTTGCTTTGTTTTCCTTTCTCCTTTTTTTTTTGTTTTTAAATGGATCCAAAAGTATACTGCAGCTGTTGTCAACCTACCTTTGCTGAAACTTAAAAATTACAACAATTATTATTTGTTCCAGACATTTGAGATAATGTATTAAATGATGACTCTGCTGTCTGTATTTACATATTTGTTCAATGGTTTATAGAGTTTTTGAATACGTGACACAGATATGCTTGGTTTAATTTTTCTATATCTTACTGGACAGGAGTTTTACTTTCTTCAACATGATATATAATATCAGAATATTTTATATTAGCCTCCAATCACTGCTATGGGGCAAAGTTTACTGATATATGCATATTCACTACATTCTATATGTTATGTTTTTATATATATATTTTTAAGTCTTCTTCTTGCTTTAGAGATGGGAAGTTATTTTATATTCAGGCCAGTGCTTGCTGTCAAAGAAGCAGCCCAAGCTCCCCTTGGGTTTTCGTTATTTTTTTAACTCTATTTTCAACACAAGTCACGTATGTTTGTTTCACATGTATGAAAACAAACCCCCAAATGGTAAAAATCTATATTCAGACTAAGCTAAGGATAACAGAAAAGCTTAGCTCACATTAGTTGTTAAGAAAATATGTGGGGTTGCTGCTTACTTTGTTGATTCTCTTTGGTATCATTCTTGAATAGATTTTTAAAAAGTCTTTACTACAACATCAAAGCAATAGATCAGCCTGCTGTGAATATACAAATATGAAGGTTGCTGAAGATTCCTTTCCTGGATGTATAAAGCCTGAGAGCCTATATTTTATCATAGTAAATTCACTTCACATTCCAGCATCCAAGCTGAGTGAAACACTAGTTAAATCAAACTCCTGGTTTCACTAGCTGCTCCATTCAAGATTTTTTCCTGTTAAGGTGTGAAACACTTAGAGATCATTAAAAGCATCTCAATAACTAAATTTGACTAAAATCAGTCTATTAATTGCCTGTGTTCCTTTGAAAATCTGGTCTTCAGCTTGTGATGGCTTGGTTATTCACAAAGGCTAATTTTAAACTGGTTTCCTTAGGCTCTTTTCAACTAGTAGCAAAGTGAGAGACATTCTTTAAGAGGACAAATTGGAGCACACAAATCACCCTCTGGTAAGGACTTTCCACTTCTCTAAATATAGGGGAAACGTAGGGAGACAAATCTCCTGGGTGCATGTGAAGACCACAGAAATCAGAGGGGTTTGGAAATTTCAACATTTTTTAAATTGCGCAATGTTCTTTCTGTACAGTTTAAGCAAGGTAATATGCTACAGTAAAAAGAGTGAATATCACTAAATTATATTAACGTATTGAACAAAAGACATTAAGAACTATCACTTCAAATTTAAGGCTTCTTTTTAAAGTAAGTCTCTTATCTTGTCCTGAATGGAAGTAAGAAGATGCTTTAATAATTCAAGAACTCAGTTATTCAGGGAGGCTCGATCTATTTGACTACTAAAGCATAGATCACAAGGATGTCTATACTTCTTTTTCATCTCCTGCGTTTTTGCACTGCTTTGACAAGCACATATATGACTTTATTCAAAATGATACAGTGAATTTGAAAACTACTGTTCTTCTCATCACAAACTCTTTCTTATTACCAGGAAATAAGTTTGGTTGGTACAACATCTAATTCAAAAAAAAATTAGCAACCAATTTTAGCTGTTTAATATTCCTAATTGGTCCTGAATGCCCAGCCTAAAGTTACCATTCCAAATCTGGCGGGGGGGCGGGGGAAGAAATAAAAATGAAATAAGGCATAGTTGCAAATATATACCTGAAATATGCAGGAGCCCAACTCAGTGAATCTGCCACCTGGCTACTAAACTGCCCTTGTTTGAGTTAGAACCAAACCAATTCTGTTCAGTGATTTTGCCTTTCAGCTGAGTCTCTGCTAAATAACTGCACTTTCTGAAGCTAACAGCGTGTTTTTGCAGACAGTGTCTGCTTCTAGCAGTGATAACGCTTGATGTTTAGAGCTACTACCAAGGACTGGCGTGCAGACAAAGATCACTACTAACTCCTGGGTACTACATTGGGGGCTGCAGAAAATGAAAGGCTGCACCTGTGGGGAGAGGCGACTAGAACAGGTAACCCTAAACCAACCAACGAGGTATTCTGTCCCATATGTATCATATTCAGTATAAAGCTGAGGGACCATGAGGATCTCCCCCCTTTTTTCCCTTCCTGTTGGCCCTTCCACTGGCCTTCACTTCCCTTTGGAGTCCTCTGCCTTCTTGGACCCTTCCCTTCAGCCTTCCCTTCTTGGACCATCTCATGCGTTTGATCCTGATTTGTATGTTCCTGAACCCAGCTCCTGAATCCAGTTCCCATCTGCTGCTGAGCCCAGTCTGGGACTTTGCCAGTGCCTGCTACAGCATCAGTGGTGATGGTGACATAATTGCCATCGGGGGAGGTTGGGTTTGATACTGGTTTTATATATATTTGTATATATTCCATTTTATCATTGTTATCTTCATTAAAGCTGTTTTAGTTTACTCTTCTAATCTGGCAGCCTCTCTCTCATTCCTTTCCTCTCCATTTGGGAGGGGAGGGTGCCAAAAGTCTCTCTCCCTTATCCTGTTTCTTTTCCTCTATTTGGGGGCGAGAAAGAGGTGTTAACAGAGAGCGTCTGTTGTAGGTCTTGTGGATTGAACCTAAACCTCGACATAAACCAAGCACAAAATTTCTGATATATACTGACTATACTACATTTATTATAGTGATAAGTTTTATATATATATATATATATCTCGTTTCAACCGGTCCCAGTCAGAATCTCCAAACTTCCTTTGAAGAGGAAATTCAAAGAAGAAATGTTTTTTAAAGAAGAAATGTGATGTTTCTAGCTAGGGCTTAGGCTTTGTGTCACAACTTTGTTCCAAAGATATGCACTGGAAAAACATCTCAATGCAATGCCTCTGAAAAAGTATTTTAGAATCATAAAAATAACATTTTCTAAAAAAATCAGAGCCTAGTCCTCATTTTTAACAGGATCAGACCTAGATAATTGGTAAAGATATCAAACAGAAATGGCCCCAGTACTGAGCCCTGAGGAACATCACGTGTGGCTGTCCACCAACTAGATTTAACTCCATTCGCTACCATTTCTTGGGCCCAGCCAATTCTTTACCCAGCGAAGCATATGCCCATCCAAGCCATGAGCAGTCAGTTTCTTCAGGAGAATGCTGTGGGAAATGGTGCTGAAAGCTTTACTCAAGTCTAGGTAAACAACATTCAC
>VZZY01024281.1:0-11404 GCA_013400335.1 Eurystomus gularis
TGAAGCATGTCCAGCCTTCCTGAACACCTCTATACTTCAGGGCAGCCTCCCAAGGGACTTTGTCAATCAGTCTTCTGAACAGGTCAAAGTTTGCCCCCTGGAAGTCTAAGGTGGCAGTTTTACTAACTCTTCTCCTTGTTTCTCCAAGGATCGAAAACTCAATCATCTCATGATCACTGTGCCCTAGACAGCTTCCAACCTTTACTTCCCCTACAAGTTCTTCCCTGTTCACAAGAATCAGGTGCCTTCCTGGACCTGCTTCTTGTGAGCAGGGAAGAACTTGTAGGGGATGCTCTTTTGAGGAGTCTTAGACGTTCCTCTCACATACTTCCCTATTTGAAATATTCACCATTTTAATGTATTACAGTATACTGAAATAATATAATACCATATTATGCTTCTGTATGATATAATACTATATATTTTAATGTATACTGACAGGAAACTTAAATGGAAGAGGTTTAGGTACTCAATTCCTTCAAGCTTTATTTATCATAGTTGGTTAAACATCCTAATTCAATAAGGATTATTAGAGAAACAATTCCATGTATTCAATGCCTTCAATAGTCATTGAAAAGTAAACAGGGAGGCTTTCTGAGTTATTATAATAGAAAATATAAAGTACTATTAATCTTCAGAACAGAGGGAAGGGTAAACCTATCTAACTGTGTGAACTACAGATTCTGTACAACTAATTACTCCATAATTCTATCAGGGGTGGCACAAAAGTATGAAAAAGGAAAAATCTTTTCCTAAAGAGATAAGGGATGGTTTGGGATTTCAGCATCTGAACAAGCCAAATATAATGAATGAAAGAGGTGATTTTTACATCTAAAAGAAGAACAAGTGAGCTGAAGTGACCTGAGAGACCCAGAGTGGAGTCTTGTAAAACAAGAATAACAACTGTGGAGAAAGAGACAGATGTTTAGTTTAATTTCAAGCTTTCAATGTCTGATATTTAACAAATTGCTGTGGAATAGCTAGTAGGATATAGAATCATAGAATGGTTTAAGTTGGAAGAGACCTTCCAATATCAGGTAGTCCAACCCACCACCATTGGCAGGGTCATCTTTCACTTGATCAGGTTGCTCAAAGCCCTGTCAAGCCCCAACCCCCAGGTTCCAACTTAAATCTACCCTCTTTGCTTTTAAAACCATTGCCCCTTACCCAGTCACTACAGGCTCTGGTAACTCCAACTTTCTCAGCCTTTCATTAGAGGAGAGGTGTTCCAGTTCTCTGATCATTTTCATGGCCCTCTTCTGGACCTGCTCTAACAGGTTCATGTCTTTCTTAAGCTGGGGAGCTCAGAGCTGTATGCAGTACTCCAGGTGGAGTCTCATGAGAGTGGAGTAGAGGGGAAGAATGACTGAATGACCTTTCTTGACCTTCTGGTCATGCTTCTTTCAGTGGAGCCCAGGACAAAGTTGACTTTCTGGGCTGCACTCACAGATTGCCAGTGCATATCTAATTTTTCGCTCACCAATATCCCCAAGTATTTC
This sequence comes from Eurystomus gularis, assembly GCA_013400335.1. Classification (NCBI taxonomy): domain Eukaryota; kingdom Metazoa; phylum Chordata; class Aves; order Coraciiformes; family Coraciidae; genus Eurystomus; species Eurystomus gularis. Next base: position 1,500 of record VZZY01024281.1, read on the forward strand.
TCTGCAGGTCTGCTCTAAATTTATTAATTTCTCCATCTGTACTGATATTGCGGATTGCCCCAACACAGGTGCAGGACCTTCCCCTTGGCCTTGTTGAACTACACAGGTCCATCCTTAAGTCTTTCAAGCTCCCCCAAGATGGCATCCCTTCCCTCTAGCAAATCAACTGCACCACTCAGCCTGCTGTATCCTACAAAACTTGCTGAGGATCAACTTAATTCTACTGTCTAGGTAATTGATGAGGATATCCAATAGTATTGGTCTCAGTGTGGACCCTTGAGGGACACCACTCATTACGATTTTCCACTTAGACACTGAACCATTGACTGTAACTCTTCGGATGCAGCCATCCAGGCAGTTCCTTATTCATCTGACAGTCTGTCCGCCAAACCTGTATCTCTCCAACTTAGCAGCAAGAGTGTTATGGGGGACCATATCAAAGCCCTTACAAAATTCCAGGTAGATAGCATCTGTAGCAGTCACTCCATTGTAGAAGATCACTAGATTAGTCTGGCATATCTTCAATTTATGTAATGTACAGCTGAAGAAAAAGAAAAAAAGAAAGAAGAAATCAGTCTAGACATCAAAACTTACACACCATGTCCTTTAGAAATAATGTCCTATTGAATTCAGTGAGTTTTTCATGTTAAAAAGGCTGAAGGTTTAGGCCTTTTGCTTAATCATATCTCCAATTTTCATTATGAAATTATACATTATTAAACATGAACTGTAACAATTTGTACTTATATGAAATAAATGAAATATATTAATAAAGTGCCTGTAAGGTGTAACAGTATAGTACACTCATAATAATCTGTTAAAAGACATGCATGCTTGCAAGCTTTTGGAGTAAAAAATACGCTTAGCACTCAGTAACTTTAGATCTCAATATTAGCTGGTAAATACAAGCTCACACATAAAATGTGTGCATACATAAACATTTCCACATGAATGATGGTAACTCAGTGGAACCTGTAGGATGGATAGAAATTAGGAAAATAAACAATATTTGGAGAAATTTAAAATAATAGTATTTAAAAATACATGACCGCATGACACAATATATTCTTTGGTATTTCAAAGCTTGCCATGCAGTCACCGCATTGTGTAAGAAAAATAAGATATCCATTGAAAAACCCTTATTCATTCAAAATGGATAGCAGATTTTTATCTTTTCAACATGAATACATGATAAGATTCTTCACTTTTCAGATCAGACAAATGGAAAAGAAAGAAAGTAAATTGGTTTTCAATCTCTTTCCTGACCCCAAGTGAATAGATAAATAACTTCTTTTCAAATGACCACTCCCATTCCCCCTTTATTTTACTTTATTGATTTTTACTTATTTAATTTAGTAGTTAAAATGAAGCTATTATTCACACAGTTTTACTCTTTTTTTCCTAAGAATGTTTTCATTTTCTAGACTACATTGCCTCTTCTATTAAGCAGTTAAATATGACAACTCCTCCAGGCTTCAGGTATTATTCTGGAGCAAGTGAAAGTTTCTGAAAGCTATTCTTTTGTTGTAGATACCTTTTATAATTCTTTTCAAACACATCATATTAAAAAAAAAGAGAAGTTGAGAAACCCATGCATTTTGCTTCAACTTCAATCCTCTTTTCAGTATTTCTTTGGGGAATTTGATATCCTTCAATTTCACTCCTAATCTGAATGACAAACATTCAAAATCTTGAAGACTTTTGAGAAACATATTTCATTTTTTACTTAGTTCTAATGAGTGATTTTGAAAGCAGAAACTAGTTCATTGTCATCTGCAAATATCTGAATTTAAATGACTTGTGTTTAAAAGGAATCTTCTAGCAAAGCTCAGAATAGATATGGGTTAAATAGGAATATTTGAGCAACCTGATCTAGTTAGAGATGTCTCAGATGTTAGAGATTTACACAGAGCTTTCCATTAACTGATGGAAAGATGACCATGAAATGCAGAGTATGTCAATGTTATCAGTGACCTCCCATTAAGGATGGAGGACTATAGGTTCTGAGATTAGAAATTATTAATTTAAGGTGTATGCAGTAAGAAAGATGGTTGCCTGGAAATGTTCAAAGACCTTGGGCCAGAGCTCTATCTGTAGGTCACATCTCTTCTCCTGCTCTTTGATAAGAAGATGTGTTTTTGATCCATTTTAAATGGTGAGGTGAAATGCTATGGGCACAGTCCAGGAGCAGCTGTAAAGCGTTTTGGCTCACTGCCAAAACTAAAACCCTACAGGTAATGTTGTACGAATCACAGGCACAAAATGACAGTTTCTGACAGTTTTTTAACTCCACAAAACTTAAATGGATTTTCCTGAAATAGAAAGTCACTTTTCACTTGAAAATTTTTTGTTTGCAGTTCTGTTGTCATATCTGGTGTCAACACTCATTGAGAGGAAAAAGAACAATAAAGCAACTTGATGTTTCTCTATATTGATAAGTGTTAGGTAACTTTAATATAGAGGCTGTCATACATAAGAGACTGTAAAACTTCATGTAAAAAAAGACCATAAAGTACTGAGGAGTCTATAATAGTTAGATGAAACTATCCCAGTAAATTTACAGATGAGTGCTTGTCCTTTTGCAACAAAATTTACAAATCTGCATAGTGACATCACTACCTGCTTGAAAGCACAAAATCATTTTAGCCAGAGCAAAGCTGGAGGATTTATTTTGCACAGACATGTCCCTTTTTTCTGAGATACTTCTGACTCTTTTCAGGGTAAGAGTTAATGTAAACTTGACAGCATACTCTGGTGAGGAAATTCAGAACTACTGAATGTACCCATTGCATTAATAAATAACATTTATGAGATCCTATAATCAGCTACTAAGAGATAGACAGCAAATATTAAAATCTTTAATATGGGATCAATTATCTTAATTCCTTCATCCGCTTTAGATCATTCACTTTTCCAATTTTATGTTTCTTTTGCAGAATTGTGTACTGAATCAGTACTAACAATATGAGATAATACTTCAAGCACAGCTTTCTTCAGACATGATTAACATCACATCCCTGTAGCTGCTTAATGGCCCAAAATCTGCCTTCTTCCACCTTAAAGCCCATTGTGTATTCCTGCTGTGGCATAGGACCTGATTGACAAAGGGATTCCTTAGACAATCCAGGTTAGGGGCCTGACTTCTTAGGATGTCTGTCTCTGGAATGACTAACTTCTAGCTTTTTCAGAAAGCAGAAAGGTGGCAAACAAGATAATGGCAATGAAAGCAAGCTATTAAATAAAACCCAATATTAAAGTGCTAATACTTGTCATAATACAAACTCTTTCACTTTTATTAAAACCGCCACGAGGATCAGAGGTGATTCTGCCTGCATCAGTTCATGATCAAGTCTAAGACAAGTAATGTTGAATCTTTTACACAGAAAATCTATAGTTTAGTCACCTGAATCATTCACAGCTGAGTGTTGAATTGTTCCAGCCACATGTAAATCACAAGACAAACAAGAAACTTAATGTACTGAAGTGGATCGTATTTTGAAATGTGTTTTGAAGAGGGAAAACGAGTCTGACTCATTTTATTTAAAATACTGAGGTTTCTTTAGTGCAGTAGAAGAGCAGAGGAAACAGAAATGAGTACTGCAGGCTGTATATGTCAAATGAAATGTATGGTTTAATTACAAACTTCTTCAAATTTGACCTTAACTTTTCTTCTGGGTTGAACAGTGAACCAAAAAATTAATTTTTTTTAAAAAAGTTCTGTGCAGACCTGACAAGAAAATAACACGATAATAAGTACATATGTTATTCACAGTTTTACTGTGCTTTTCTCACCCAATTTTTTCAGCTACTTTTTAAAAATTTATTTTATTTATTATGAAAACATCATTTATTAGTCTATGTCAAAATAGACATATGTAGCATATTATTTTGTATTTGCATCAGATGCAATATCTACAGAAAAAATGTAATAATATTTGTGTTAGGAAAGCAATTAAATTCAGCACCTAAAATGTTAATTATTTTCTCAAAAGGGAGGAATAATTGTTAAATAGCCGTGTAAAAACCAAGTGTTCTGAATATACTTTCTGTGCAATTCATGAAAGACTAACCAGCACTCTATTTATGCAAGGGAATTAATAAAAAAAATTTCAAAAAATTTGGCTTACACAAACATTTCTTTATTAAAGTCTATTTAATAAAAATGTTGTTTGTAAATACATATTTTTTTACTGTTTTAATTTTGAATAAAGTAAATTACTGTAATTCGCTCTTATAAATCTATTCACTGTAATCTTATCTGAGGGATCATGGTCTTGCCAAATTAAGCACCAAATATCTTGAAAATCTAAGATCTGATTCCATAATTAGCTACTAAGATTTGACTTTGCACTGCTCTAGGGTCTCAGCAAAGTCACTAGAGATTTACCTCAGTGGACAGCATGACTTAAATTTCCTGGTTGTGGGATCTGGCTATAAAAATGGACTATATGTTATTATAAAAACCTAATTTTAACCTTTCTATTAAAGGCAAGGAAAGGGTGTTATTTTTCTCATTTTCTTTAATAGCTCATGTTTACAATAGTCACTTAAGATATGGGGCTTCAGTTCTCTTTTCAGTCTGACAAAGTTCAGACTACCAGCTTCTGTCTCCTAAGTGAATTTCTAACCATTAAGCAACAGGCTAAACAGGTTATGTCTTAATGCAGCCATTAAAACCCACAGGCAATATTAATTGATATTGCTGTTGTGCCCACAGGAGATCTGATGGTTGATTTTGTTCACTCTGGCCTTTTCAAAAGAGCTTTATACAGCAAATTTGGGCTGAAGATCTCATAAGACAGAATTCCTCACAAGTCAAAACAGCAGTTTTAGAAAATGTTATTACTGAACTTGAGATTTCATTGATAAAAAGCTAAATAGCAAAGAATGTTGCTACCTGCAGCCTAGAGATGTGACAAGTAATTAAAAAAATCTTTCCATCCTTTTGTTTTTATGTTAGAATAATCATGGGAAACAGTGGAAATAATGCAACTAGATATATTTGCATATGTACACTGTTAGGTTTTCTCTTTTCGCAAAAAGAATGGGAGTCATTGTAAAGCATTAGTGTCATGCTTTTGATATAAAATTGTAATTGTGAGGAAAGCCCTGTATTACATTTAAGAAGATGCTAGTGCCAGAGTGCATTTTTGTACAAAATTGCTGGTGCCAGAGTCTGGTTTCGTAGCAGATTGCTTTCTGGGACAAAAAAAAAAAAAAAAAAAAAAAAATTTTGGAATTTGGACAATGTTTTTGAGAATTAGAAATAGCTTCAAGAAATAGAGCAGTTAAGAGTGCAAGATTAAAGTAATCAATCACAAGGGTGTTTTGGATTTAAGTTAGTCTTTGGCAGCATATATGAAACTAAAGTACAGACAGACAAGTGAATAAGATTATAAATGTCCTATAAAAATGACATTAAAATATTTACTGTTTTGATCATTCTCTGTATTAAATAGAATTGAATGATATTCAAATAAAGAAGAATTTGGGATTACATATAGAAGCTAAGGAATTTGCAGGTTTTTATACTTATAAAATGAAGGCATTACAAATTCTGATGTATTACACTTCATATTTTACTGTACTAAGCACAATAATTTCTTTGCTTGATTTGTTAAAATAAGCATAAAGCCTCTAATTTTGTTTCAGATTAGTGAAGGATATTTCTTTCTGTGTTTTAAGACCTTTAAAGACCTATCTGACCATCCAGCCTCCAAGAGACAAAACCAGATCCCTGCTGTGCTTCTGTGCTCCCGACTCTGACTCCACCATGCTCCCTTCCTGCCTTCTGCCAGGTTGTTCAGGCAAGCAAATGACGCTGGAGTAGGAACTGAAGTGTAAATTCAGCTCTGAGCTTTCTCATGGCTGAATTGCTCCTTCCATCTGAACAGGTAGAACCTGCAAGTTGATAAAAATACACTAAAATTGGAAGATTCTCTTCATACGGAAAACCCCATCTACACAGATTTCATACCCTGCAATCCAGCACACAAGTTATGAAAGGAAAATGAAGCTATAACACACAGATGGCAATTTTTTATTCCTCTAGAATTTCAGCTACCTTCTGAACATTAGAAGATTTCTAAGCACCCATAAAGTATGCAAATTATCCACAGAATAGCTGTTTTATCAAACTTTGCAACTAAATATGACATGTTGTCTCTTCCTCCACTGCCTAGACCTGAAAGTTCTAGATTAAGGGATTTATTGGTTGAAATTGATTTATGACTGATCTCTGGTAAAGAGTTAACTAAATAAATATTTCTAAAGTGGTGATTTTCTTGAAAGAAAAAGAAAATTAGCGATCTGTTTTTCAAATTATCAAAACTGATCCTGTATTCTTTTCTGGTTTTCTGACTATTTATTTACTGTGAAAATACTTTACTTCTCACTCCTGTCTATGCTAGCCACATCCTGCATGAAACACGTTCAAAACCTAAGTAAAATACGTCAATTGATTCTACTTTTGTTACTCTTCATGGACATATTTTAGAACTAAAAAAAAGAAAAGTATTTTTTTGAGAAAAATATGGTCTTCTGGTCTTCTTATGAAATATGTTTCTTTTCACCTCATTCCAGCTGCTTCAAAAACCCCATACAATCTATGTTTACTGAAATTTTCTGCAATCACTGCACTTACTAATAAGGAAGCTATGGTGGATTTGCATAAGCATTTGTAATGAAAACAAAAGTCAGAGGTCATTGTCATATTAAATCATAATCTTATATACATCTTTTTCATATATATATAAATATATATCAAAATATATATATTTTGATATATATAAAGACGAGCACTTTTAGAATTAACAGTCTTAAATACATCTGATAGAGTTTAAAACAGAAATGTTACTTAATACGTCTGATTTTTTTACAGGAAGGAAACTTCAATTTGCAAATTGAGACTTCAGCATTTGGATTATGTTATAAATGGAAACACAAACACAGATACTGAAATAAAAGATTTTAACTAATTACTTTAAATCATTCAAATTATTATGACTGAATTATTCATTTTTCTGTCATATGCAGTTTTAATTCCATTGCATATAATGAAATAAAAAATATCACGTGAACTAGTCATTATAAATTTAAACAGTTCATCTATCAAAATACTGACAACTAAGCAGTATCAAAGCTTTTTTCTTCATTTTCTATCAAATTAAACTACTGCAAAATCAATCTAATCCAATAATATAGTTCAAGCTTTAAGTAATTTAACCTCATCAGTGTCAGGTAACATCAGACAAATGCTTCAGCTAAAGTTTCTCCTATTTATGTCTCTTAAGTATAACCACACAATAAGAAAAAGGAGGTGAACACACACTAAAAAAAGTAGCATTTTTTATCTCCCTCACTAACATATATCTTTTATACAGCTAAATCCTGTAGGTTCTAAGCCTCTGTTTTTTGGTATCCAGTTGCTTTGCTGTATAAAGCAAATTTTGTTTGTATTTTTTGTTACCATTCCACTGCTTCCCGAAGTGTCTTCTGTGTTGACTACACTAAAGCATGCTAGACAAATGTCAAAGTGATATTACATTAATTCACATCACATTAGATGTCTTCTAGTTCCATTTACCATTCCCTTACTTTTTCCTTCTACTTTTTTTCTTTGAATGAGTCACATTCTTTTTCATGCCTACTTCCAACTTGTCAAGATATAGTCAGTGTTTAACAGTACAGACAGGTCAATGTGAACCTAATACACAAAGATACTAAAAAAAAGTACATCAAGAAAAGTCTTGGTCACAACATAATGAAAATACAGTATTGCTATTCATTATATAGTTCCATTACTATATGTTCTGAAGAGAATGATCTTATTTTGTTGACAGGAGATAAACACCTCAGCAGGTAAAGAGCTGAACTTCTGGGTTTTTTTGTGTATGTTCCTCAGCCATTTTACTAAGCTATTGTTTTATTGTAAAGTGGTTCCTCCTGGAATTAAACTTTTATCTTATAAAAATTTTCGCAACCCTGTTAATACATATTATTACTCTGAACTTCTTATGGGAAAAAATGTTTAGCTTAAAAACATACAATCAAAGCCAATCTAACAAATGACCTCTTTCTTAGAAACTATATCTGATTAGAAGAGCATATGATCTTAACTAAGTAAGTCCCCAAAACTTATCAGATTGATGTTGGAACCATAAATGGATTCATTCAAACTTACTTTAAGAACGAGATGAGTCCTTTACCTCTGCAGACTTCAAAAGAGACAATATTGAATTGTTGCATGTCTTGTGGCAATGTTCATACATTTTATTAATCACAAATTATTTTTGAAAACCTCAATTGGTCTACAGAGCATCTTATTGCTACTGTAGCAGGAAACAATGCTAAATGGCAAAAAAAGAAAAAGAAAAACTAAAGAAAAAAGAAAAGAGGAAAGAAGTAGAAGAAAAAAGAAATTACAAGGAAAAAATAAAAAGAAAAATAGAAAAAGAAAAAAGATTTTTAAAAAAGGAAAAAGCTAAGGCTTTTCTACTGAATTGAATAGAAAATAACTGTGGAATGGAATGGAGCAGAATGGGATGGAATGGAATGGAACAGCGTAGAATATAATGGAATGGAATGGAATGGAATGGAATGGAATAGAATAGAATAGAATAGAATAGAATAGAATAGAATAGAATAGAATAGAATAGAATAGAATAGAATAGAATATTTCAGTTGAAAGCAACCTACAAAGATTACCTACTCCAATTGCCTGGATGAGATGATTGTCCAACATCAGGGCTGTCCAAACCATGAAGTATGTTATTAAGGTATCCTGTTTGAGTTAGAACACATCTAATTCTGTTCAGTGATTTTACTTTTAAGTCTCTGCTAACTAACTGCATTTTCTGAAGTTAACAGCATAATTTTGCAGACAGTGTTTGATTCTAGCAGCGATAACACTCAATGCTTATTGTTACTACCAAGGATTGGTATGCATAAAGGCTCTTGCATATACTTGCTACTCTGCAGACCAATGTCACTGCTAAATCTTGTATACCATGATGGGAGTGCAGAAAATAAAGAGGAGCGGACAGGACAGGTGCCACAGTCGGGCGCAGACGTCCATACCGGCTCCCAAACGGAAAGGGGATTGGGGGCAAAATGAGATACCTTCCCACCAAGCTCGTAGGCAGTTATGGAGACCATTGAGTATTCAACAAGTTTATTATCAAATATATTCAAATAAAACCATATCTATTCTATGGCAATATTATGGTATTAACAGATGCCACGCCCACCCACTCACTCCCCCTTCACTGAGGAAGACTGGAAATAACGGACAGGATAGGGCAAAACAAGAATTCAATTATATAAAAAATATAACTTATGTGTGAATAGTGCGGTGTGGGTGCGTGTGCATGTATGTATACGTCGATTTCTTCCCTTTTCCAGCCTGTGGCGATGGTCCCTGTGGAGGCCGGGGTGACGACACCCGGCCGGCAGACTTGGGCGTTTCCAATGATGTCAGTAGGTTGCTGCTTTTCGGCGCGATCAGAGTCTCTCTCTCTCTCCAACAGCAGTGGCAGCTTCTTGCTGCGGTTTCTTCAGTGCAGCGCTCCCGGCTTGGAGCAGTGGCTATTGCGCAGCGCGCCTGGAACGGGGCACAGCACGGTGGCAGGGGCGCAGCGCGGTGTGGCTTCTTGCTGTGGTTTCTTCAGCTCGGCACTCCCGGCTTGGAGCGGCGCCAGCTTTCTTGCCACAGCTTTTCGGCGTGGCAGCAGTTTCTTGCTGTAGTTTCTTTTGGCTTCGGCATGGGTTGGCACTTCCCAGCTTGGATTCTTAAAGCAGTGGGACGCAGCAGCTCTGCCCAGCAGCAACGCACGGCTCTGCCCAGAGCAGCTTCAGCCCGGCGGCTCTCCCTCTCCTCCCCCTGATTCTTAAAGCAGCGAGAGGCG